>JAUMHR010000082.1:9400717-9411176 GCA_032361145.1 Enteromius fasciolatus
TACTCTGTTGTTCTATTTGATAATGTTCAGTGCTTTGCTACAATCTGTATTGTTAAAAGCGCTATATAAATAAAAAAAAAATAAAAAGTGAAGATCACTATTACCCCAGTGTACTGGAGTGAGCGAATGGAGGATCGCTCTCAACTGCACCTCAAAAAGAAATCCCTTTGCATTTTCATTATATTAACAAACACTGTTAAACTGCTTCCTGTTGTTCTGACCTCTCCTTACCTGAGCGTTACAGAAGCTCAGCCCTTCAATCCGAGCTTGAATAAAACCACACGCTCATCATGGAAGGATTTGGTCAGTATCCGATCCCCAACCTTCAAAATGGCTGACCAATCGTTGGCTGACCAAATGTTTATGTGACAGAGTTCATAGAATCTGATCACTATGTAAGATGGAGCGAGCGGACCACGAAAGATCTATTCTGCTTCAGGTTGGACCATGAACTGACTTCAAGGAGTTTACAGGAGCGGCATGCCTGAATCCCTCACTGAGCTCATTGATTTAGCTTTATTACTAGGAGGTTCATCCATGACCGTCAAGGAGGTAAAAGACTCACTCCCGCCTACTCCACCAGGAGGAGCAGTTCCCCAACCTAAATGATTGGGAAGAAAGATTCTAGACCCAGCAATTCACTCAGTGAGATCCGCAAAAGGCATCAAGAGTTCAGTTCCTGAATCACAACCAGCAGAGTCAATGCAAAATCCAGATAGAGAGCCACAGCCCGAGTCTGCGCCACAGCCAGAGTCTGTTGCGCTGCAAGAGCGCCCTCCAAAGTATACTCAGTCAGAGTCAGAACCACAAGCAAAGTTCACATTACCAGAATCAAAGCCAGTCACGTTACCCAAGCCAGAGTTAAAGTCACAGCCAG
The DNA here is from genome assembly GCA_032361145.1 of Enteromius fasciolatus. Classification (NCBI taxonomy): domain Eukaryota; kingdom Metazoa; phylum Chordata; class Actinopteri; order Cypriniformes; family Cyprinidae; genus Enteromius; species Enteromius fasciolatus. The sequence goes on from JAUMHR010000082.1 coordinate 9,401,595, forward strand.
AATTCATGTCGCCAGTGCTAAAGCTAATCCCACTGTCCAAGCCAGAGCCACAGCCAGAGTTTCCAGAGCCGGAACCAGTCATGCTGTCAGAGCTAGAGCCAGAGACTCAACCGAAGTTCATGCTTTTAGAGACAGAGTCACAGTTGGAGTTCACACTGGGGTGGGGCTGGGGGCTATAGGGTCTTGCAACAGCCGAGGGCTGCCCATAAGCCACCACAGCTGAGGGCTGCCCATGAGCCACCACAGCCGAGGGCTACCCATGAGCCACAACAACCAGGGGTCCCTGATCCATGGCCTCCTAAGGCCCCTGATCCGCCATGATCTACCCAGGTCCCTGATCCATGGCCTCCTAAGGCACCTGATCCGCTATGGTCTACCCAGGTCCCTGATCCATTGCCTCCTAAGGCCCCTGATCCGCCATGGTTGACCCAGGTCTCTGATCCATGGCCTGCCAAGGCTCCTGATCCACAAGAGTCTGTGCCTTCCATGCCGTCCTGGAGGCAGTCTGTGACAGGGCCTCACAGGGACATCAGGAAGCCCACCCACCCCCCTCTCATTCTATGGAGGATGTTTTGAGGTACGAGGACGCACCCTCCGGGAGGGGGAGGTGGTGTCACATGGTCACAGCTCACTGATCCTAGCTCAGCCATCTTCTCACACTCCTATGACCTAATTATGGATGGATGACACCTGTGTGCAATCAAGCACCCAGCATATAAGCTGAACTCACCAGAGAGAAGACAGCTGAGCTCAAGGTAACTACCTTATATACTTACCTGCCGCCTTGTGTTGATATCTCATGTCTATCGATCTCCAAGGGCTGTTCAACGAAGTCATTGTGGCTGCTGTCTTCACACTTCCTGCTGTTAAAATCCCCCCTGGAAGGATTATCTTGGGACTTACCACGTTACTCACCTGAAAGATCTGGATCAAGAGGAATCGCGATGAGAGATCGCTCTTTTAACGTGAGAGTTACCTTGCACCACTTACCTGTTATCACTCATCTGAAGTTACTCACCTGTTCCCACAGAGCACCACTCGAGCACCTGAAAGGGCATTGCCTTCACCACGCTGTATGCAACGACGCCAAAACCAAGGACACTAGTGATCTGGAGATCACTATTATTACCCCAGTGTACTGGAGTGAGCGAATGGAAGATCGCTCTCAACTGCACCTCAAAAAGAAATCCCTTTGCTTTTTCATTACATTAATAAACACTGTTAAACTGCTTCCTGTTGTTCTGACCTCTCCTTACCTGAGCGCTACACCAACTAAATCATTCATTTATTAAGACTTTGGATAATTTAAAATGAGTGCCCTAAAGATATGAGGATTTGCTTCCTGTTCCTTGGAAAAGGAAAAGGAAAGGATGTGACATGTGGCCAGGTATGGTTTCCCATACTAGGAATTTGTGCTCTGCATTTAACCCATCCAAGTGCACACACAGCAATGAGAAGTGAACAACCCCGCAAACACACCCAGAGCAGTGGGCAGCCATTGCTGTAGCGCCTGGGAGCAGTTGGGGTTTACAGTGCCTGTCTCATCTCAGTCCTGGTATTAAAGGTGGAGAGAGTGCTGGTTATTCACTAACCCCACCCACAATCTCTGCCAGACCTGGGACTCGAACCCACAACCTTTGGGTTACAAGTGAAATCCATTATCCATTATACATTGGGTTACAAGTGCAATCCATTATCCATTAGGCCACGACTGCCCCAGCTTGTTTATTGACAAATGACTCTGGAATATTTGTGCATGTCATACAATTTACTCCCGTCTACCGCACATTTTTGGGATAACGTTTGTCTTAACAAGACAAAAAAAGTATTAAATAGCTTAAGATTTTGTTCAGAGTGTATGACTCATGAAACCATGAAGCAGAAGAGTGGCTGCTAATTGATTTTCATCATGCATGATTTTTAGTGTTGATACTGAATAGTATTAACAAGCAACTGTTTAAAGTTTAGAATTAGGTCCTTGTTTCAACCATAATTTGTGTTTTTTCTTTTTGCTTCTTGTTGATCTAGGAACCTCCCCCCTTTTATGGCACATGTAAAAGTAATTAGACCCTCTCTAAATTATTTTATCTAAAAAGTAAACTATTCAGTCAGGTAGCGTATTACTGAAATCACAAGCAGTTTAAAGCAAATCAATATAGTTAACTGCTTTCCAGAAAGTAAAACTGAATTTCTCCATTAACTACACATTAAAAAACAAAGTTTTTGAATAAACTGAGAGTAGGATACTGTAGAGTTTCCTGTCTTTAGACTCGGAGCGCATGCGGCTGAGCTGTTGCTTGTGGCAGCGCAGACTCCAGGGGTTGTGGCTGATCTTCTCTGAGCTCAGGCCGCTGTTGCTGTCCAACATCTGGAAGGGCACATCTGAATGCATCTGAAGGTCCAGACGAGGACTCTTTAACTCCTGCAGACTACACAGACACACCAATTACCAACAATGCAGTGCAAGTGTGACTTCTGAGGATGTTTTGTTATTGTGAAACTCTTAAAATGAATGCATTTTATATGGGAATGTTTGATTGGCAAATACACAAGTTTGATTCAGACAGCATATTAGCTCATTAAGAGAAATATATATAAATAATTACTATTAATTATGAATAATTGCAATTATCTATATCAGCTGCTAGTAGTAACTGTAGCAGAATTGCTATCAACTAATCTGTTCATTCAGCGAAAATAGTGTAAGTTCATATAGTGTAACTTCTTAGAGTTCAACTCAAAGAAGGGATATTTTCGTGGCCACAGAAAAATACCTTCTTACAGTATCACTGTATTAGAGCATGTAGCAATGGCTGAAATCATAAAGGGACATTCATTTGCAAGGCAGAATCAGAAACTCAATTTGTGCAAAAGTTTAACTCTACATTAAGTCACATAACCAAACACACAAGTATAAATACACTCACACATGGGGAAAGTGCAAAGAAGGCTTTAGGGTAAACCTGTCATGGTTCATGGATTCACAATCTCATTCATGCCTGTTGTGTGTGTGAATGCGTAGGTGTGGCTGGTAACGAGATAACTAATTCCAGCTGTGGCTCGTTATCCATCACTACTTAATGTGTGCTAACCTGTCCTGTCTTTGTCAGTTCCTCTGACTTGCTAGCTGGCCGTTCGGAGTTCCACTCCTTCAGTCTCTGTTTGGATTCCTGTATTTCCCCCCCGGTGAGGTCCAAGGAGCTATCTCCATCCAGGAGTGCTCACTGTAGTCCCTGTGCTACCGTCCAGTGTTTTCCTGTCAGCTTCATGCTGCTTTGACTCCACAAACTTTGATTGACTTCAGTCAATAAATATTGAGAAAGTATCTGCAAACTGTTTCCTCTGTTTTTTCACTCGTCACAGTAGGAACTGACCAAGATAGAAGCAGCAGATGCAGCAGATCTACAAGGTTTCCTGGTGAAATACGCCGCCTGTATGGATCATCAGGACGGTCAAATCACTGAGATGAGACATGCGATGCAGGAGGTGGTAGCACAGGTGTCCGAGCTTTCCTCGTTAGTGCAACACCTGACTCTTTCCGCTGCGCCACCCACACTGCCAGTCGTCTCAAGATTACCTGATCGACCTCAGTCTGAACCTCGCTTACCCACACCGGAAAGCTATGGTGGTGAACCCAACATGTGTCGAGCCTTTCTGACTAAATGTTCTATGTTCTTCTCACTGCAGACGCAGACATTTGCCACAGAGGAAGTAAAAGTGGCATTCAACTCTGCATTGTGGGGAACAGCGGTGTGGGAGAACCAACACCTGTGCTGCTGTTCATTTTAGAGACTCTCCACAAAGATGAGAGCTGTTTTTGATCGCGACGTGGCAGGGCTCGAGGCGGCCAGAAAACTAGCCGATCTGCGGCAAGGCGAAAGATCTGTCTCTGACTACTCTGACTATCCATTTTTTGGAGAGAGTTTTGCCATTTACTGGAGGCGACTGTAACGGCCAAATTCAACGGGCCAACCAGGATCTTGAAAGGGTGTTGCGATGTTTGGTCACCCAGAATCCCACTTCCTGGTGCCAGCAACTGCCACGGGCCTTTCACCATTCCAGTGTAGTCTAGGTTACCAGCCACCTCTTTTTCCCAGTTTGGAATTGGAAGTTGTGGTCCCCTCTGCCCACGCCTTTGTCCAGAGGTGTCACTGTACCTGGACGAGAGCCTGTGAGACTGTCCTCCGGGTGTGGGAGCGCACCAAGGCTAAAGCTGATCGCCACCAGTCTAAGCCTCCCGTTTACGTCATTGGTCAAAAAGTATGGCTTTCTACTTCTAACATTCCTCTCCGGTCCATATGTAATAAGCTTGCTCCCAAATTTATTGGCCCTTTGCCTGTCACCAAAATTCTTATTCCAGTGGCAGTCCGCCTCAAACTTCCTCCTGCGTACAGGAGAATTAATCCGGTTTTTCATGTGTCCAAAATCAAACCCGTTTTTCATTTATCATATTAACCCGCCTGCCCCTGTTCCCCTACCGCCACGTCTCATAGACGGGGAGACCACTTATTCGGTCAATCGTATTCTGGACTCGAGGCGGAGGGGACGCGGATTCCAATCTCCATCCAGTGCTTAGTGTATTCCCTGTGCTACTGTCCAGTGTTTTCTTGACAGCTTCACGCTGCTTCGACTCCACGAACTTTGATTGATTGACTTCTGTCAATAAATATTGAGACTGTATCTGCAAACTGTTCCCTCTGTTTTTTTTTCACTTGTCACAAAACCATTAGGAAAAGCCAAAACCGAAGTTATGAAAAGAGAGTCAGCTGACCACCTGTAAAACCATCAGTGCCATTCATCACTGGTTGTATAACTAATACTAAACCTCATTAAGTTATATGTACGATACTTGCATTGCCTCATTGGTGAGGGTCCCATGCAGTCTCAAAGATTGGTAGACGGAAGGAGAGCTGGGAGAGAGATCTGTCGCAATCTGTGGATCTTGAGTTGCATAAAAAAGTCAAGGTCTCTGCCCGGTGTAAAATTTAGGTGTTGCCTTGGAGTTAAATCCTCATCTTAGTGTCTTAACAGACTTCGCTGAATTTAGGCCAACCCGAAGCATTTGTATCAAGCCCGGGGGCTTGGTCAGGAGATGAGAGAGATGGTGGGGGTCCAGCATCCAGAAAAAGTAAAAAGCAAGGCAGGTCCCTGCCGTGGGGCTTTTGAAACATGTTGAGGTTACACACATCTTGTGGGTCAAAGAGCCAATAGCTTTGTTTCTAAGCATGGTAATTTGCATATGCACCGGATTGAAGGTTGATGTACAAATTAGAAGAGATTCTTAAAACACTGAATGCTGCAAAGATGTCAACATATAACATACACTCTCGATTAGATAGTTTGAAGACGAGTCTTTAGAGACCAAATATTAAATATTAGCTAGTGATCTATCATAAAAATGTATAAAACAGTATACCATACACAAGACTCATCACATACAAGCACAATAACAATATACACAATGACCTGAAGGATATGTGTTCACTTAGCGAACATTTTCCTGTGAATTAATTTAAGGAAAAGTCCATTGTCTTTTCAAAAGGGAGAACTAGTCAGAGTTGCTTTGTTCACATTCCTTCAAGCAATAAACCCGTCTTAACAGTCGGTTGCTATGGAACCAGAGGCCTGTTTTGCCTTCCTGAGGTGTTAGCTGCCTTTCAGGGTGATGGTCCACAGACCCTCATAGTTGCAGCTTAAGTTACCCATTGGGCTGGTAAAGCGGTATTAAAGATTATTTGTTAAATGTAACAAATAGTTTGCGTCTGATTGGCTCAAATGCTCACTATTTTTGTTGTTATCAAAGACACATTTTCAGTGTTATCAGTTCAATGTCAGAAATCTCACTGCTAAGGCATTCAGCTCAGCTTTTTTCATGAATAGGGGACACCTTAAGGTTATATAATAAGAAAGTATAAGTATTAGAGGATTGAATTTGTATAAATGTATGTATTTTGTTCTGTTCAACCTCTGCACTCCTGACACTGGACTAAAAGTGACACAAATGCAACAAAATGACAAAAAATGGAAAATATAAAAACAACTTCAAAACTATTGACAAAAACTATAATGGTAAATTGACACTAAAATAACAAACTCCCTTGGGAGATAAAAAGGTCTTAAACTTAGGCAGAGGTATTCTGCATTAGTATTACAATAAGTCTCTTTCACTAAGAAACTCATGATCCACACCTATTTCATACAGATTGACTGTAGCTGAGAAAAAGATTCCATCTTGTCACTAGCAGTGGATTTTGTTACACAAGTGACTCACTTGTCAATGCTTTCGCTGTCATGAGCAGGTCTGTCCTCTTTGTGCTCGCTGCTGGAGCGATGGAGGCTACGGCGGGAGTGTTTTCGACGAGGCTGATCTCTTTCAGACAGCTCTTCATGGTCCAGCCCCTCACTCTCTTCGTATGGATATGCCACCAGATTGATGTAGCCATCAGAGTCTCCCTCAAAACACACCAGCACCACACCTAAAACATCAACAATACGTATTTATGCTAAAAATTCAACATAGAAAAGATGCAATAAAAACATTTACATTAAGTTCATTTGAATTGCACATTCACTCGACACTCAAGACTTGAATTCTTGTTTCAATAGTGATTCTACAATAACAACAATGCGATATATTTTGCTTGTGCATTCAAGCCCTTTATATTAGCAGTTGTTTTTAAAGTCCAAAGCCATAGTCATGCAATTTTATGATAAATCAACACATAATTGCTGATGATAAATCAATATCATAAACGGATAGTAAATATTATTTTTGAACTCCTTTTTTGAATGTTTGATTCCAAGTCCAATAACTATTCTTTACAAATCAAAATTCAAGTTTCAAGTTTGACACATTGGTACCTGAAATTATGATAACATTAGTTTGGGTTAAGAGACCCAATTGTGCATGGAAAATAACTTCACAACATAATATAACAATAATAATGAAGAAGATCAAACGTGTTCTACAGTATATGTGGTATGATGAATAAAGAAGCCCAGACAGATGCACATGTGTGGGAAGGACAGAATAGCAGCTAGTGGGAAGGGCTGAATAATCTCATCATGCCTCTGTGCTGAAGCTCATTTTTAGTTCTGTGATGTGTCCTCAGTGATGTCAGCCCAGCAACGCGAGCTCATGAATGAAGACTGGGATGATGCTAACAAGCTAATTCAGGAAGCGCTCTGTTTAATAGGCTTTACGGACCACATCAGCAGCCTTGAGAAGACTTGTGCTGCACACACTGATCTGCAGTCTCTGGAATTTCTTTCAGGCATCTGCTCAGCCCGGCCTTTCATATTATGCCAAAATAACTTTTGTTTTCCTAGTCTAGATGCTTTCAAATATGTATCTTTTAGGCAGAAGCAACTGATATGTGACATCCACAAAGACTAGGCATTAAGTAAGCCAAAAAATTGCATATTTAATTTTTATTAGCATATTTTTCTAAATTGCATATTTATAAATCACTACTGTGTTGTCAGGTAGTGTTGGTCAGGTAAGAAGTTGCTTACAAATAACCCCAGACAAGCACAGTGTACAGATATTATGAATAAGGCTGCCATGGCAGACAATATAATATTAGGATGTGTTAAATCAGAAAAATAAGATTGACAGACAAGTACTTGTTAACAATTATAAACTAGCCCGACAGTCAGGGAATAAAACCTATGGAAGGATATCATGAACGAGGTATTAGGAAGATATGAGTGGATCTTTTTAAATCAGACATCTGATTAACTGAAAGTTAATTCATGCAATGCACAGAACATTCATAAAAATATAATTTTCCGTATAATGTGGAATTTGGCAAATTTTGAATGAATAATTCAAAAGTAAAAAGATAACTTTTTAAAATTAAACTCTGCCTGTTTGAGTGGCACATGTTCGGCTATGACACATACTCAAGTATGCCTAATGTTTGTGATGTTTTCAGTGTCAGCTGTCTCATTAAACAAACACACAAACTTCATCGCCAGAGCCAGGGTCACTTGCTGGCCAAATAGGTGATTTTAAGGTCTCAAGCATTCAGAAATAACACAAGATAAAATTAAGCCGTTTTACTACAATAAAACCCTGGTTAATTTTGGTAAGGGTTGAGATGTCCACATTGATTTTGAGGAAATTAAATAGGCTGTAACATTTCTATTGCTGTCACGTCCTTGTGACCTTGTGAAGAAATGATTACAGAAGTATACCATTGCACTTCTATATATAATAAACATACTAAAATTTATAGCACGTTTTTTTATGTTTTAATTTTAAATTTTAATCTCATTACATTGTAAACTATGAATTACATTGCATTATTTGCATGTTTTATGTCTTCATTTAATAAGTACCAAAATGATAATACATTTATTACACATTCAGAAAGATTTAGAGACAATAATTATAATAAAATAAGTTAACAGGGTTCAATTATTGTAAAATAATATAATATATTGGTGAAACAAACAAACAAAACAAAAACACAGGGTCCAAATAACTATTCAGCTTTAAAGTATTACCTTAATTCCAGCATTTATTAAATAAAACAAGGGCCACTTTTACTGCTTAGAAAGATGAACGCTTTGTGCAAACTGTAGAATTCAAATAAGTGGAAAGCATGGTTCCTTCTGAAAAGCTTTTTGTTTGCTTTGCCATGATTTTGCAAGCCCTAAAACTTCTATGACACTTCTAACAGTCATCTTTAGAGTTTGTGCTCATCCCACTCTGTTGACATTTGAAAACAATGCCATGAGATTCATAAGGACAGGTCTATTTATAATCCTTGCTGTGACTAGATGAGAAAAAATAACAAGCTTCAATGTTACTCTAGCAAGGCCTGAAATAGTCAGTGGAAGTTACAGATGTCTGGCATGCATTTAGCCCCATCAAAACTCACAGGGAGAAGTGGTTCATATGGAAGGCATGCTGTGAATCTAGAATGTGAGATGTTTTGGGGGGTGGTGAGGGTGAACACAGGACAGATGCAAAAACACATGGGTGTCACGCATACACATTTCCACTGCAAAATACACCAGCTCACACTGCCAATTATGGGCTGTCTGAACAACTTTATTTCATGCTTTAGCTTTATTATAAGTATGCGAACCTATTTTAACCCTCTGGGGTCTGAGGTGATTTTGGGGACGCTGAGATGTTTGGACATGCTCTGTTATTTGTTGTTATTTCAGCTACTTACTGTATCCTTTTGGTCAATAACATATTATTAAATTATTATTTACATATTATTATTATACATATTATTATAAAATTGTTTTTGTATACAGCAGAAACTGTGCTACAATAACATGTGACCAGGATGGATGTACATGTTTGCATTTTTAGAAAAAGAATATTATGTGTGGTTAGTAAGTTTTGAGGGGAAAAAAATAAGGCCATACAAGTAGGATTGGGCATCTTTTTGATTTGAACGATTATGATTCCGATTCTTCCTGTAGATTTCGGTTCTTTTCAATTCTCAATTCCGATTCTTTGTGGGCTGGAGTAACGTTTTTTTTCACCAAATTTGGTCAAGCGCTTTATTGTTAAACTACAATCACTTACCTGATTGTTGTGACGAGGTAACGTTACTA
>JAUMHR010000082.1:9411276-9423276 GCA_032361145.1 Enteromius fasciolatus
TATAAAAATAAATAAATAATGAAAAATTACAGTGGAGCGTTAATTAGAGACATTTTTTTCATGGAGCGAACATGGAGCGAGGATCAAATAAGGAGGGAGCGGGAAATGGTAAACCCGGAGCAGAGCTGGAGCGGAGTGATCATGAAATGCTCTGAGCGCAGAGCGGAAATTCTTGCCGCTCCACTCCGCTCACATACTCTGCTCCACATAGACCATGGGACTCTGCTATAGATCTCCTTCCCAATGCCATGCTCCCTAAGAGTAAAGTCTACCCTCTTTTAAGAACAGTGAGTAAGGCTATGGAAGAGTATATTGAGGAGGCTCTCAACTCAGGATTTATTCGACCCTCAACTTCAACAGCGGTAACGGGATTTACTCTCTATGAAAGCGGCCATGGAGGAGTGGAGACACTGGGTAGAGGGAGCAATTCACCCATTCCAAGTAATCCCAAGATCACAAGAACCTTGATTATATCAAGAGTGCTAAACGACGTAATCCACGTCACCAGATTCCAATTCACTGAACAGAAGTCTTTCCATGTATCCCTTCTGAAACTGGTCCACCCAGGAGCGGACCCTGGCCATGAAGCCCCAGAACCACCACCTCCTCTGGATATCGGCAGGTGGATATCCCACCGATTGTCGATTGTAGAAACATATGATGTCAACAATTTTTTTGCATTGTGTCAGAAAGAAAAATGTTTTGTTATACAACCATCTTGGAATATATAAAAAAATAATTCCCTCTGTTATTTGTATGACAGTATAACTAGTGTTCTGATCCAATTAATGTTTCGCTGGAAATACATTTAGTTGTATTATTATTTAATTACAGTATATTTTGTATTTTAAATACATAAACATACTTTTGTTCAGTTATTTACCACACTGGTCGTGAGTTTTAATTGCTCAGATTGAATTCTTTATTGTTTTTTTTATATTTGCAGGGATCCTTCTGACATTTCAGAGATTTGTCAAAGAGCTTCAACATGAAAAGCCAATGGTGCATTTGTTGCATGTGGAAATGGTGGCCCTTGTTACAGAGCTCCTGCACAAATTTATGAGACCAAAGGCTACACAAGGAGATTCTCAAGGTTGATGTACGGAACAGGGATTTGCAACTGTCAAACCAGAGGCTCTCTGTTGGACAATTCTGCTGCAATGCAATGAACAAAGCTTGTGTGGAGAGGAAGGTATGGGTTGGACATATCTATGATTCTCTCAGAGAAGGGTATATGAGGTCAGCAGAGTTTCTGATAAAAAAACCTTCCCCTAGATAACACCATATTAACATCACTGTCTGCTCTAACGCCGTCTCTAATTCAATCCGATGCAGTTGTTGGAGCATTTACTACATTAGCAGAGGCCTTGCCAAATTTTGTCCCTCCAGAAGAGATTGGTCAACTGGTTGAAGAATGCCAGGCCTACCAGATGGATGCGGACATGCTTCTTTGTGTACCAAACTACATTGAAGGGGACTGTCGAATTGATGTAGACTGGTGGAGCCATGTTACTTCCTTGAAAATGCAGAGAGAGGTGTGAGGTATGAACTTGTTAAAGCACTTCTGTCCATTTTTACAGGCCCCTTGGTGGAAGGATCATTCAATTTAATGGATGATATCCTAGAGTCTGACAGGTGCTCCATGAATGTGGAAACATATGAGAGCCTTGCAGTGATCAAGTCCACACTTAAGGCCAGGGACTGGACAGCCTCAACTATGAACATTGACCAGCCTTTAAGGCGATCCTGCCTTTCCTCATTCCAAAACTACCAATTACATTTAAAGAAAAAGAAAGAGACTGCACCAGCACTAAAGCGGAAAAGGCTTAGTAAGGCAGCAAGGATTCTGTCCTCAAAGGAGGCAAACAAATTGGCTCAACAGGCCCGAAAAATCAAAAGGCCAGCAAAATCCTCCTCTGCACAAGCCTCCACTTCCTCTGCTCAACAGGCCCTCCTGAAAAAGAGAAGACCACCCCAACCGGCCGGGGTGGGGGTCTTGCGATGAAGAGAAGGAGATGTTTTCCACACTGTCTTTTACAGTTATTTATTTTTGTTTTGGTTTTGTATGGTGTTTCTGTTTAATTGTGCATATTTTGCACCATTTGCATGTTTTAGACCAAAAACTATGTTCAGAAAGGAAGAAATAAAGGGAAGGAGAAATGTTTTTGTTAATCCCATACTGTCTTTTACAGTATATTTATTTATTATGGTTTTTCAGTTGAATGGTGCATATTTTTCAATTAAGTTTGTTAAAGAAAAATAAATGTGTGTCCTTTTCATGTCCTTTAGTTAATTAATTCCTGTGTACTTTGAAGTACACTTACTGGTCTGTCTTGTTATGGCTGTAGCATCTTCAGCATTTACTTCCAGTGATTGTACTAAGATGGGCTAATAATATCAGTCTAGGCACTGGACATATTGAGGAGAAAATGCTGTGTTTTCTTGAATAATACTGGGAGTGTCACAGTCAGCTGGAGGTGCCTACCCAGCTCTGTGGATGGCACTCCAGCGCCCAACAAACTTTCTGTGTTTTTTGTCTGTTTACATGCCTGGACTTATGCTCACGAATTCATTCTGTTTACATCCTGGACTTTCATTCATGTTTCTGTGTCGTCATGTGTATTCACTCATGTCTCCGCCTCATGTCACCACAGCAACACATTGTCTAACTCCACCCATTGACCCAGTTTCTTGTGTACTTAACCCGAAAGTCTTTGTCTGTTTCTCACGGTCCATTGCACTGTAAACCTGGTCTTCGTATTTCGTTAGTGTTCTTATTCTGTTGTCTTGTTTATTGGATTTTTGGTTACGACTCTCGCCTGGATTTTGACTATTCTTCTGCTTTGCCTCCACGACTGTTGTTCTGCCGTCATCGACCCTGCCCGCCTGTACTCTGAGTTTGTCTAATAAACAGCTTGCATTTAGATCCGCACGCCTCTCGGCTCCTTAATCGTTACAGGGGGCATAATGCAAATATGAAAATATCTAAAAAGAGCCACTTGACAATAATGATGATCAGGGTTATACATAGGCTGTTTATATATTTGGGCCCAGGGGCCAACACGTTATGTGTTAAAAGTGCGTCGCATACATAGTACCCCCACCCCTACTCACCTCGGTTAAAAAAATATTTATTTATATTTACTTAGACTTTTTTAATGATCTTATTAAACACTGACAACTCCTAAATAACTGGTTTGTAAATAACATAAAAAAATAAATAAATAAACTGTTCCTCTTCAGGAACTCGAGCCGCATCCAGCAGACGCTATGGGGAACGTACCGCGAGTGTGTGTGTCATACAGATCAGCGTCTCCACAAAAATGTCAAAAGCAACCAAAAAATCCAACAAGGGCGACAGCGAGTTACCCATGGGTTACCCATGCAAGAGATTTATTGCACCGGGTGATTCACACAAGCTGTGTGTGTCTTGCCTAGGACCAGAGCACGCGGCGTCAGCTCTCGAGGGAGCTGATTGCCCTCACTGCGAGAATATAGTGTGAATATATAGTGATAATATAGATTGAACGCTGGTGCTGTTAGCTGCCACTGCTCCTGTGATGAAAATTTTATTTGTTTTTTTATTAAAAATTTGTTTTAATGTGTGCCCAAGTTATCTGACTCTGCAATTTTACTACAGCCAACGAGTATATTTTAGCTACCTATTGTAGTGATTTTCTGGATTTTCTGATTTTAGATGGTGTGTGTACCTGTTGATTGTCTGCACCCCTAAAACGGAAGTGCCTCCAGCTTGGAAATATCAACCATGAAGATCGCCGACTTACTTGGCCGGATCATTTGCCTGTGGGCCATTTGTTCTGCCTTATTCCATCCCGCGAGGTCGATGCTTCAGTACTCTGCGGAGGAACTTCTCCAACCTCGGCTGCGTTTCACTGATCCTCCATCAACACTACGCTTTCACCTGCCAGCAGCATCGGAAATATGTTCACCATGGATCCCGTCGATCCTACAGCACTAATGACCCGTGTAAAAGACGGTCATTCTGGTCGACGAAACCTCGTCCAACACGGAGGTCGGCGTGGATTGTTGACGACAGCGTTCTGTCTAATCTGAAAAGATCGTCAGGTATCGATCCCAGTAAAAACAACCTGTCATTTGGATTGCTTAACATCCGCTCGCTCTCTGGTAAAGGACCTCTACTACATGATGTGCTGTCTGACCGTAAGTTGGATTTTTTCTGTTTAACTGAAACCTGGCAGAAACACGGTGACTACTTTCACTTGAACGAGTCTGTTCCTCTGGGTAATACTTTTATTTGTAAATCCCGTGCTACCGGCCGGGGTGGGGGTCTTGCGATTCTCTATTAGAAGAAATGGAAAGTATCACAATTGACTGTGTCCACATATTCCTCCTTTGAATGCATTGCCATAAAGATAAACGGGGCAATACCGACTATTATCATTACTATTTATCGCCCCCCCTAAAAATAACTCAAGTTTTTTATCTGAACTTTCTGAGCTTTTAACTTATTTGTGTGCCATGTCTTCCAATGTAATCATGTTGGGTGATTTTAACATTCAAGTACAAGTGATTTTCAATTTTGCTTGGACAGTTTTGGCTTGCAGCAGTTTGTGAACTCTCCTACTCACTCTAAAGGTTTTATTCTTGACCTCAACTGTTGCTCTGGTTTAGCACCATATAATTGTACTGTTTCTGACCTGTCTCTATCAGATAATTTTTTAGTCTCTTTCTGTGCTCAGTTGACAGTTTTTAAGTTAAAGACGGCCATAGTATCACTTTTCTCCAACAAAGTGGACTTCTCCACTCCTGACGCTCTGATTTCCCTTTACAATAGTGGACTAACTGAGATCTTGGATGTTTTTGCTCCTGTTAAAACTCAGACTGTTTCTTTTAATGTTTCTGCTCCATGGTTTACCCCTGATCTGCGTCTACTCAAAACTAAGAGACGTAGGCTTGAACGACTGTATGCTAAATTTGGCCTAATGGTACACAAAGATATGTTGAGTGATCATATGTACCACTATAAGGAAGCTCTGTCCAAAGCTAAATCAGAATTGTATACTAATATAATTGGAGCCAGCGAAGGAAACTCTAGATCTCTTTTCTCTGTAGTAAAGAAGGTTTCATGTCTAGCAGACACCATGCCTTTAAGCCTGTGTTCTACAGAACAATGTAATAATTTTACGACTTTCTTCGAGTGAATAATTAATAAGATCCATCAGCAATTGGCTACCAGTAACTTGACTATGCACTCTACTTTTATTTATTTTATCCTACTGTAGCCGGTTCTGCTACCCCTCTGCGTTGTGTGATGTGTGTGGATGTGAATAAAAACCGGAGTCAGTCTGCTGGTTCTGTTGGATTTTTATACTGCACAAAGTAGAAAACATGCAGTTATATGTCTGCTGTACAATCCCTGCCTGCTCCTGCTAAACATTCACATGAAAGGGAAGAAATCAGAAACGCTAGTCACGCTTCACAGGCCAACTTGTACACGGACAACGTCACGCTGCATTCGCTTCGATTAAAAGTATACTTTTGCAAGTGAAACGACTTAAAACTCGGTTATAACCAAAGACAGTGTATTCACGTAACTCATATCATAACAGTATACAAATCAAGTATATGTCAGTGAACATTTCCTTTTTTCCACATTTTTTTATGAACAGGAACGAAAATACCAACCTCGCTCTGCTCAGACCTCCCGCGGACTGAAGCAGAGCACGCAGCACGCCAATGACGTCACGGCGGCGACGTGTGCGGAACTCATCAAATAAAAATAAAATATTTTTTCCCTTTTTCTTTCCTTACATTTATAGGTAGACATTCATCACCAACGGAAAAACACATGGATTTTGAGTGAATTAACAAAAAGACACGTTATAAATCAACACCTGCTACATTTACCCCCTCTTAAATTCACCAAAATCCTACAACTTATCAGTCGCACTTAAACATTTGAACAAAATTTCTAAATTGTCTCTTCACCTTTTTTTCAGCTTGAAATCGCTACCTTCTAAAATAAAGGTTGAGAGAAATTCAAGGGTGATCAGGCCTTAAAAACCTCCCAGAATAAAATGATGCCTTTTACACCACGCCAGGTTTCAAATCATGAGTTAATTATATCACATCTATAAATCATGTCAAATGAATTGATTTATCATCATAGGGATATAGCGGTGTCAAAAACAAAAACAAAAACAAATATATATATACTGTATATATATACATATCAGAGGATATGAACTTGGACTATAAAATAACTCTAAAACAAGGTGAGTAATGATTGGGACTTTCTACCTAATGTGTTCATAATTGATTTAAGTGTTAACGGTCTCTGTGCCATAGATTCAATGAGACGGTTGACTTTTTTGACCACCCTACCAGCACGGGTGACTCTTCCTTGAGTATTTTCAACACCCTGAGTGTCTAGGTTTCCAGTCTCTTGATTAGGCTGTTCTGGTTTAGACACGTCTCTATAATGGGAGTAGTGCTGTCTGTAGCGGAATTGAAACAGTCCGTCTGACCATTACAAGTGTCTGTCATAGGACTTCCCTCCTCGGAAGACTTCTCAGAGCAATCACCAACTTGGCTCTGCTGTTCTCCCTCAGTACACAACTGCACAGATCCAGTTTCACTTTGTGAGCTTTGACTCAGGGAACATTCTGTTCCATCCAACACCCAAATGCTTGTTCGTACCTCTGAACTTTCATTTTCCGAACACTTTTTTACTCTTTTGTTATAGCCCTGAGCTTGTTTTTGTTGCTCTTTGGCAGAATGCTGTTGTGCGATGGATGCTGCTTCATGAAGGTGAGAGAGCAGTGTCTTGGCGTGACTACTATAGTCCACTACAGTGGGATCTCGGAATACCTGTTTAAACATAACGTCTACTGGAAGTCTTGGCACATGGCCAAACATAAGGTAAAAGGGTGGAAAGCCAGTCGTTTCGTGCACCGTGGCGTTATAAGCAAACGTGAGAGACTGAATTTGTTGGGGCCACTGATTTTTTGCTTTTAATGGCAAGGAACGCAACATAGATCCTAAAGTCCTATTAAACCGTTCAGTTCCTCCATTGCCCATAGGATGATATGCTGTGGTATGTGATTTGGCAACTCCTGACAACCTAAGTAGCTCTGCGATCAAACCACTCTCGAAATTAGCACCCTGATCTGTGTGTACACGTTCGGGGAATCCATAAACACAAAAAAATTGATCCCATAGCTTTCTGGCAACCTGCTTAGCTTTCTGATTGGTGCATGGAAATGCATGGGCTAATTTCGTGAAGTGGTCCGTCACTACTAACACATCAACAGAGTTCTGTTTGGAGTCTTCTGCACTCCAAAAATCCAAGCATATCAATTCCATGGGTGCTGAGGTTCTGATACTCTCCAATGGAGCTCTAGCAGATGGTTCAGGGGATTTAGCAAGAATACATCTTTGGCAACATTTGACATAGGACTTGATGTCTTGCTCCATCTTAGGCCAATAGAACCGCTGCCTTGCTAAGTATAGGGTTCTTGCTTGACCTTGATGCCCCGGAAGGTCATGGATGCCGCTCAACGCTTTGGCCTTAAGACTTCGGGGAAGCACATACTGGTATCGCTTCTGCTTACTCATAGGATCTTTGATTACTCGATACAGTATGCCGTTCAGAACTGTAAGTCTATCCCATTGCTTACTGAGAGAAAGTGCACTTGGGTTGAAATTTGCTTTTTCACGTCTGGAAGGTCTCCTCCTGGGAGCCACAAAAGGGACAACCGCAGCCAAGCTATTGTCCTCTTCCTGCCTTTGTTGAAGTTCCTGCAGGGAGAGTTCAGGTAAGGTGTCCAGACTTGATGATGCAACCTGCTGAACAGACTGGATCAACTGCACTGCTCTGGACTCTGCTGCTAGTTCCCAGTTGTCATGTGCTTCACATAGAGCATTTACTTCACCAGCATTACAGCAAACTACTGGAACAATCTCTCTTGGGTCGGTCTCTAATTCCCGACTGTGACAAAGAACTTTTAATCTGAATGTGTCCTGGATCCCTTCCTCGCTAACTTCTTCAGCCTCTGACAGCAGACTGTCATACTGTTCACTGACCAACCTATGACTGACCGTCTTCGGAAAAGGGTCGCGGCTAAGAACATCAGCAACCACATTCTTGTTTCCTGCTATGTGTTGTATTTCAAAGGTGTATGGGGCTAGTTTTGCAACCCAGCGTTGTTCGCAGGCGTCTAGCTTTGGTTTAGTCATTATGTACGTCAACAGATTGTTATCCGTCCATACGGTGAAAGTGTTTCCTTTAAGCCAATGACTAAACTTCTCGCAAACACTCCACTTCAAGGCCAAGAATTCAAGGCGGTGAGCTGGGTATCGTTTCTGGGAGGCGCTAAGTGTTTTGCTTGCAAAAGCGATGGGCCTTGCTTTGTCCTCACCCAGGGGAATTTGAGACAATACCGCCCCCAACCCATCAAACGAAGCATCTATAGATAGGAGAAAGGGTCTTGAAAAGTCAGGATGCGCCAAGACTGCACAGTTCAACAGCTTCTCTTTTAAAGTGCTAAAACTTGTGTCGCACTCTGTTGTCCAATCAGAGGCTTTCAATCTTCTAAAGGTACCAGCCTGTTTGGTGATCTTTCCCCTACATTTCCTCTTCTGACCAGCTGTGAGGGCAAACAAAGGTTTAGCAATTGAGGAGCAGTTAGCTATAAAATGCTGACTACTTCTAGCCTACTCAAAGCTTCCTTCTCAGTGGCTGCAAATACTAGAAGGTCATCCAAGTAGCACAATAGCTGGGTGAAGTTGAGGTCCCCAAAAATACTCAGCATCATCCGCATGAAGGAAGCGGGACTGTTGCATAGGCCTTTTGCCTCACCACAATCCAAAGCATGTTTTGAGAAGATGTCATTATAACTAACTAATAGCTGAACTAACTCCTGTTGGGTAGAGTGACTGATCTGGCCAGAATTGATATCTATACCCTTAAGGCCAACATCTGCGAGCTTCTTTCCAAGATCTGCACAGATTGATTTAGGATTAGCTGCTGACTGATCCTTGGTCTCAACCTGACTGGTGTTCTGTAAGACTGTGAAGTCTTCAGCAGCCACACAGGGTGACACATCAGCCAGTTTGCAATTTCTCTTCAAAGTCACAGGCTGATCAGAGAGATTTATTATCTTCATGGGGATATATCCATCACCCCACATGGGTGTGATCACCCGTCCAACTAGAATGTTTCGTGGCATGGACTTTGAAGATGTGGGTTCGACAATCACTGTGCTTCCTGGGGACAAAAGGGTGTTTTTCGGCAGTCTACCCCACACAAGATGCTCACGTCCAGCCAGGAGTGTCACGGCTTGAGTCAGCTTCACAGTCCCAATTTTACTAGTGATTTCAGCACCCTTCTTGTTACCCCTGCCATCATGTCGAGAAATAGAGAAGTGTCGGAGGCTTCTGTCACGTCACAGTTCTGAGCAGTCACCCTCCAATAGTCATCGCTGCATCGGAACAATACACTCTGTACCGAACACTTCTATCCCCACTTCATACGCAGATTTAGGGTGGGTTTGATGACCTCCACAACCAATTAGGATGACTTGCTTACTCAACTGTTTGTCTTGGGTGATTACATTTCCTTGAAGCATACGAGATGCAGTGTCTTCATTTACTGTACAGGCCATGGAACCAGAATCTAACATCCCTTTGACATGAAATGTTTTATTCACAATCACGGGAGCATAAAACAGTTCACTGAATAGTTCAATTCTTTGTGAATTTTGGACAATTACTTGAACACTGTCAGATTTGGCTATGGATGTGTTCTCATACCATGACTCCCAATCAACATCCTTTGAGTAGAGGGTTTGATTTTGTCCACCCGCACATCCCCTCTCCATATGCAGGTCTGTTAGTTTAACGGCGATTGCCCTTGGCTCGTATGCATACCGGGACCACTGGCTCCAGCTCCTGCCTTGCGACACTCTTTCTTCCAATGTCCTGGCTTGAAACAATACATACACAATCCATCACGTCTGCAATGCATTGTAGTAGAGTGGTCAGTTGCTTTGCAAACTTTACATGGCTTTCGGAATGGCTGAGGTCCACTCAACATATACGGGGTCTGAACTGTTGCTTGGTGGTTTTGGTGGCAACAAAATCATTTACAACAATAAGACAATGAATGTTTTTTTTTCTCTCTGGAAGAAGAAAGTCTTTGTAGGTTTCCCCTAGACAAGATTGTTCAGTCTTTCTCTTTTTTTTTCTTTATGTGTTGTCCCTCTTATCGCTGTATTATAATACTCAGTCTTTGTACCTTCCTCCAGCAGATCAGACAGAAAAAGGATTCTACCCAGTCCATGGAAAGAAGAATGCAGTCCTCAACAATATCCGGCGGTCAAGCTGACGTTGATCCTTCTGAAGGATCCGGGTCACAGCACCAATGTAGCCGGTTCTGCTACCCCTCTGCTGGTCAGTCTGCTGGTTCTGTTGCATTTTTATACTGCACAAAGTAGAAAACATGCAGTTATATGTCTGCTGTACAATCCCTGCCTGCTCCTGCTAAACATTCACATGAAAGGGAAGAAATAAGAAACGCTAGTCACGCTTCACAGGCCAACTTGTACACGGACAACGTCACGCTGCATTCGCTTCGATTAAACGTATACTTTTGCAAGTGAAACGACTTATAACTCGGTTATAACCAAAGACCGTGTATTCATGTAACTCATATCATAACAGGATACAAATCAAGTATATGTCAGTGAAAATTTCCTTTTTTCCACATTTTTTTATGAACAGGAACGAACAAAATACCAACCTCACTCTGCTCAGACCTCCCGCGGACTGAAGCAGAGCGCGCAGCACGCCAATGACGTCACGGCGGCGACGTGCGCGGAACTCATCAAATAAAAATAAAATATTTTTTCCCTTTTTCTTTCCTTACATTTATAGGTAGACATTCATCACCAATGGAAAAACACATGGATTTTGAGTGAATTAACAAAAAGACACGTTATAAATCAACACCTGCTACACTACCACCTATAACAGAGATACAGGATTATATTAAAAGATCTAAATCTTCCACCTGTCAGCTCGACCCAATGCCTACTTGCTTGGTTAAAGCCTGTTTACCATCACTGTCCTCATTATTCACTAAAATGATTCATTCTTCGCTTGATACCGGAAATGTACTCCCATTCTTAAAAAAATAGGGGCTGATCCATTAAATTTTGAAAACTATAGACCGATTTCTAACCTGACATTCATTACTAAAATATTGGAAAAGTGTGTCAAAGCTCAAATTCATGAACACCTTTCCAAGAATGCATTATATGAATGTTTCCAATCAGGATTTCTTTCTCATCGTAGTACAGAGGCGGCCTTGGTTGAAATTATTAATGACTTGTTATTAGCAGCTGATTCTGGTCTTCTGACTATACTAGTCCTACTTGATCTTAGTGCTGCATTTGACACAATCTCGTACAAGATACTTTTGGACAGGCTATCATTTATAGGAGTCACAGGTACCCCCCTGTCCTGGTTTAGATCATACCTCAACTTTGGCTAAATCTGATTTTTTTTTATTCTGATTCCTTTTTTGGTCATTGACAATACTGAAATTTATCCTTCTCAACAGGTCAGGAGTCTGGGTGTAATATTGGACAGCACACTCTCCTTTGAAGCACATGTAATAACAATAACATTACACGCGATGCATATTTTCATTTGCGTAATATTAGCCGCATTCGTCCTTCTTTCACTAAGAGCAGCACATCAATTTTAATTCATGCGCTGGTCACTTCACAAATTGATTACTGTAATGCTCTTCTCTCTGGTCTTCCTACAAAACTTCTCCGTAAACTTCAACTGGTCCAAAACTCAGCAGCTCGTGTCTTGTCTAGGACTCCTTTACGAGCACATCATTCCAATTCTTCGACAATTACACTGGCTTCCAGTTAACCCTTTCACACGTACGATCACACCGGTGTGATCAGGCTTGGCTGGTCCCTGGAGCGTACGATCACACCGGTG
>JAUMHR010000082.1:9478188-9489231 GCA_032361145.1 Enteromius fasciolatus
AAGTTATCTGTCGGTCTATTTGTGTTTATCCATCAGTCCGTCTGTCTATTCCCTTTTTCTATACAACCTTCACTTTCGTTCATCCACACATTGTTCATTCATTCATTCTTTCTTTATTCCATCCTTAATTTCTTTCTTTCCATTAATTCGTCCATCCATCCATCCATCCATCCATCCATCCATCTATACATCCTTTATTCCTTTGCCCATCTTTCCTTCCTTCATTCATTAAATAATTAATTCAGTCATTCATGCATACATTCCTTTGTCCATCCATCCATCCATCCATCCATCCATCAAAGCTTAATTTCTGTATCTTTCTCCATTTTTATCCATCCATTCATCCTTTTATCCATCCATCCATCCTTCTTTGCCTTTGTCCATCATTTATCCACATCCCTTTTTCTTCCATTCCTTCATCTATCTGTCCATTCATTTGTCCTTCTATACTTCCAGCCATTCGTTTGCCCCTCTTCATTGCTTCCTCTTACAGCGTTCAATGGGTTGGCCAGATATTGGCAGGAATTTGAGCGCAGGCGTGATAGAGGCACCAGTGGAATTATACGGCCCAATATAAGAGCAGGAGTGAGGTTAGCCATGGTCCATGGAGGCTGTGCTGGTGTGTAGATACTGGACAGAGAAGGAAACTTGGCTGCCTTTACGGATAGTAGCTGAGCGGTTCCTTCTTTCTCGGGTTCTATGGAAGTGGCCGTTGTGTCACTCTCTCCAGAGGCTTTATGACGTGAGTGGAGGCTTGTAGCTGCTGCACTTTGGGGGTCCTACAACTTTAGTACGTATGTGGGTCTTTTTTGGGGCAACGTCTGCGTGTGGGCGTCAGGACTCCTGGGACGTGACACTTTCTTTCTTTTTTGGTTTCAGTGGTGCCAGCTGGCAGCAAGCGAAGCAGGCCACCTCAGACGCATTCTCCTTTCTTTCTTTTGCTTGAGTTTTACGAGCTGGCTCAGCACTCAACAGTGATGGAGCCCAGTTATTCGCCCTAAACAGGCAGCACATGGCGTCGCTCTTCTCACTTTTAATTTTCTTTCTTCTGCACTCACATCGCCCCAAAGTCTAGCTGGCACTTTGAGTCCATCATGTTTGCTCTCTTTACATTTTTCCAAACTTTATATTTTCAATCCTCTTTTTAACAAAATCTAATTGAATTTGCACACTTGAATGGAAACCATCGAAGTATCCAAACCTGTTGACCTTCTTCTAGCCAATGAGAAGGTTAATAGGTTAAAATATTACAACCACAGGCAGTTGGATTATCTTCAGCGGTTTTAATTCCCATCTGACCTGGTTCACTTTTCCCCAGCAGGAGAACTCAAGTGGGACCAGCAGCTGGCTAAGAGAGCCAACAGTCAGAAGACCCCTTCGGAGCCACAGCCGGCAACAGAGCTCACCACGCAGGTACTGGATGTTTCATACCAAGAGGCCTCAAATATGAAGGGAAATATGTTTATACAGGATCATCGAAAGTGTTTGAAATGGACAAAATGTGATGTATAGCACAAGCCGCGTTTCCATTTCCCTTCAAATAGCGCAAATTGCGAATTGAAAATACGCTTAATGGAAACGTGCCAATTTAGCAAAAACTTCCATAAATCACAAAGAAGTTTTTACGCACACATGAAGGGGTTTTTCAAGTAATTTGAAAAGGATTATTTAGCAAAACTGCAATAGAAACGCTTTTTTTGCATTTACAAGTCACATGGCATGTGTAAAAAACCATATGACCATTCTTAAGTGTGTCATAACCTCCAAGAAACACTTAATATACATGTTCATTCTCGAGTGTAAGGGGCATTCCCTACCATTAATGCATAGACAATTTAAACCTCACTCGGCCATCATTTTGCAACACTTTTTTATTGACATTTATCAAATATCGCCAGCATATATATATGCCCTGCAGAAAAACTACTAAAACCAGTCTAGACTGGTTGGCTGGTTTTAGCTGGTCTCCCAGACTGGTTTTAGCTGGTTTAAGCTGGTCAGGAGGCTGCTTTTAGCCAGACAGGGAGACCAGCTAAAACCAGCTACTTCAAGCCTAAACCAGCAAAGACCAGTCAACCAGCCTAGGCAGTAGTGAGTGTTTAATAAGTGAGTCATTGAGTTTCAATTAATTTAAATAACTCATTCATACGGCAGATTTATTAGACGTTTATGAATGGGCTAATGAAATTTTAACTAAACCGATTCGTTCAAAACACTTAATCATTCAGCAATGAATCGACTGGTTGATGTGAGCTCTTTTGTTCCGCCTAAATGTAAGTGACCAAATAATATTTGAATTGCCTTTTGAACTATTTATAAAACTATGAAACCATCGTATTAGTAAAAACGTTTGCTTAACCAATTGTATATTAGACATAAAAACATTCCCTTTTGAGTTTTTTGCATGTTTTGATTTCTCCTCAAAAGGATGCATGAGCCCCGTCTTAGCAGTGCAACCTTATACTGTCAGTATTATCTACTATATCAACTATTACTCTAAATGTAATAAAATCAGAGTACTACATGCGTTTTAGTGTTTATATTGTTATGTTTGGTAATGTGATGTTTTAATCATGTTATTTCTCTGGCGTTAATGAAGCATAAATCTCGAGCCCTTGGAGGGGCTCAATTCCGGACGGCCCGGGCCAAATTTAATCCCTGGGTATTACTGATGCATATTATGTTGTAAAATAGAGTGTGAAAATATATTTTGCTTGTGTTAGCTACAGAACTTCAGACATTTAACCAAAAACCCATTAAGAAAAGTTTCAGGATGATGGAACCAGAAGGGCCAGAAATGCTTTACAAAGATTGGGTTTTCTTAGGAAAACAATTTCCCAACATCACTCTATTCTCTATTCACTCTATTTTCTTTGTAGAATTAAGAAAACATGTTTTTTTCAGTGCACTAAAGTCATAAGAAATATTAGACATACTGTATAATGTGACCATAATTATGTAAAATTCTATAAATATTATCATTTTTTTGGGCCACTTAAAAAAAAAAGATAAATATATATAACGTTAGGATTTAACTTAACTTTTTTGTGTTTCATAGACAATTATATATATACTGTATATATATATATATATATATATATATTCATTGTCTTTTGCACCACTGAAGACAGGGAACTTGTTTTTATACTTGCCATTATTTTTGCAATTCACTTTGGTGCCACTAGAGGTGCAGAAATGACACACTTCAACTTTAATTTCTTCTTTGAAGGCAACGATTAAGCCATAAGCTCAGTAGTTGGAACCCAAACGTTGACGTTCCCTGGCCCTTCAGAAAGGTTTCCATACCACTAACTTTCCATCAAGTTGTTGAAGTTTCCATACAAGCAGTGAAATTTAGATTTAATTTGTAAGTCAATATTGATATGTCATGAGTAGCGCAGAGGATTGTATTTTTGGAAGCTGAAGTTACATTTTCTATGAGGAGGTTGTTTTTACTTTTTCCACCAGGCTGATCCAGTACCCACCTCCCCCCTCCAAGGGCGGCATTACCGTGACAACCGAGGACCTGGAGTGCCTCAAGGATGGCGAGTTTCTCAACGACGTCATCATCGACTTCTACCTCAAGTGAGTCTGATGAGGGTTTCTGCCTGTCAAAATTAGATCTGATATTTTCCCTAATATTAAATCCTCCCTTCAGGTATCTTCTGTTGGAAAGAGCCGATAAAGATGTGGCCGAAAGATCTCACATCTTTAGCAGCTTCTTCTACAAGCAGCTAACTCGGAAAAACACTAGCTGCCGTGAAGACACTGGCAGCACGTAAGAAATCACATTTTATAGTTTGTTTATACAGGATTTAAAGAGACAGTGCATCCATAAATCAAGTTAAAGCTTTCCTTGATCTATATGACTTTCTTCTTTCAGATGAATGCAGTCAGAGTTTTACATATATATTTATATCCTTTATAATAGCAGTGAATGGGGGGTCAAGATTTATTTGTGTATCCATCCATCATAATAGGTGCTTCACATGGCTTCTGATGTGAATTGTTTCTTTTTAGAGTAAAATTATTTATATTTACAGCTTAATAAACCACAAGTTCTAGCTTCCGCTAATTGTCAAAAGCTTCTTCATGAGAGAGTGGCGTTCGACGTAGACATCTTGTACAATCTTGACTAATTTTCATTTTCTCTTTAATGTAAATTTAAGGATTTATATATATTTTTTTTTTTATCATTTTATTTTATTTTTATTCTTATTTTTCTCACTGATTTTAATAACTGTGTGATGTTTTTTTTTATCACAGAGCCCCATACAGACGACATCAGAGAGTAAGAACATGGACCCGTCATGTGGACATTTTTAGCAAAGACTACGTTTTTATACCCGTAAATCAGGAGTAAGTGGGGAATTTAAATGTAATAAAAATATGGATAAAATACATTATTCGTATAATAATATGTATTATATATATATATATATATATTTTTTTTTTTTTTTAGTATTATTATTATTATAACCTTTTTGTTATTTTATTATTTCATTATTGTTTTGTTTTTATAATAAGGAATAAAGTTGGTACGATTTTTTTTTATGTCTCACCAAGTCTGCATGAATTATCTGAATTAAAAATACAGTAAAACAGCAATATTGTGATATAATATTACCTTTTTCTATTTAAATATATTTTAAAAAGTGATTTATTTTTGTGATTAAATGCTGAATTCTCAGCATCATTACTCCATAGTCTTCATAGTCACATGCTCCTTCAAAAATCATTCTAGTAAGCTGATTTCCTGCTCAAATAACATTTCTCAGTATTGTCATTATTGAAAACAGTTGTTCTGCTAAATATTTACGTTGAGACATTAATATATTTCCTTTATAAATTGAGTGCATTAAGCAGAATTGCTATGAAACAAATAATGTTTTAAAGGCTAGTTTAAAATCACTATTTCACTCGCATCACCAATCCTTCTTAGGAACAGAACAAGCTTTCAACACTGAAGATGAGACAAAATGTGCACTTTCGACGTCAGAGCACTTTACTAAGCCTCGCAAATAGTTACGACATCTCGAACACACTTTACAGAATGTTCTTTTGTTAAATACCCTGACTGCATGTTAAAAACCAGTGTAGATGTTTGATATGTGAGGACAGCAGAGCATGTTGAATTTTGTTGGAGCTTTTTGAACAAGAGGATCTACTCTAACAAGTCCGTATTGCCAAACTGTGAGAGAACTGGCAATTCCGGTGTGGTACTCCTTGTTCTCATAAAAAGCAAATTGCCATGTAGGACACACAGGACATGCACACACTCGCACAGTATGACATGGCACAGATGATTCACAAATTTGGGTATGTCCATCGTCCCAGTTCAGAGATTAGCAGATCCTGTACTAGCACTTGGTGATAAAGTATTTTTACGATTGCATTGCTGCTGATTTATATAAAGCAGCGTTTGTATTAATGCACTTCTACTCGGCCAATGTAAGCCTACAATTAAATTAGATCCCCAGTCTTGGTAGTTTTCCACGATTTGGTTACATTGATCCATGCAAATATCTGTGGAAGAGAAAACATCCTTATTTAAATTTTTGTAATACATAATATTTACGTTTGAATACAAATCAAGCTTTAGCCTTTTCGCAGCAACTACATAAATAGTATGTTCAGAAAATACTTTTTTAGCAGTATCATCCTGATCTACTGATCAAGGTGTTTTCTGCAGTGGATCTTATTACAGATCACTGACTTCCACTTCCTCTCCTGCTTTGTTTCCCGCTCTGTTTGCTCTCGGTCCAGGGCTCACTGGTACCTCGTGGTGATCTGTTTTCCTGGTCTGGAGCGGCCTGAGTGTGTACCGTGGAGAAACAAAGGCCCTGTGTCCCAGGATAAGAGTCAGACAGCTAAGGCCAGCTCTGAAGGGGACTTTCAAAGAGGTAAGCTTACACACTCCAACAGAGGTATTATAGTAAACTAAAACAATAACAAAACGTTTTTGTTACTTTGTTGCTGTCAAACATTTAATGCGATTAATCACATCCAAAATAAGTTGTTGTTTACGATATATTTGCGCGTGCGCTATGTGTGTTATGCATATAAATACACACTTACAGTATACATTTTGAAAATATGTCCATGTATTGACGTGTATATTTATATTCATATATTTTATATTACATAAAAATGTGTATATATATAGTAGTGTAAAATTGTTTATAAATGTATACATGCATGTGTATTTATATATGTATATGTATATATATGTACACAGTACAGTTTGCCCAAATATTATGTAAACAAACTTGTTTTTTTGATGTAATTACTCATTCACAGTAATAAATATATTTTTTGTAATTTATAATGCATATGATAAGTATTTACATTTGTATTAAATAATTAGGAAAAAAATAGTTATTACATTTTCTTTCCTTTTTTGTTTGTTTTTTTAGATGTTCTTTGGTTACAATTTTAAGGAAAATCATGGGGTTCCATGTTTACAAACATTTCTTGCAGTTAATTCTATAAAAAGATACACTATTAGTTTCATTTTTCTAATTAATTATTATTAGAAATTATTAATTTATATATATATATATATTAATGGCAAGTTTATTTATTCTTAAATAATATTTTTAAACATATTTAGTAGTTGTCTCTCCAAGGAGCTGTTATTTTGTGTCTTTATTGTAAAGGGATGCCAATTTTTTAAAAAGTAAACCATTAACAATCAATCATCGCATGCCTGCAGGCAAAAGAAAAAAGGTAAATAATTTAAAAAAAAAAGTTATTTGAGAAAGTTTCTGTTCTGTATTTCCAGACAGTTCCCAGCAACCAAAAGGAAAGCGATTGAAACCCAGTGAGCCGATATCCCACAACCTACCGGTAAATACTAACCTCAGTGGATATCATCAGGCAGGGTTTCTGCAGGATTTTAAGGCTTAAATTTAAGACTTTTTAAGACCTACAAAAATGAAATGAATACCATATGAACGGGGGGAGGGTAATGTCTCTAGTACCGCAGGTTTTCACTAAAACAACAAAGTTTTATGTAATGATAAACTTTACATTACCTTTTTTAACTTTACCTTATTTTAAATGGGTGTGAAAAGTATTATTAGTACAATTATTATTATATAAATTAAATAACATAAATTACAGGTGTGCAATATTAACAAAAAAAACAAAATATATATATATATATATAATATAAATAAGTGTTGAGTGTGTTATTGTGCTGATATCTAAAAGATTACCATGGACAGCTCAATTTTTTTGATATTCTTCATATTCTGTGTGGTCAGTTCACAGTGATAGATAGATAACTACCGGCTGCCTGTCCATTATCCCTTACTTGTTAATAGATTAATTCTGACTCACAAGACTCTGGACTAACAGCGCTCATTTTTTTTTTTTTTTTATGAAATGTAATCATCTTTTAATAGCATTCAGCCATATCGCAATTCTTTCTGTCTTCTTGAAATCATAATTAAGACCTTCTTTTGTTCAATTTAAGACTTTTAAGGCCTCAAACTTGTTAAACTAAATGTAAGACTTTTTAAGACGCCGCAGAAACCCTGTCAGGTCACGTCAGTCTTTATTTTAAACTTGCATGCACATTTTGAGTTTTGATGTATGTCATGAAGGAGTCTGATGGGTCTTGTGTTTTTTTTTAGGATTGCACGGTACTCAGCTGCACAAGAGAGACCATCTGCAAGAGGTACCACTATTCAATCTATCATCTTCCAGTACAAATATCACAAATGTGCAGCCTCCATAGAGAATATCATGGGGGCAAATACTTTTTCACGGCTCAGTATATGCGCGATTGTTTTCCGATCCAGTTATCAGTCTCTCTTCCCTGGTTCACCCTCAGGCCCTGTATTCTGGTCATGGACTCTCTGAAGCTGTCATCCCACCAGCGGATCTACACGCTGTTACAAGAGTGAGTCGTTCACACAAACCTGTTATTTGGATTTTGGGTCCCACTTTATATTAAGTTTATATTTAAATTCATCATTTGTTGTGTACATGTATTTTTTTACATTGTACTTCTGTAATTACATTTATAGTTACATTGTTTACCCATCCCTTACACCTTAACCCACCTTTAAACCTACCCATCCCACCAAACCTGTATCTAACCTCACTCGTCTCCTACCTCAATAGCAGCAGAAGTGTTCTGAAATACAATATGAACACACTAAGTACTTATCTTTTGATGTAAGCGCATAGTAGTTAAGACCACTTAAAGGGTTAGTTCAGGGGTGGGCAACTTCGGTCCTGGAGGGCCGGTGTTCTGCAGAATTTAGCTCCAACCCTCCAAAGAAGCTAATCGATGTCTTCTAGATCACTAGAAAGTTACAGGCAGGTGTGTTTGATTAGGGTTGGAGCTAAACTCTGCAGGACACCGGTCCTCCAGGACCAAAGTTGTCCAGCCCTGGGTTAGTTCACCCAAAAATGAAAATTCTGCCATTAACTACTCACCCTCATGCCATTCCAAACCCATACGACCATCGTTCATCTTCAGAACACAAATTAAGATATTTTTGATGAAATCAGAGAGCTATCTGTCCCTCGCATAGATAGCAATACAACTGAAATGATCTCAGATTTAGAAATGTGGTAGTTCATGTGACATTAGTGGTTTAACTGCAGTTTTGCAACGTTCTGAGAATAGTTTTTTTGCGCAAAGAAAAAAAATAACATGATTTACTCAACTGTTCTTCTCCCCTGACTTACGTCTTCTGGCATTTTAGAGAGTATCATGATGCAAAGCATATGCACACTTACTAATTTGATGTAATCAGCCTTGTTTACATCCAGGGGAAAACGCTCTTTTGTGTACGTAATCTACGGTTGTTTACGCCTAATGGAAAGTTTACACAAGCATTGTGATGCTCTCTAAAATGGCGGAAGACGTAAGTCAGGGGAGACGAATGGTTGAGTAATTTGTTATTTTTGTTTTCTTTGCGCAAAAAAAGTATTCTTTAATATAAAGTGGGACCGGATTTTGGGCTGGGCGATAAATCGCATGCTATAGTCGTGCACATCTTGTCAGTAAATCCAGTTTTGTAATCGGCTGTTTAATCTCCATCACCTTACTACAGAGAGAGCTGTAGTTCACTGATTAACTACGGCAAAAAATCGCGATCAATATTTGCGTTGATATTATGAAATCTCGCTGCGATGATGAAAGTTGTTCTCGGTGAACTACGGCTCTGTGTAGTAAATACTGCTCCATCTGATAGCAGGTGGACTTATCGCAGCTTTTGCCTCATGAGATATTATTGCGATTTATACAGCCCTATTTTTTTTTTTTTTCGTTCGATCATGTTTAAAGGGGTGCTTGATGCTGAACACTAAGAGGAAGTGTGTGAAATGCTTCGTTCTGCAGGTATCTGCAGGTGGAATGGGAGGTTCGGAAAGGAAGCGCTAGAGCTTTTACCAGTGAAAGCATAAAGAGGGGTCTGTGCCGGGTCCCTCTGCAGGACAACAGCAGCGACTGCGGCCTGTACCTGCTGCAGTATGTGGAGAGCTTCCTGCAGGTAATACAGTCTTTGTCATGTATTTTGGGTCAGAGCTTTTTGGTTTCTTCGGTGGTAAATGTCAGAAACGTTAGTCATCCAAGTTACCTGGCATTTCGCGCTCCGTCGTTCAGTGGGATTTTCAGTAATGCCAATAAGAGATTGGGGGCTCAGGAACTCAAGTTACACCTGTATGATTTGCAGCCTTGAGTTGAATACAGGTTTGTGTTAAAGCACTGAACTAGAAATGGTGACCTACAAACTTTGTGAAAAATAAAACATTTTAATTTTCTATTAGCAACAGATTCTATTTGCAATAAGTAAAAATAGCAGAATCTTTTGCTATTTGTTATTTATTGCAAATAGTTGCAATTATCGCACCTCAGTATTGTAGTGCATTATAAAACAGTATGCAATAATAACTTGAGTGTAAATTGTCATTTTAATAATATTTAAAAAATATTAATTGGATGCTACCTTATTGGGACAAAATGAAATTTGTAACGGGAGAAAAAAGTTTGCCAAAAGGTGAATTTGGAACGCAACAAAATGAATATGACACTTGTTTTAACCGTCTGCGCTGACTAATTTATACTTGTAAATTTTGTGGTTTCACTTCTCAGAATCCAGTGGTGCACTTTGATCTCCCGCTGCGCTTGGACCATTGGTTCCCGAGGAATCAGGTGCGCAGGAAGAGGGAGGAGCTACGGAAGCTGGTGCTACAGCTGTATCGGAGACAGGGGGGCGGGGCCGAGCAGAATGCCAAATAAAAACAGCCAGAACATGTCCTGTTACTAAACTTATAATTAGGGCCTTCTGTTTTATTTGCTTGCCTGTCACTTTTATTTCATTCGTTTTTTTTCTACTGATTAACAGATAAAGGATATATTTATAATTTAACTTTGTATTTATTTGTATTAAAATGACTTTTAAATGTGACTTCATTTTCATGTTTTATTTATTTCCACACAAACATGTAGGTTATTTAAATAATTAAAAAAAAGAGCTAAATATTTAAAATTTACTTGGAATTTCGATATATTCAGGCTTTTTATCACACTAACGTATTTTTTGTTTGTATCTCATAGCTCAGATTTTCACTGTCTTCAAGTTTGTTTGTTTTTTTTTTATCTCAATTCAGACTTTTAGTAGAATTGGGAATTTGTATATCTCACTTTTCTGAGTTTATATCTCACAAATCTCCCTTTTTCCCTCACAATAGCAAGTTTTTATCTCACAATTTTATTTTATTTTTATTTCGCAATTACTGAGTTTATATCTCACAAATCTTTTTGTCACCATTGTGATTTTTTTCTTGCTCATAACCTTCTTGCAGTTCATACTTTTTATCTTGTAGTTTCGACATTTCTTTAGAATATATGTATATTGAAATACTGGTTATATCTGACCTCTTATTGTTTTTATAGCAGTTATAAAATTGGCAATTTGTATATCTCACTTTTAGTTTATATCTCACAAATCGTATAGGTTACTTCCGTAACCCCTGTTCCCTGAGACATGGAACGAGTACTGCGTCTTGCTAGACGCTATG
>JAUMHR010000082.1:9501612-9517001 GCA_032361145.1 Enteromius fasciolatus
GAGTCTACGTTAATGACCACTGATAGAACTCCAGAAGATTCCACTTTAGTAATATATGAGTATGTTATTCCCACATTCTTTGAGAACTCGTTAGAGAAAATTACTATTTCACCTACTGAGCTCACAAATGAGGCTACTGTGGAACAGGATATTACTGAGCGTCCTGTAAAGGCATTATATGTTACTATTTCAAGTGAAAAGACTCACATTGTCTCTGAGTCTACATTGATGACCACTGATAGTACTCCAGATGATTCTACTTCAGGAAAGTATGAGTATGTTATTCCCACATCCTTTAAGGACTCACTAGAGATAATCACTATTTCACCTATTGAACTCACAAATGAAGCCACTGTGAAGGTTACAGTGAAGCATGATGCTACAGAAGGTGCTGTTAAGACAGAACATGTTACCATTACAGATAAAAAGACTAACATTGTCTCTCAGTCTACATTAATGCCCACTGATAGAAATCCAGAAGATACTACTTTAGGAAAACATAAGTACATTCTTCCCACATCCTTTGAAGACTCACTGGGGATAATCACTAGTTCACCCACTGAACTCAAAAATAAAGCCACTGTGAAGGCTATTGTGAAACAGGATGTTACTGAGGGTCTCGTAAAGACAACAGATTTTATCATTCCACATGATGAGTTTGACATTGTCTCAGAGTCTACACTGCTGACAAGTGCTAGAAGTCCAGAAGATTTTAGTACAGGAAATTATGATTATGGCATCCCCCCAAGTTTTGAGGATTCGGTAAGGACCAGTACCAGTACTTCTAAAGAAATCACCAGTAAATCTGCTGAAGAGATTATTTCTGTAACTAAACTGTACATGGGGCAGGGTGTTACTAAAGGTCCTCTGCAATCAGCTGATGCTACAATTCAATATGTAGATGTTGCGTCAGAGGCTACACTGATGCCCACTGGTAGAACTCCAGTAGGTTCCACCTTGAGAAAGTATGAGACAGATCTTCCCACAACCCTTGGGGAATTGCCAGCAATAAGTACTAATACTCCTGTGGCAGTCTCTAGAGAATCCATTGAAAATCGTATTTCTGAAAATGAGGCTGAAGATGGATGGGGTGTTACTGAAACTCCTGTCAAATCAACACTTGCTACCATTCAACCTGTAGATGTTTCAGAAGGTACAATGATGTCTACTGATAGACCTGAGGTAGACTCTCTTACAGAAATACCTATTGTTCAGAGTGTCTTACCAGAGAAACCAGTGCAGACAACTCCTACAGATCTGAAAACGGTTTTGCCTAATCCCTCCACAGAAGGGTTGCCAAAAACTCTGACAGATAAGGAAGTTGTTGAAATAACGCATGTGACCACAAAGTTAGAAATTGAGTCAACCACAACAGCTGTAAATACATCACCTGAGGTTTTATCAACAGAGGGTGGAACTGAAGACTTTGCAATTGTTACATTACTTGACAAAGATAAGGAGGAAGAGGCACTCTACACTAAACCTACACCAGAGGTGACAAGAGATGTAAAACTACCAGGTACCATGACAGAGAGTACTCATAAATGGTCAGAGGAAACACATAAGCTTAACTCATCTGATGCTGCGGAGGATAATTTAAATAAGGAAGAGACCCTTATAACTGAGACCCCCGAAATTGTTAAGGTCACACCTAGATTGACACAGGAAACTACAGAAGCTACTGTGCTTACTGAGAAAGACAAACATGTTGATAAGGACATAACTGCCATTGCAAAGCCTGGTGAGATGACAACAGAGCCAACAGAAGCTGATGAGGTTAAATTTGACATTACCACAAACGATGTGACAGTTCATGATAACAAGCTTAAAGATTTTGTTGGAGGAACAAGCGAAGCTGCTGCCGAATTGGGTGATATAACGGAAGCTGTTATCTTAGAAGAATCACCTGAGAAAAGTACTGAAGAAGCTTCTACTAAGAGAACAGAAACTTCTACTGAGACCACAAGTCGGACCACAGCTGGAACCACACCTTCTTTTGACATTCGTATCCCAGAAACTGACATTGTAGAGTTTGTAACTGAAGGTATGGAGGATAAAGTAGAAAACACAACTAAAAAAGATGAAGGTGGTGAGGAAATACTTTTCAAAGATTTTGAAGGCATAATGCCAGATCTTACTGTTACTAAGTTGGAAAAAGACATACTGACAACGACCCTAAATGAGGACATATATGAAGTTACAGAGCCAGCAAAACTTCCACAGGACACACTTAAAGTTGCAGTGGAAATTACACATGAAGTCACGGATATGCATGATACCAGAGTAGACTCCTTATCTGAGACACCTGAAGTTGCAACAGGGACACCTAAGATCATTACAGAAGCTGATGTCATCACAGACACAACTCATGTCATATCTCAAGCACCCAAAGTGGAGACAGGTGTATCTGTCTCAAAGACACCTGAGGTCATATCTCAGACACCTTTGTCAATATCTGGACTTTCAGAAGTACCTGAGACAGTGCCTGCAACAAATGACATACACGTGGTCCAACCAGAACATGCAGAGAATGATATCCCAACTCCTATCTTGAAAGTCGAGGATATGACGGTTGTTCTAAATGATTTGACAACTACTATTCAAAAATCTTTCTCTACCACATTACAAAACTTGCCACAGGATATTTCTAATGATGTTTTACATGAAAACAGCATGGTGAGCACATTGAATTTATAATAGAAAATTATTTAAAATATTTTAATGAACAATACTGTATATGTTTAACTCTTTAAGTGTTATGAGTTCCTTTTAAACATTTCTTAATGTTTTTTTTGTTTGTTTGTTTTTTCTCATATATATAGATTGGAAATGAAATTGATGACATTATGATCCGACCAGTCCGTCCTGGTGACCATATTGTGGAGCTGAGTATTAAGATAAGAGGTGAAAGTTATGATGATGCTTTGAGAGATCCATCAAGTTACTACTATCAACATCTATCCGAACTGTTCATCGATAAGGTAAGCAGCATATATATATATATATATATAATTGTACATTTATAGCATCTTCTTTCTTTTGACTTTTTTCTTTTCTTTTTGAAGATTGAAGAAGTTTTTAAAAGGCTTCCAGGTTTCAAGAAAATATTTGTCCTTGAGTTCAGGTAAGATTTATATAGTAATATGATTATGCATACGGATAAAATACAAAAACCTGAAAATAGCAAAATAATATATGTTGATTTCTGAATAACTTTCATTTTTTTTCTTAATAAAATATCCCAGGCCACAGAAGGATATTGAAGGGTAAGTATTCTAACACTTAGCTCTAACGCTGGATCTAAATGCATTGCTTTTATAAATCACAGTTAATCACATCTCAAAATGAAGAAAACAGGTACTAATCTAATTTGGGCTATCACTACTAATATTTCTGCAATGTTTCACCCAGGCCTGATAAATCCATCACCCCACCCTGCCATATCACACAGCTTCATGACCCATATCTCCTCCAAAACATCTAATGAGAAATTCATGTGCCTGAATTTTCCACCCACCATATGTAGTGTTTTATAGAGCGTTGCTCTGAAATCAGTTTCACAGGGTTTTCTTGGTAAGGTCATGTGGTTGCTGCTTCATTAGCCTTGCAAAATCAAATGCCAAGAAATGATAGTCTGTTAGGTTTGACATCTTTTGTGTGTGTATCAGTGGGCTACTTTGGCCAGTTGCCACCTTAAATGTGAAAAGTCTATGTGCTAAATGCATGCCCAGTTACCAAGCATGATGAGAATGAATGCTAAATGTTCTCTGCTCTCAAGGCATGGCAAAGTTTTGCGTGGTTTGTCAGTAAGGCCTCAGATAACCCACACAATGGATAATTGCATTTTGTGAGCTTTATGAGGCCCTTTAAACCAACAGAGATGTTCTCACTTAAAGCCGTTTCAAACTAATTACCATTTCTGGTGTGCCAAAGAAACTGAATCCTCATGGAGGTTTTATCTGTCATAGGAGAGAAAATTGATCTGGTCGTAAACACAATAGGTTTTCTAACCCTCATAGAAAATTATGTGGCAAAAAAATAAATAAATCTAGGTCAGCTTTCTTCACTCCCAATTCTCTCTTTTTTAAATTCCCCCTAGTAACCAACAGCTGGCTGCTGTATATTCCGTGACAAATGGTTGCTAGCTACTAAAAAAAAATGAAAACAGCTTAAACCAGTGTCTTCTAGCCTGTCCATTGTAGTTAACCATCACATTTCAGCTGGTTACACTGGGACACCAGGTGGCTGATGAGTTAAACCAGCTTAACCAGGCTAGGAGACCAACCAGACCAGCTTGGTGGTGCTAGTAAAACAACTAGATGTTAATCCATCTAAACCCACCAAGCCACCTTAGGCCATTAAGTGTAAGCTGTTCTTCTCTAAATCTATTTCACATTAGTTTACTGGTGAGCATAGGGATTATGAAAACAAATCTGTAGAATATGATCAAACTGACGAAAACAGATAGCAGGCTTCAACATGGAACATCCTACTGTCATGTAGGTGAGTCATGTCACACATAACAGCTCCAGTCTTGATGCCAGTTTACAGTTAATGAGGGCTTTGACCATGCATAGTATGTTTTGTTTTTGGTTTGCTTTTTTTTATCTCAAACTGTTTTCTTTGCATTCTTTAGAGGCCTGGCTGTGGTGGTACACTACGCTGTGGTTCTTGAGGGCGATGGTGCAGGAATAAGCAATGAGACCGTGGATTACATAAACCTACATTCCAACATGGTTGAGAACTCATTCAAAGACCCGGATGAGCTACCTACTGTGGTCTACACCATCACCGACTTCCGAAACTACATCACCCAAGCCCTCCAGAAGGAGAATTTCATCAGAAACACCACTCTGGAAGTGGACCCTGATTCTTTGCAGCTGGAAAATGGTAAGAAATTCTCTAAGAAGTAGAGACACGTTGTGGATCCATTATAGCGAACCCAAGACACCAGGGTGTTGAGTTGAGGGCTTCATACTGATGTTTCATATAAACATTTAGGTTCAAGTTTGTGTTCTGTCACAGTGGTAAATTGCAAACTGAAGCTGAATGAACCCGAAATACAGTATGTTGACAATAGTGGCATATCCTCTTACACTGCTTGGCTGTACATGGTTTTAACAGAAGCAAGAGCCATGGTTCTTATCTCTGCTTTTGGCAGACTAATCCTGCAGCCCTCAGAGCCAATCTCTTGAAGAGACACCAGTATGGGTATGAACTGTGCTTGAGCAATTTTAAATATAATTTGATATGATTTGTCTCTGTTTTGGCTTCACAGTGGAGACACTGGAGTCTTCCAAACCAACCAGCAGACCGCTTGACTCCAATGACATGATGGTGAGTCAATGGTCATTGGCAGGACCACCCTGTAAACGGGTAACCACGACTGTCCAGTCCAGAATCCCTATCCAGAGCTGCAGTTTAGGATTCAGAGTTTTTTCACCTTATTGCAGTACAATTACTCTCAAGTGTGAATGTGAATACTTCCAAAGCCGTTAAATGAAAAATGAGTCACACTAATGGCAATCACATGTAGATTTTTGTTGTTACATGATAAGAAAGATTACCTTGCACATAAAATGGGTTTTCATGGCATGTCATTAAAACAGATTATAGCACAGCTATGGGATAATACAGCAGGTCTGTAAAACTATTCAAGTCAATTTTCCAGCTCAAGTATTCTCTAGACACAAGTAAGCATGCTATTTTATTAAAATTGTTTAGCTCAGGCACTATGAAATATTGAAAAGAATCTGTTTTTAATCTCAGTGTGACATATATTTATTGCAGAGGCCGAGCATCTTTCTTCACAGTCTGCAGTCTAATTAGAAAGACACATTGAATGCCAAACATGGTAATAATCTTAGAATTTACTCTCAGTTTTTCCTCTTACATTTGACAAAACAGGCACTTCTTTCAATACCCTTATTAAGTAGATTTACTGTCTTGTTTTGGCTAGTGTGCTACGTCCATGTCTGTATCTGGAAACATGTTCTCTTTCTCAGGTAATAGTATGCTTGCCTCCAAAGACACATGTAGGTTACTTAAAGTTAATTAGAAGTTGATCCTTTATCAGATATGTCCTGTTTAAGATGGATATTTGTTTGTATGATCAGCTAGCTTTTGGTGCAAATGATAAACCTACTACTAGGTTGCATAAAACCAGGAAAGTATATATAGAGGAAAATCAGCATAACCATTTGTCCTGCATTAAATGGTCAGTGGACCTAATTCAAGGAATAGGAGCATAACTAATTTCTGTGTAAATTATTTGTGAAACCATTCTTATGTAAATTGTCACACTGAATTAAAACTGACGGTTTATGTAAGAATGGTTTTACGAATGATTTACACAGAAATCGGTGCTGCTCATGTTTCATGAATGAGGCCAGTGTGTGTAACGGACGGTGGTCTAATTCCAGTAGCGCCTCACTCATTACTTGCACAAAAATAAAATGGTTTGAATAACTCATGAATGTCTACACAACCGGTTGTTATATATACAAAATGACATATTTCAAATCTGTGTGAAGGTTAATTTCTGGTCAAGTATGCATTAGTCTATAACTCAACTGGGACCAGATAATCAGGATGGTGTCAGATCATGTATTTTTTTTAGTATGTCTATGCACTTTTTTCACTGACATTTCTCTGGGAAAAAAGAAGATGTATTTCCAGTGTAATTCACTAAAAAGTTCAAGTAAAATATATTCCACTCTCACCATAATTGTAGGTTTTTTTTTATTTCTTTTATTTCTTTTTGATTGTCAAATGATGGTACATACTTTGTAGCAGCTGAAACATTAGAATATTCAGTGGACATATAACTGTAGGCCCTTAGCATGGAAAGTTTTTTTGTCAGCAACCTTTATGCATTTAAGCATTATTTCACAAAAATAATTTAAGTCAGTATTAACTAACCATGACTGTTCAATCATTAAATCCTAGGATAATGTTCTTGCCTCTGAAAAGCCACCAGATGTTCCCAGGCAGGAATTATCCGACAATGATATCTTCATTACAAATAATGACTTCCTTGACAACATTCAAACAATAGACTCCTGGATGGATGATAAGAACAAGGACACAAATGATGTAATCATCTTTGAGGAAAGTCCCACTCTGTCTCCCACAGATGTGTCTTTGAAGAATTTTGAGATCGAATTTACCTCTAAATTTGAGACATCAAGCAGTGCACCTGCTCCTGCTACAGAGAGTGAGTCTTATCTCTCATTAATTATTTCCCACCTAAAGGCAGCAATATGGTTCTAAAATATTGTGTTCTTTTTTCAGATGATGGTATTCTTGAAGAGGAAGGATTCTTAGAGACTGCAACTACAGTCAGTTCTACCACAGGCATGATAACTGAAGTGACCTTGCCTTCGGAATCTCCTCACAAGTTGGAAGAGAACTCAGTCTCTCCTGTAGAACCTCCTGATGTTGAGTTGACTACTCAAAGTGACTTGGTAGACCTGGGTTCAGGCTCAGGTTTCTCCGGGGATCATCTAGGTCCTGACATTTGGCCTTGGGAGTCAGGAATACCAGAAGAAGTGTTGAAGGAAGATGAGGTAAATCAACCTCAGGAAGATCAGGAATCTGTAGAGAAAGAGCTTGAGCCTCCCCACCAAGATCTGCCACCTGATGAACCATTCTTGGACAGGGCTCTTGTGACACAAGACATTCGTACTAATCCTCACTACACAACAACTGACCAAGCTCCAGTTTTTTGGACAATGGAGACTTTGACTGTCGAGCTTTCCATGCAGACCCAAGTAGCCCCTGAACAATACGATGACTATTTTCCAGATGAATCTACCACTATGGTTACACATGTGACCAGTCAGCCCTTGCTACATGTATATACTTCAGCCGAAACCCAAGATGTGGATGCATCAGAAGGCCCTGATACAATCGTTTCACCTGCTGATAAGGACTATTCAGAACAACCTGTTACAACCACTGTGATCCTAAGCACAGCAGAAGCAATGGATGAACATA
Source organism: Enteromius fasciolatus (assembly GCA_032361145.1). Lineage (NCBI taxonomy): Eukaryota > Metazoa > Chordata > Actinopteri > Cypriniformes > Cyprinidae > Enteromius > Enteromius fasciolatus. The sequence continues at coordinate 9,509,611 of JAUMHR010000082.1, forward strand.
TTACTTCCACAGAAAACAAGCAGATTCATGAAACACTGGCCTCCACAACAAAGTCACCTGAAATGCCTTCAACCAAGCAAATACCTGAAATCCCAGAATTTGATGCAGTTTCTGTGGAAGGGCCTACTACTTATTCAGAAGCTGTTGAACATCCTGTAACCAAAGGTGTCACAGAGTTACCTGCACTTTTTTGGCCAGAGGTAGAAGGTTCAGATGAAGAAGTCAAGATTCTAGATGAGGAGATGGAAGGCATCAAACTTATTCCTACAGAAAGCCCAGCGACTAAACTCTCAGAGGAGGATTTAGCCGGGGATGAAATCTTGGTCGTAACAACATCTCCAACAAGAATAGCTACTGAGGAACCAAATGTAGATCATTCAGCTTCCCTGTCTCCCGAGAAGGACTCGCCATTCACTCGGATATCACACTCATCAATAGATGAGGCTGAACCTTTATCAGAATCAACCACAGAACCTCTACCCACCCAACCATCTACTCTTTCAGTTCTTCAAGAGACAACTCCTGAGACTCCAACCGATGGAATACACACTCATGATGGAACTGTTGAAAAGGAGCTTGTTTCATCAGAGAATATTAAAGATGGAGACTCAACTGAAATATTTCAGTCCACAATGTCTACCATTCCAGATGTTTCAGAACATTTGGAGACCCTCAGTTCCACCACTGTACCATCATTTTATAAGCCAACATTCAAACCTACCAAACAAATAACTTCAGATGATTCAGTACAAGAGCACACAATAGGATCAAGAGCAGATATTACAGGCCTCATACTGCCTAACAAACCAGTGAACTCTGATGCTGCTACTATGAAAGTTCCTGTTCCAGTAAACCCCAGCATAACAGAATTTGATGTTTCATTTGACATATTCCCATTTGATGGGCCAAGTCATGATGAAGACGACGGAAGTGGATTTGCTCGTGGGGCTGACTTGGCAAGTATTGCCTTGCCAGCTAGTCCTGGAAGGGCGTTAATAGTGTTTTTCAGCCTTAGGGTCACCAACATGATGTTTTCTGAAGATCTGTTCAACAAAAGCTCTACTGAATACAAGGCTCTTGAGCAGCAATTTATGGAGCTGGTAAGATATATTTGTTAGTTTGTTAAATGTGCTGTAAAGCACAATCTAAGATTACTCACAGGACAATGCCAGTTTAAATTTGTTGATGTTTGTTGTTGTAGAACATTTGGAGAGTTTGTTAGAGGCTTTGCATACTATCCGTTAACTCCATTAGCATAGCTGTCTTTATGAACACTAGCTAATGAGATAATTGACTTCAGTCACCTTCTTGACTTCTATTATGGTAACTAGGTATGTGTGGCTTTGTAATGCTTCTCACTGGAATATGTTTTAATTTTTTTCTAGCTTGTACCATATCTACAGTCCAACCTCAGCAATTTTCAGAATTTAGAGATCTTGAACTTCAGGAATGGCAGCATTGTTGTAAACAGCAGGATGAAATTCGGCAAGCCAGTTCCCCATGGTGTGACAACAGCAGTTTACCTTATCCTGGAGGATTTCTGCAATACTGCTTACCAAACTATGAATCTTGCAATAGACAAGTATTCATTGGATGTTGAATCAGGTAAGTCAAAGAACTTACATGTTACATGAAGACACAAACAAATTTTTGGCGCCAATAATATTCACTAAACATTATTTGATTTTTTAAAGGGCAGAATGCCTGCCATATTATGAATTTGCTGCCAATTCAAAGTCGTTTTAAATCCTAAAATTACTAGAACCAGTCACGACTAGGATTAAGGACTATTTGTTATACTGTATACTTTCACAGTTGTGCACCACTTATGTTTCATTTATCATATTTTAAGCCAAAATAGAGGAGTAACAATTGTTTTGTTTTGCTGTTTAGTGCATTTTTTATGTGCTAAACGGAGACAGTGTGACTCATATATTTTATAGGAGCCAGAATATGACTGGCAAGAGAAACATTTCTTCAATCGATTATAGTACTAAAAGACTAGCATTAAACAGGCATTAAAATGGGTGAAAAATATCTTATATATTACTTGAGGGCTAGAATAGAAGAAGGGTTGTGCATTTTGTGGGCATACCTCCAAAATGGTAGATCCCTAGCATTTTAAGCAATATTGAGCAGGCTTCTTCTATGGTAGAGGACACAAGGTTAGGCTTTTTTCAGTCTGACTTTGGAGAACATTAGGCCTTGTTAGGATGAGTGACAAGAGATTGATTCTGTACTGCAGACAGATTAGAGGTGATTTATTCTAGTGAGACGTGCAGAGCTCAACGGGTCAGACAAGTGAGTCATATTTGTTTGTGTCCCTTTGTAAATTCTCTCTGAGCTCCTTTGTCAACACACATCTCTAATGACCAACTGCTGATACCTTTGAAATCAGAAAATTATCTTTGTTTTGACGCCACATTTGTAATGAATTGTAATAATGCTTATATAGCAATTGCAGCAAAGTCACATTTATCAACTGACATCCAAACGTTTAACGTCATTGTATTCCGTCGTAATTTTATATAAAAAAAATTATGACATTATATTTTGGTTTGGATATTTGTTTGAGTTATTATAAAACAAATAATAATTCAAATTGCATAAACAATTACTTGAATACAGCTCTCTGTCAGAATGATACAGTCGTTTCTGGTATCAAATAAGAAAGAAAGAAAAAAAAGTGAACAATTTGACAATATTTAAATATTTTTAATAATGTATTATTTTTTACAAAATAAAAAAAAATACATACTCCACTGCATTCTTTTTTTTTTATTTGAAAACATGTAAGGTGTAAAATGTCAGGTAATAAATGTCATTATTGTAACAATGTCAAAATCATGATATTTGTAAAAAATAAATAAATAAATAATAAAAATGTAATTTTTTTGTTGAAAACATTGGCAACAATTTATTTTAAGTTACATGTTACATGTACTATTATAATAACAGTAAGTTATCCATAATTACACGCATATATTAAGTAGCTAATTAATTATTCAGTACCTAAATGTATAACTGCACTGTAACAAAGTATATCTAAAACATGTAGGTCTTTATACTATTATACTTACTATAATTAGATTTTTATTTTTATGTATTTTGTTTATTGTAAAAGTGTATGCATATCTATAATAGGTTTTTTTCTTTCTGGTAGGTGACCAGGCTGATCCATGTAAGTTCCAAGCGTGTAATGAGTTCTCCCAGTGTTTAGTCAACCGCTGGTCCGGCGAGGCAGAGTGCGTTTGTAACGCTGGCTATTTTAGCGTAGATGGTCTGCCATGTCAGAGTATCTGCGATATACAGGAAGACTTCTGCCAAAATGATGGGAAATGTGACATCATACCTGGCAAGGGCGCCATTTGCAGGTGTGTACTGTACAAAATCTCCTAAATCAGCAACGTGGCCAAAAATGGAATTCACTCACCTTTGTTTTTAGGTGTCGAGTCGGTGAAAACTGGTGGTATCGAGGTGAACACTGTGAGGAGTATGTTTCAGAACCACTGGTGGTTGGCATCGCCATCGCCTCAGTCGCTGGGTTTCTCCTCGTGGCTTCGGGTGTGATCTTTTTCCTCGCCAGGACTCTGCGAGACCAGTACGACACGGATGATTCAGAAAACCCTTTACGGTACAAACTGTGCTTGCAGCATAACAAACATACTTTAATTGCTCCAAATAAATCATAAGATCATATTTTTGGAAGAAATTTAGAAGCTTGTGTCTTTTTTTAAACTTCAGAACATGCAGAACTCCTTGGTGGACTACAAATCTTCTAAGTGGATGAATAATAACGGTTCAATTCATTTGAACGACTTCTGCGGTGCACATGTAAAGCCTAAATGGCCTTTTAAAGCATTCTGTCAATGTTTTGAATGAACGCTGTAAATACAAGCACTCTGAAATGTGATTTGAGTTTCCTCTGAGGCCCCAAAATAAAATTAATGGTGCATATTCCAACTTGTTAAATGACATTTGGTTTCCTCACCTGGTTGAAAAGGAACCAAATATTCTCAGCTGTGATTGTGTTTGAAAGCACTGCATTCTGGGCCATACATATGGAGCACACTGCAATATTTTATGGCCCAAACGTGTGTATTTTGTTTTTATGACCTTGTACGAATAAGCCGGAACACACAAAATGTTCTCTCTGGTTGTTATGAAACAAATGCTCTGGGCAAAATGAAACAAAGGCATGGGCAGGCTGGTTCAATTATAATTTTTGGACAAGTTGTTCCTCGTTAGTTTTTAAATCTGATACGTTCGATTTTTTTTTTGTATATCCATCAGCTCTAGATAACATACAGTGTCCGCAAAAATGTACTTGGACTCCTATCGTGCATTTAAGTAATTTAGAACATATTTACGAGCTAAACGCACATGAACACCACCAAAAAGACTTTTACAATATTTTCCGCTTTAAATTCTCGCGCTTATTATAACAGGATGGATTCTGATTGGATGTAAATTGGATGTCAGCTGGATAATATCATTGTGAAAATGATTCCAATGATATTGTTTCTCTGTGACTTTATCATTAGAGTTGTGGTGTGGACTCTGCTATTCTTTACTATTAAGAAAGATTTTTAGATCTATATCTTTATCGTTATCTTTATCTTCATAGATATCGTGCATGGTGTGAACAGGCTTTAATATTGAAATGTTAAATTAGTTTAACCTTAACCCCTTACCCTAACACTAATTTAAATATGTATAAAAATACTTATAAATTAATACAAATTATTTTATTTTGCATCTAAACTTTGCCTGTAAACATAAACATAGCAGACCCAAACCGGTTTGCTTCACTAGCGCTAGGGCAAACAGGGAAATCCTGGCAGACGTAAGATGACGAAACGTCTCTTCAAGGGATCTGTCAGTGATCCTGATCAACAGGTTATAGAGGAATGAATGCCGGGATATCAGAACACTGAGCCGCTCTCACTCGCCCAGAGATAATCCACTCACTTTTTCCGTGGCTCCACTATCTGACCCTTGGGCAGATATAAATAGGTGGGAAGATCTGCTTCTTTTACGGACTCATGCCAAGGGCATGTTTGATCCCAGATACAACCCATCCATTTGGGATTAGATTCAAACCTTTGTTTACCAAATAAGCACCAAAGCTGATTTTTTTCTGATGTGTTGATGTTGCAGTCCATAACCAGACTTTTATTTCCCGACATTTTTTCCACAGATATTCAGAGAACGTGCCATCTCTGGAAAGAGCTACAAAATACAATCCCATGTTTGAAAGTGAAACAACTACAGGTTATAATCAGTACTACCGCCGCTACACAGATGTCCCTGCCTATAGCACCGGCAGTGCTGAGACCTCAACGGACTTCAGCAGTGAGGAAATACGACACATTTATGAGAACAGTGAACTTACAAAAGAGGTAATTATGTGTTGGCATGCACGTTAAAGTTTTGTGGGATGGAAGTAAGCTAACTTAATGTGGTATGTTGTACCTGATTGATGATAGTTCTGTTGAAAAATGATTGAAAATACATATTTGTTATATAAAAATATATCAATTATCAAAGGTCATGCGAGTTACAGCAGTGCAGCAGATGTTGTCAAAATAAAGCTAATAAAAAGGGCAATAAATTAAATTGACTGCTTCACGAGGTACAATGTAATTTTTAGAAAAAAGTAAGATCAGGGTTCATCCTTAACCTTAACTGTAAACTGGGACAAAAGTAGTTTGTAGAATTAGATTAACGCAAAAAAAAGTAAAGCTATGTCAATTAGGGTTGGGTCGATAGACGATGCCATTGCGATGCTCCGCCCCGCCGCAGTAGCAGCAACCAGCTCGCGAAAAACACACTTAATCTATGGCGGCAAATCTATGCTATTAATAAGCGAGCACACTACTGATGCTGGCGAGCTCGGTAAATCATTTCCGCAACAGGAAAACAGATGTACATGGGAAGAAACAGGGCCGGGAGCTCATATCAAACCCTCGCGCGCGCTTGATGTGTCTTCCGCGCGATCACTCCTGTGCTCAATCCTCTCGTACAAACACTGTTTTGTCAGTCGTGGGGTGGGGCTTGGTGTTTTAGTTACAACTAACCCCCCGCCACCTATGGCGACGACGATATCATCGTCCATCTTGATGTTTCACATTAGACATCGTACAATGCCAAATTGGTGGACATCGCCCAACCCTAATGTCAAAAAAAGTGGAATATACTGAACTGATTAGAAACTGAACTGATTAGAAAACATACTCTATTTACAACGGTTAATTCTAATGAATTTGCACTTTGTGCTATTTTTACGAAGATGTATGCACGATTGTCCTTCCCTAAACCTAACTATTATATGCGGAAAAGTAGATTGTACAAAGGCATAAAAATAAGTCTTTCCACAATTAAGCTTTTAATAAACTAACAGTAAACTAAACTGATTATAAATGAATTAGGAAACTTAACAATTTACAAACTGGCACTTACAGAGCCCCTAGAGGGACATGGTGGAGGAAAAACTTTGGGGTGGAAGGAAAAAATGTTTTTCAAATCTTTTGCGTTCTCTCGCAAGGATATTTACGCTATCTAGCAAAACTTTGCATACTCTCGCAAAATATTTGCCCCCTCTCACAAATAAAAAATATTTTTTCCTGCTACCCCAAATTATTTCCACTCACCCAGAATTTTCCCACCACCATGTCACTTAAGAGGCTCCGTAGGCACTATGAATTTGTATGTTATTTGTATGAGAACATATGATTTTTTTATGATTTTTAAATTGAAAAAGATTCACCCCTAAACCTGACCATCAAATGAGGCATAAGTAGATCAAGCATGAATGAAATGAACATAAAAATCGTAAAAATAGTTACGAAATGCCATGAGAGTGTGCTGATAATTACACAAATAACCAGGTGCTGACAGTACACAATGTCCGTAGAGCTGTTCAGCTGTGTGTGTTTATGCAAGTGGTCTGCAGCATCACTTAGTGTTTTAATAGCGTTCACTGTGCCACATGTTTGCATAGAATATTCCTCAAAAACCTTCCTAAAAACACTCCATGTCCTTCAACTAAAGCACTGTTCCCTGTAGCAATGAAACTGTCATAGTCTGCTTGAATGATATATGCTCGCAATGGAGAATATTCTGGCAAATCTGAACAATGGAGAATTGTCAAGCATGTCCTCTTTGGAAAACAATACTTGATGGGCAGATAAATCATATTTCTTATGTAACAGAACCGAATGCACTAAAGAGTTTAAGAGGCTAAATGACTTTTATTCACTTGTTTCTTCAATTCATGAAACATCTAGTGCAAAGTTAGTAGGTCAGGAACTAATATCTATCTATCTATCTACAGTATCTATCTATCTGTCTGTCTATGATGTAAAAGTGCCTGTAGTTGAAGAAATCCT
>JAUMHR010000082.1:9517101-9527670 GCA_032361145.1 Enteromius fasciolatus
GGGTTGACAACCTTAGGCACACTTGCCAGTGCTGGAGGTATCTATCTTTCTATCTATCTATCTATCTATCTATCTATGTTTGTCTGTCTGTCTGTCTGTCTGTCTGTCCTATATATCCATCAATCTCTAATCCAACACACCTAAAAGACTGCTTTAAAATTACAGGCATTTGTTTTGTAGCCATTTTGAAACTAAAATCTGAAACTGTAATTAAATGAACATTTCAAAATGTCACATTGCATCAAAAAGATTGCCAAGAATTGCAGCGCTGGCAAAACAGGTGACACAAATGACAAAAATGATCACTGACAGGTTCATATGATGTTAAAATGTATTAAGACAGTTTTAAACACTTAAAACGGGTGCCACTGCTTACATCCAAGAGCAATATTTAATACTACATTTTAAAAATTATTTTCATGCCATTGAAAAGCACAGATTTGTTAATTTTGTATCATGAAGAAATGTCTTTTCGAGACAGTCCATTTCTGGATATGAATTGAACTCTTTGTGCAATGGTAGTTAATCCGCCTTCAAAAGAGCTCAATGTTCTGCGCAACAATAGCATGGCAGGACAAATCCAGACAGCAGGCCGTTCGTGGGTGTTCTACCTGTGCCAGGTGCCGTATAGAGTTCCAGACAGGTGGAGAGTACCAGACTGAAAAATGAACGCTGGGGCTGAGTAATGGTTAACTGTCATACCAGCTGCGAGCACAGGGCAGATCATTCACTGGAGTTTGGAGCCAGGCCACACACACTCAGGATGCGTTCCAAAACCTAGTGAGCTGCCTACCTAGTAGGCATTTTAAGTCTTTGTAGGTGACCTACTGATGTGAGGGTAAGCGACCTAAATCTGCTGCATTCTTATTGCCAAATTCTATGGCAGGAAAAAAAAAATAGTAAAGCAAAAACATAAAAAATACATCCAAGATGGCAGAAGAAGGAAGACAAATTTACTGTAGTATCAATCAAAATAGTTTAATAAAATAAAAAAATTACTCTAGTATTTAAGCTAGTATAATTTTTTAAGCCATGACTAACATTATGCCCTTTAACTTAGTATGCCTTTTATTTAGGCCGTAGATAGGCAACTTACTAGGTTTTGGAACACAGCTTGATCGAGACTAACACATGGAAACAGAAGTATACGCATATATAAATGTAAAAAAAGATCACATAATACATGTCTGAAAGCAAACCAAGAACATTCTTTAGTTCTTAGACTCAAGCCTGGCAGAAAAGTTTCAGCCCAGAGTTCAAGACAGAAATAGCTGTAGCCTTACTTGATTCAGTGTCGCATTAAAACAGACAGTCATCGTAATGAGTGAAGTTTTATTTGTTTGTGTTCATCTGTGTACTTTTTATGTTGTATGTCTTTATTATAGGGCACTTGATGCTAGAAGAGAGAGCTCTTGCAATTAGAGCTGCAAACCGCTAAACCCAAGGTACTTCTTTTTAAAAATGTCACAGCCTTGTATAAAAAAAACATTTGGGATATAATAAATGCAATCTGCACCTGTAAATAAACATGCTAAAAGTAATTCTGATCATCCTTTTGCTCAACAGACACTTGCCTTTTTTCTTGAATGCAAGAAGAGGTCCTCTTCTGCAATGGTGGACTTTGCAGGGAGATAGTTTGTGAAGATGTAAATGGACTTTTCATTTTAAACGTTTATGGATGAGCGTGCGACCATCGCAATGATGGATTGACAGATTGTGATCTAATGTAGGAAAACAATGTATTTGTGATTATGTTTACTGTTTTTACTGATGGGCTGATTTATTGCTACATTGTCAAGGCCATTTACATAAACACTTATTTATGACCACACAAGATAACGCAACATACGTCCGGGTTCATGTTGGTTCCTCTCTTTTTTAATGGAAAGCCTATATTTATTTTTTTTATGGTTTTTCATTTGTCAGTGCCTTCTCTTTGTTTGTTACTCTTCTTTTTATTTGCAACATGGGACATCATTTCTTGTATCCTAAGACACGGACTGACTGAAGAGAGAACGTTTCGCAATAGTTATACTATTTTAAAAAGAACTGAAAAAAACAGCTCCATATTTAGATTTGCAAATTCAACATTTGGCCCTCATGGCTTTTATTTTGCGAAAACACAGCTTATTGACTAAGAATATTCAATTGAAAATTTCTAAATTGATTTTACCTATCCAATGTTTCTTTTAGTATTGTGTTTTGTGTTTAGTGACTATCCTGCTGTTAATTTTTCTACTTTTGTAAAACACTTGCCACACACACAAGTGTATTAAAGCTATATATTCTAAATGTTAATGTCCATTATCACAACAGATTGTTCTGTTTATGTATATTTTTAATATTATTGATTTCCACAATGATTTTCATGGTGGTCACAGCACAAGTTCTATTTTACGAATAAAGAATAGTGCACACTGTTTTGATGTATTGCATACTTTACAATTCGTCAACAAATTAATAATCAATAAATAACTTTGTACACACCAGAGATTACTTATACAAGTAACTTTAGCTGTGTGCAAATTGCTTTAGAAGTTGCATTAGAACTAATTGTATTTACAAGTTTCAATAATCTTTTGTTAAGTAATTTGTTTGTATGTTTATTTTCATTTTCTATGAAAAGCTCTTTTAGATACTCTGATTGTTTGCCAGATTAACCTCTGCACTGTCTTCAGGTGCTTAAGATAACGTTTGCGTATTTGGCTAAACTCTTACTGCTACGAGGCATCTGCCAAAAGCTTACTCAATGACAAGTTGCCTTAAATACACTTGCTCAAGCTGAAGGAGGCGGCTATTAACTAATTTGTCATTCAGCTAATGCTTTTATCCAGTGGGATAAATCCAAAGTCCTATTCTGAAGCAGTCTTAACCTCAGGTAGCATATCCACAGACTTTGGAAACTACTAGAAGTTGACAATGAACTATACCATCTCCCGCTAGGATATTTATTAATTAATTAGGCATCCAGACAACATACCCACCTACAATATTTTCACTGATGCATAATGAACTCAAAATTGGGAAGTTCTGTAGGAATTACAGGTCTATTCAGACTGTCCGATCTTACATGTTAATTCTACAAAAAAAAAAAAAATTCAGAGAGAACCAAATTTACCAAAGTTTGCCGATTAATGGAATTAAATATATGAATTATAGTATTAAAGACTTCTTCTAAGGCACTTAGAAACAAGAAACTAGATATCCACAACCATGGAACATATACTACTCCATTTTATTTTTGACATCTTTACATTAATTTGTTTGGTTGTTCTCTGTAAAACCATTTTCTTAAGACACTAGGTGGCAATGTATGAACTTTCTGCAGTGGCCATTTCTTGGCCATAATTTGCTGCCAATTGGACCAGACTTGTAAATGGTCTCTGCATAATGCGGGTGTTTGCACTGTAAAAAATTGTGCCGTTAAATAACAGTAACTTACTGGCAGCAGGGTTGCCAGCAAGTTACTGTTAATTTACAGTCCTCTACCGTTTTTTACAGCAATTTTTAACAGTGTAGGAAATTATGTTGATAGTTCCATGATTGCCCTCTGCAAGTTTAATGATCTAACAATCTATTTTAACGATCTAAGTGCGTGTGTTTTGGGGCATAACCTGCAATAAACCAATCAGAGTCTCATCTTCCATTCCCTTTCAGAACCAGTTGTGTTCTTGTCAGCCTATCGGCGCATATTACAAAAAAAAACAAACAAATGACCAGGTTTCAGTGGGGCCAGGGGTGCAGTCTATTTCTGTTGTTGCAAGGTAATAATGCACCTGAACATACCTCGTTTTCAGACCAGCAAGCCAATGGGCACACAAATGGGTGCAAATGCATTTTCTACTTAAACAACACGGTGCAGGATGTAGTAATGATAACTGTGTCGGTTTGAAACTAGAGAAAAACACTTGCACATTGCACCAGGTGTATGATAAGTTCCTACACCTACAATACTCTCAGACATTATAAAAAAGTCTATTTAGCTTTAAGACCTCCTGGAGGGCCACTTATTTTATTTGCAGCCTGTTCCAACACAACACATGCAAAGTTGACACTACAGGATTTAAAACTTGATTTAGATGTGATTTGCATGTTAACAAGTTTGCCGACAGGTCAGGCTGTGTTCAAGGCTGTGTAATCAGCGCTCTGCAACCTTTATCTATGAACTGCTCAACAAGGCATCAAAGCGGCTTGTTGACACCAAAAATATCTAGTATTCCATAATACACAGATTTCCTCTTTCAGGAAGGTCCCCTTGATTACTTACATTTTGGGAAATGTGATGCATGATGACACATGCTAAACTTAACCTGGTTCACAGTGTCATCTCACCAAGCCAAAGTTATGCAACACTGGTTTGACCGCGACTGTGGAAAAAGTCATTTCAGATCTTTCCTCGAATGCTCCAATTACTTGGAAAGTCAAGGTCAAGAAGTGGATAAGGTTTCCTCAGACACCTTTTTATCTGCCATTTTCTGCTCTTTTGTGCTGTCCAACCTTCTCTTCTTCCCTCAACTCTTTTCAAATGTTGTCCAGAAGATGCTCAACAAGTGGCATCAATAAAACAAATCCCTTAGCCAGTACCGGGCATATAAGGTAACTCTGGCATGGAACAAGTGACATAACCTTTGGATGTACGATGCTTTGAGCTTAGCCCTTACAGATGGAGAAAAAGAGAAAGAGGGAATCTCCCGCTTCTCAAGAGGAGAGCCACTATTATGTGGAAATGGTGAGGCAGCTTCCTTGGGATATCTTATGAGCCAACTCTCTGTCCTCATCCTTCATGAAAACCTTAAGTAACTCAGCTGTTGCGTGATTCTGGAAAAATGGCAGGCCTTATGTTGCTGATCTGAGCCCTCACTCAGCGCTAGCCCCCGCCGGCAATTGCCTCCAGTGGATGAAATGCAAGAAATGTTGCTTGGACCTCCAAAACCACAACACGCTTACAGTTAGCCCTCATCCAAGACCTGACTCCCCCTGTGAACCATTACAGCAGAGCCATGGAAACGCATGCACAACACAAGCCGGGAGTGGCTGAGAAGTGGCTGTGTTTCAAATCACCCACCGATAAAAGTGGATAGTGACATCAAATTGGTGTGTGGGAAAGTGGAATATTCACCACGGCAACTGCACGGGTGAATCAATTATTTATGTGGCATGAAAATGTCGTGGGGTGTAAGGCGAAGCTGACTCATCGCACCCTTAGCGCTAGGATTAGCGACCGCATTCCCTTGGCTGTTTATTTGTAAAACTTGGAGATGTTTTGGCTTCTCGTTTGTTGATTGATGTGCATTGTGCACATGTCTGAATCTCGACTCACAGAAGTTAAGGCCGTGAATGCTGAGTTTGCACAGCTGAGGATACAGTGAAATCCTCGAGGCAAGGCTTGCTTTTTGGGCCAGCAATCAAAACCTAGGCGCATGTGTGATTGATCCGAAGTCACTTTGCACAAGTGTGGACAGATGTGTTTTCAGTGCGCATCCTATGCATTGATTAACCCCGACAGACACGCTTCAGCATTCTTCGTGCATGTGGCGATGGATGTGTGACGGATTGAGCTCGGTGGGAGTCTCTGGAAAGTTTGGGAAAGCCTGTTTGGAATGGTGACAGGATGTGGTGCTGAAAGACAATTTTTAATGCACAGGTGAATGATGTATCTTTCTCGCATCCTCTCCATCCTGCTTTCCTCTGCTCTTGTGCTCTGCTGAGACTGCAACCCATCCGTTAAGTTGATTTAGCCATCACTGCAAACCATAAGTGGAGCGGAGCTTTTTCCGCAACTTTCGGGAATTTTTATAAAGAGCCTGGTTTTTAAAAGGTGGATTTGTGCACCGAAGCAAAGTATATAAATCAAAATAAAACAGCGGTTGGAAAAAGTGTTTAACCACCGGACCTATAACAGTGTGCTTACCTGTCTATACTTAGGCATTTGATTAATTATTCAAATATTTTATGCACATCACTTATTGAAATCCATTAATTGAAGTTCATTTGTAATATGCAAACCATTCCTGACACTAGGGGGCTCTGTATTTACACAGATCAGTTGTGAGTGACATTCAGCCATGTACAGCCAAACTGAGTACTGTTATTAGTTGCTGTGCACTAATTTTCACATGCTGGGCACTCAGCACACTTTAAGTACAACAAAAGCACAAAAACCTCAGTCCACATTTGCCCGTAAGATAATGACTGGGTGCCTGATTGTTTGTTTATCCGTGTTTAAGAGCAGTTACTGAGAGACACGTCTCCACTGTGCCTGTTTTGGGGAGCGTTCACTTCATCCAGGTGTTTTCATTGTATGGAAGCAATTACCTCTGAGTACAGTTGCTTGGTAATTTGGCACGCAAGGAGCAGTGAGGAACATATACAGATAGATAGATAGATAGATAGATAGATAGATAGATAATGTTTTAGTGATTCAGTTCGGTCATTTGGTACATATTTATTTGATTTACTTGAACCTCTGCTAAATTTACATAAATGGATATTTAGGAGCAAATTCAGACAGAGATAAATGGATAAAAGATGAAAAAATATATATATTTTGGGTTTTGTAATAACAGGTTTGTATAACAAGTAGGGGTGTAACGATACGTTGTATCGTATTGAACCGTTCGGTACAAGGCTTTTGGTCCGGTATGCATATGAACCGAACGATTCAGAAGAAAAAAAAAAGAAAGAGAATAAACTGTGTAAAATATAATGTTTTCAATGCTACGCTCAACAAGGCAGCGCAAACGTCTGCTCCTCCCACCCCCTAACAGACGAGAACCAGAAACACACACATTACATCCCCGCGGCATTCAGGTAACGTTAAAGGGGTCGCACACTGGACGAGAAGCGCAGCGCTGCGTCTAGGACAGCTCGAAGTATTACACACCAGACGCGCACATTCTATACGCGCGAGTTCAATTTCGAATCAAGTTCTGAGCTACAAGATGGGTACTTTTAATTATATATGTTTACATTTTATTCAGCTGTAAACTAATGTAAGTTGTACAGTATTTGCAGCAGTGGTATCTTGGTATAATTAACAACGATTTGAAACAAATNNNTATATAGAATCAAGACTGATTTGTAATAGTGAGTTGGTTTGTTCATATGGTTCACATACTATAGTGATTCCACAGATTAATGATTGTTACTGTTTTCAAGCTGTATTTCAATGTAATGCTAATTTCCTATTATAATAAACAAAATCATATTTTTGTCAGATAAGCAATCTAATTACTGAATATTTCTGATTTCATACATTTATGAAGATACTGTCGCCAGCTTAGAAGACAGATTAAGCTGAGAAAATGACCATATGGAGGGACAGTCCATCGAGACGTCTGGCCAAAAAAGGAAGAAAAAGAAAGAAACAAGGAAACACAAGAAAAAATGTGCATATTTTCAATGTGTGATATTGAGCAGAGTTACAGTGCCGAAGCAGAGAATGAGACGCAAAGCCAGACGTCGCACGTGGCTGAACTATTTCTCTCGTTCCTCTCTCACGTGCCCGTGAAGAATCAAAGCTACGAGCCAGTTTATTGGCCGAACTGTTCCAGCAAGCAAATGACATACAGACTTCCCTCCTCAGGCCTTGGACTGGTCTAAGTATTGTGTGTGTGCTCTTTGATTTGAGGAGGGACTAAACAGCATATGTGTGTCCATATCCATCACTCAGCGTCGACGTGTTTGTGGTCTCATGCAAATATGTGTTTGTGTGTTCGGCGCCGGTACACGTAGGTCTGTTTGTGTGAGCGTGTAAACCTGCTGTTGACATGTTGCGCTTCATCCGTCAAGGAACCTTGGAGTGCTGTGAAAGATGAAGTGTTGATGAAAGACTGCAAAAACATCTCTTTGTCTTTCAAACCTGCTGAAAGATGCTGTTTTGACGCCAGTCAGCCCCTGACCAACACCACATCACAACCAATTTACCAAGAAGCGAGCGAATGATGGAATACATTCGTCAACAAGGAAAAACTTACACAATCGCTGAGCCGAAACTCCCTCCGGTAGGATTTCTTGTGTTACCGCCACACAATACAGTACCGGGGTGAGCCGAGAAAGGGTTTGTATGTATCGCTCAAAAAGAAGGATGTTTTGAAGACCCGTTGGGACATTTCCTGTCAGTGCAGATTGTTCCGAAAGGCCTGCAGAACCTCCTCGGAGAAGTTTAAAAAACAACACATTAGGATCGAATGTCTGTATAATTGTAACATTGTTGAATGAAGATAAGTGACACAGATTTAACCGTTTTTTTTATTGTTGGAAAATAGGTTTAGTCACAGTAGAATGTTGACATAAATACAGCAGAGCCCGAGCTAATGAGAAAATAATGTGTGCACAGCTACAGTAAAGTGAGAGCAGATCCTTTGAGAGGCCTTGAAGTTGTTTAACGGACAAATCGCACAAAGTCACACCAGCGATCAGTCTACGGTAACGGCGGCGGCCGGCATCCAAGCAGGAACTCTTTTTCCACCCTGGTACTCATTAGATCCCATAACAATTTGCGTCGAGACAATTTGGAAGGAATCCACTGTGACGGATACGCACACTGTTTTTTCTTGTTTTTCTTTTTTTAGATGTTTTTGTCCCTGGGTGTATTTATATTTATATATTTATATATACTGTATATACACACACACTCGTACACACACTTTACATAAAATTTTTGGGATTTTATAATAAATTACAACAAATAATTAAATAATACAAATTTAATTAATAATAATAATACATTTAAAAATTCTATTTAAAATAATACAAATTTAATAAAAGTGCTACATTATTTTGGCATAATCTTGCACTATTATTATTATTATTGTCTTTGTTGATATTAATAATGTTATAGTTATTTATGATAATAAAATATTAATAAATTATTATCATATAATAATACATTTTGATTTAAAAACAAAAGTCATGTGGTGTAACCAAACAACATGCAGAAACATCCAGAGGATTCTGGCATTGTTCAGTTGTAAAATTGCATGTGGTGCGACTTATAATTATACCTTATAATTTTTTTCCAAATCATCTCAATGGCAAACGTGTTTCCGATTTGACCCTAAATAACATTCATAATATTTACAATAAGAAACAGAAAAAACAATCTTGAAAGATATATTAAAAAATGTTTTGGCTTCATTCATGTCCGCAGCCACGTGCGGGATGAGTTACAGTTAAATTTTAATGCTTAGGGTCTCTTGTTCAAATCCCCAACCCTAAGTATGAGCGAAAGCAAAAGAATAAATTTGTTGAAGTTATTAATAAAAACTACCAGTAATTGCTTTTCCAGATATATTTCTGGAAGCGTTTAGAATCGAAATGCCAGGATGTCCAACTCTGGAATGGCTGAAACCCATCGTCTCATTTAATATGTCAGGTCTCTTTTCTTACTGTGAGAAATATTTAGCATTTAAGCATCTCCCTCAGAGGGACTGGTGCTGAGATGTAAAGCTGCCAAATTCACTAACATAATGATACCGCAGAATAGCTCCAATTGCAACCATCAGCTCGCAAGTGTATAAGAGCTCTGCTTGGGAAAACACACACAATCACACAACTCTGGACTGAATCTGGTCATCACTCTGCCAAAGCAGGTGAATGTGTTTGAAACCGATTAAATGTGAAGTCTGGAATTTCCCTCCGTAGGGGCCGAGGGAAATTATGGGATGGGGAAGCCAGTAAACGGATGGACCAAAACAACACACAAGAAAAACAAGAGAAACTGTGAAGAGAAGGAGACATTGGTTCATTCAGTAGCTCTTAATTTCTAGTCTATTTGAAGTCCTGGCTTTTAAATGTCACGTTGACTTTTTGGTTTGTTTGTTTGTTTGTTTGTTTGTTTAGAGCCACCTGAGGAGAAATGACTTGAAGTAGTTGACGGCTTTGATGTTTTTTTTCTTATTTGAATTTTATTAATTAACCTTTTCAACAAAATGTCTATACAGCAATTATGAGAAAAATGTAGGCCTTATAGAAATCTGAGATAGTGTAATTCATTAGCATTATTGATAACCTCTGTATACACTGGTGTAATGTGTTAATATATAAAAAAAAAATTCTAATTGATTTTCAAAGGTGTTTTAACTGTATTTTGAATTATGCCTTGTATTAGAATGTTTTAGAGTTACAGGGATTGTCCATAAACTAAAAGCATTTACTGGCAAAAATTGGCAGTATCTACATATTTACAGTGCATTATAATTACATTACCCAAAATTTCCCCAAAAAGTGGCAAAAGAAAGTCCACAGGAAAGTACCCTCCACCCCCTTTCCAACTTTTTGGTTTTTCCATTTATTTTTTAGTCATGTTGTTCTAGTTCCATGACCGGCAAAGCGAGAAAATGATCAGCGTGTCGAAGACTCTCGGTGACGTGCGAAAGCTGCATATTCCACTACAGAGAGCGAACAGACAACACAGTCCAACAGCCACACAATTTCAGCGTAAGTGAGCATAATAAATCACGGTCAACCAGACCCAAGACGTGCGCTGAAGTGTCTTTCACGACAGGCACTTTGATTCGCTCTTTCTAAACCTCTTCTGCTTTATCTCAGTGTGAGGTTTACTTAGCT
>JAUMHR010000082.1:9543909-9566421 GCA_032361145.1 Enteromius fasciolatus
GGAAGTCACATGCCTCTAAGCAAATATGTAATATAAATATGGATTTAGTACTGTATATAGAAAGTAAATATGTTTTACTGGTCAATAATTATTTTTACCATCATATTCTGTAGTTAATATAAAACAAGCTGCTTAAAAGTTTAAAGTGTAAACATATCAGATGTCACCCTTCCATGAAATGTGTCTTGTCAGCTGCCCGCAAGTGGGTTTTTACTGAGCACACTCCTGTCTATGCTGTTAAGTGTGCTAAGAGTCTCGGCGTGATCCAGGCCCCTCAAGCAAGCGAAATTAAAGTCTGACGCACTGCAGCCTCTTTCAGCACGAACATGTGGAACATGTAACGTCCACACATTTATGCACAAGATGTCCAGAGCATTAATAGGTATTAAAACCTAGAGGGTTTGGGTCTCATCTGGATCGCAAAAATGGAGTGAAAAGACACTCTGACCTACATTCACCAAGTGATCTTCTTTTCCCCTTAGACATGCAAATAAACTGGTGGAAAATACCCAGCATGCTGTTCCTGCAAAGGGGCTCGGGACGTTTCTCTTCAGCCAGTTCCAGATGTACAGCTGGTCCTCACAGTGTTTGAGAGGGCTCCCTGACCCCCTTAAGAGTTAAGGGACCAGAACGAATAAAAAAGTATGATTGCATTTTTATGTGTTTTGGAATTCACTGATAGATCCACCCCACGAAACATAATGTCATTAACCCAAGTTTGATTTAGTCATGGACGGCAGTATTTAAGATACAAATATAAAATAGGATTTTGTCATTTGTAAATGATAGGGTTAATGAAAATGGCTCTTTACCAAAAACAAAGGTAAAATTGTGAAATAAGACGATTTACGACAATTTTGAAACTTAAAGGAGAAAATGAGATGGGATGAGATTTGAGTTTTTTTGACATACCCTACTAAGTGCACTCAAAAAAATTATTCTCCAACACTGATTAGTTTATTTAAAAAATAATTTTCATTTAACACCATTATGTTTGTTTCCCTATTTAAACAACTGCATTGTGTTAAACTGACTTGAAACAGTTATGTTTTGTTTTAACTCAATATTTTCATTTTGAAAGAACATAAATGATTTTAGTTGTTTAACTAGGAAGTGGATTTTCCCTTCCCATCATGCTTTGCAGTTCATTTTGATAGATGTGACTGTATATTCTGATAGACCTAAAATTAAGGTGTTTGGTTTGGTAAAATACATTTTGTCCTTTGCACAAGTTTAGTTTAGGCTATTCAGGCACTGGCTGGTCACCACCAAGCAGTGCCCTACTTCTCACTGACCAAAACAAAACACAAACCCCTATCACAGCCAACATCCACATGCAATTACAACTTCCAGCTGAAAAAATGTAACAGATTGTTCTGTTCTAATCCTCACTTAAATTTCAGCAGCCCAGGGTGATCTCTAAGGTAACAGATGGGTTACATGCTGGAGAACATGTTCTTTTATTCACTCCAGCAGATAGAATGATTGATGGTTTAAGAATAGAGGTTAATGTCCATGAGCACATGCTAGAGTTCTTTGAGATCAATGTGCTTCTTCTGGGTCAGAGAGCAAAACACGGCACTGGAGGGCAGGAACAGACAGATGATAAATGGATGTCACAAATTAGGTGAGTGTTTTTTTTTTCTTCTCGGAGGATGAGGATGATAGGTAAGAAATTATGGTTCATGTGACTCAGCAGGGAATTTTAGAGGGGCTCAGTTTTAAAAAGTCAAACGCACATTTGAACGACTCCAGATCATAAAAGCAAGACGTTTCCTGTTTTGACATCAATGGTTGAACTTACTGAATATTTGCGCCAGTATACAGTAACATTTTCCCTGTCAAATCAAAAGTCCATCCAGAAAAAGAAACTTTGTAGCATTTAAAAGTTCGTTCTGCAACTTATATGCTCTATCTGAACACATATACTTCTAAATCAAGCGTCTGGAGTTTGTGGAAAGTCAAAAGAGAGTGTTGTTGAGCGTTTGCCTTGGTAATTCAGAGCCGCTTTGAGCTGGGCTTCATTTTAGCATGAAATGTTTCACAGATGGGACCAACAATGCTTCTATGTACACATATCAAACAGGCCTTGGAATCCAAGGAACTGTGTGATGGGTGCAAACAGAATGTCAGCATAAAGTTTAGAATCAGAAATGTGCCATTAACGTGATGTGACATTTTCATTGGCCATTTTTACCGTAATATAAGCCATGCAGTTCAGACGTCTAGAGCAAATCCAGCTTTAACTTCTGGTCCATGTGGAATACAATGGAACAAGCCGAAACCTGAGATGCATTAATGCGGCCTGTGTCAGTGATACCTGTGAGGAAGGCAATTCAACCTGACAGGTAAGTCATGGAACATCTCATTTATATAATCCATTATAGATGTATTGCAGGGGGAGCTGGAGGGAAGGCTTTAAATGTTTGTTTCCTTTTTAGAAAAAATTCACAGATCCTCGTCACTCCAACTGATGCCGTTTGCTCAAGGCTAAAAGACAATGGCTGCATTGTAAGGCTAAGAATGATTTTCCCTTTTAAAAGGCTCGATTTGCAGGCCAGACATGGTGGAGCTGTTATATAAGCTGTGATTTCTATGACATACACACTGCATGGAGCCTGTCATGTCCTTACTTTAATTTCAACACTCATCATTTTGATATGTTGCAGGAGAAGCCATGAGCATATTGTATGTCATATGTGTGTGTTTTTCTGTTAGTATGGACACATACCTGTACCAAAATTTCAGTAGCTGATCCAAATTTCACAGTTCAACACAGTTTAAGTCATCAACAACACAACAAATGGAATGAAATTATATATATATATATATATATATATATATATATATATATACACATATATTATTTATTTAATAAATTAATTTCATATAAAATGTGTGTATTATTATTATTGCTGTTAATCTGCAGAGGCTACTATTATTTTGGCTCATGTCCATTTTCATAGGAAGTATCCTTACAAATGAACCTTATCACCAGAGAGGTGTTGGCATGCCATTATTCAAACTGAAACATTGCAAAATCCATTGCTCCGCTGAAAGGTGAGCTGCTTGACCTCACTTTAGGTAGTTAAATGGCAGCATAACAATTTAAGGCATGTTCCTAGGTAGGGTTACAGGTCAACATGTTTTCAGGTATAAAAAACAAGGCAATAATGACCTGATTCTGGTCTTCTCTAATTTGTCCAAGACTTTGCGCTATCCAGCTCTGTCTTTTGAAGTGACTCATTAAGAGTTTACAAGGCAATCACAGAGACTCAGAGTGGTACCAGCTGTAGAAATTTATATTTATATATATACGTACATGGGGATAAAGCTCTAGCCAAAGGCATCGCATGGCCTGTTGAGTTGATTCTGGCAACCCATTTGGTTGTAAACTGTTGTGTTGGTACAGCAAGCAGCTGTAGACATGATCACAGCTGCAAATGTATGACGTTTTGTTTGAGTCATGATAGGGAGTGGTTTTCCAAATTGTTCTTTTTTCTTCTGGGTTTGTTTTATTTGTAATGCTCTTTAAAAATACTCTTCTCGAGCACGGGACGTTCTGGAGTAGAGCTCTTGTTTTATAGCACTGATGATGTAGTAGGATACACATGGTAGGCTGTAGTTGCATAATTTTTTGGGTGGCTTGATTCATGAATATGTCTTTGTTCACATCCTGTGGGTCAGACGAGGCTCACTGGAGCGAGTGCTTCCCTTCGCGCGACTCATGCAGTGGCACGTGTTGGAAGCACTTGTCGTTCTAATCACTTTCCACCTACCTACCACCTTCCACCTCCCTAATTTTCACCTATGTCCCTAGAGGGGAGTTTTCTTGGCAGAGCATGTGTGGCTGGATACCCTTCTAGACAAGACGTAATGTACAGTGGTTAGCAATGGGCACAGATAGACTAGTGCTTCTGTCCGTGATGATGAAATAGAGGGATACTATATTTGCACCAGGTCATATTACTGAAGAAAGGAAAGTTTATGCAGTCTTCCTGTCCATCTAATGTCCTGCTCATGTACTTAATAATTTATTGTCCTCCTGGAACTCATACTTTCTTTGGGCTGTTTGCCATTGTAGGGGTGCCCCAAGTCCGTGTACTAGGTCCAATCAAATTTTAGAAAGAACACTCTGACACAAGCACAGACTTGCACACCCACAAACACACAAGCTGCAGGGAAAAATCTTGATGGAAGAAAAAGTGAGAGAGCGTGTGGCTGAGCGAGACCAGTAAATGAAAGCCATGCTCACCCCCCACAAATGTGTGTGTGTGTATCTGGATCGGTGAGTGTGGGTGTGATTGAAACACGCATCAGCAATCTCCTCCCTCCCTGGTCACTATACATCCTGGAGGACTCCTCGCATTGTCTATCACTCAGCAGAGGCACACTGTGAGCTCAAGAAGTCCTGACCTGACACCAGCACCAGCAGAAGATCCAGCAGCAGCAGTCTTAGAGAAATCGGGCAGCATCCTCTTCTCGTTTGGAGCAGAGCACCATGGCAGGCAGCACTGTCCTTCACTTGGGCTTCTTTCTGATGCTCGCAGGAATTCTCCTCCTTGAATGCAGCTCAGCACAAAGAGTCAGAGGCAAGTTCAGCATCACGCTGCTACATATTCACAGTGTCATGCCCTGCAGCACGGAGCACTCGTGTCTTTTGGTGATTACTGTTTTTTTTAATGATGCACCTGTTTGTGTTTTAGAATAAGATGCATTTCTGCAGTAGTTCTTGTAAAACTAGGATTGCAATTTGATGCTAAAAATATTGCAGGTTTTGAGCTTTAACTTGGACAGGGTTCATTATGATTGAGCTGTTGCATTTGCATTGAACCGGTCACTTTCATTCATTTTTAAGAATGTGCAATGCATTTTTCACTTGCAGGTGCGTTTGGGAGTGCATTGAGCAGATTATTAGGGGAATCATATGCAGCATGATTAAAGCTGCGGGTGAAGCCAAACTTTGCAAAGGGGGGGGGGGATGAAGCTTAAACCTGAAAGGTGCTGGAAAAATAGGTGTGTGCAATTTGTCTGCCATTTTCCAGAATCCAACTTCAGAAACCAGCCAGGCAATTAGATTTTTTTGTCTTTGCCAGTTGCAAAATGACATTTAATTTTGATTAAACAGTAGAGAGATAATGGTTACCTCATGGTGTGTGCAGCTGGCCAAAATCTCTCTTTTTTTGTGCATGTGTACGTGTGTATATATATTCCATGATAGCGCTTGATTGTGTGTGTTCTAGGCTTGCTGAATGAATACATTGCACTGTAGCATCCTATTCATAGTGCATTTTGTTTGAGTCTACATATATTCCAGCACCAGGCTCTTCAGTGCCAGAGGCATATGTGCATAGTGTTGTGTATATCTTTGCAAGATCTCTAGCTCCCAGCGTGCCTGAGTGCTCAGATTAGCTACAGCATTAGTAATACAAGCTCTCGGTTCACTATCAGCGCTCGTTTATCAGCTATTAAAAACCACCTCCATCTCCTGAGGGGAGGAATGCCTGTGCTGGCTCAGTGCCTTGTCTCTTGTACCGAGCGTCATTCAGCACAGCTAGTCAATCAGCCCAGCAGCGCTCTGTGTTTATATTTCGTTGGCCAACTTCGTTTCCTTATGGATGTTGACGGGACGAAAAGACAGCGTTTAAATTACCGGGTGGGGCTCAGTTTCAGCAAGTGTGAAGACACACTGAAAATGCATCATCTCATCCCTGCTGAAAAGAAACACACTTATCTTGTCAGGCTGGTCTGGTTTGCTGGTTTTATAGTGGTTTTGGGCACTTTTTAGCTAGTTCCACTTCCACAAAAAAGCTATGTAGGTTAAGATAATCCTTCTAGACCACCTAAATCGGTTCAAACCAGCAAACACTCTTAGGCTGTTTTTTTTGTTTGTTTTTTTTTAGCTTGGATGACACCTTAAAAGGAAACAGCATGTCTGCATGTTCGCCTGGCTCAGACGTAGCTTCTACTTATTACTGTACTTCAACGTGCCATGGGGCAAAGACGACTTAACAAGTCATGCGCAGGCAGCTGTACTGTAAAAGCAAGCGCTGGAGGTTCACAATGCACCCTGAGAAACGAAGCCAAACACTATCTGGGGAAAAAAAAAACATTGAATTTTGAATGAGAATGTGCATGGGAGTGGTGTAAGCAATCAAGGTTTGGCTACAATCTACTAATACTGGTTGCGGTATCAAAATGCGTCTAAGCTAGCAACTCAGAAAAGTCAGAACAAGACAAAGAGGATGAAAGGATTGGGGGGGAGAAGGGGAGAGGAGAGCAGCTGTTGAGTGCAGAGATCAGAACTGTTGTAAATGTGCCTGAAAGACGAATGATTTGCTGAAGTCTGGGAAAACAGTAGATTTACACTCCTTTCACGCCCCCAGGTGATTTGCTTCTTCTGAAGTTTAGGGCCATTTTTTAAATCATCTGCTTGGATATTTGGGTCATGTTTGTCCTGTAATATGGCAAGTAAGAACCTGGAGTTTCCACTTTTTTATAAATCTGTAAGTCGTATAGATTTGGAGTAGATGAGAATTGTTACTTTTTAGGTTAATTTGTAGTTTATTTAAAGTTATGAACATGATGAAAAAACAACTGAAAGAAGTTGTTTGATTTGATGAAAGGGAACTGATTTTAAATGCAGACTTGGCAAGCAACTTATGTAGCATGGCTTCAGTCCAGGAGGAATGCTTTGAATCAAACTGACCCTTCTGAAAATCAGCGTGTTTGTAAATTATGTTTCAATTGGAACAAGTGCCAGACGTCCGATGAAGAACTGGACCGTATTCATGCATAAGCTAAAAACGAACCGTATCTGACAGAACACAGCTTGGGGCAGGGCTTTGGATGGGGGCTGATCAGTCTGAGTCTGGAAATCATTCAACATCAGCGCCAGGAAAGAGCATGCATGATTACGCTTGTCAGTGGTGTCAAATGAGATATACCTTCCCCTTTTGCTTCCCCTTCCATATCTTAGCTATTTGCCCACCCTGTGCGTTTCTGTATTTTTAAGGTATAACATCACATCTTTGGATTCAAAGACACAGAAAGGAGTCATTGATTCTATGGATTCATTTAATTTTCATCCATGTACAATCTGATCATTTGCAGATAATTTTATTTACTTTGCAAAGTGAATTGCAAAACGTGACTTGGCTAAAATTATATTATTACTTGAGTTCCTTTAGGAATCCTTTAGGGATAGGACATGTTTTTCTTTCTAAGTTGAAATGTAATATGAGAAATTATTTACAATTGGGTAATTATTTACAAATGGGCACTTAAAAAGGAATATATAACAAACAAAATAATTAATTATCTAAAAATATAAATAAATATATAAAACCACCAGATTTTTACCAGCATGGTTTTCGTGAAAAAAAAAAAAATGTTGATTTTCCTTGCCCTTGACCACAGAGGTCAAACCATTGTCCAGAACCTCTTCCACTGGACTGGAATGGTAAAACTCTTGCAACTCCAAAGCGGCTTTTTACGATACTTGTCAGATGTAAAACTATTAAATGTTGGGAATGGAAAAAAAAATCCCTCAGCTACAGCTTTTAAAGCATTTGTTTTGACAAGATGGTGAGAACAGGTAAACCAATAACACCACAAGTCTCAGGCCTATCCATGACTCAAAACCTTTACCCTAGTCTAAAACTACACTGACGTGGTTTTAGAAATTGAGAAAGACACCTGAATGAATAGATGAAGAAACAAGACTGTGCCTGGCTGTTAATTATACCTAATCAAAGTGATACGGTACATTGTTGTAATGGTAGGGAACACCTAAAGTAGAGTTCATTTTCAAGTGCTTGTCACTGAGGAGTTTATTTTACAATGATCCCTGTGATTTAGTGGTTTGTATTTTCTCCCTTGTACAAATCCAGCAGCTTCCCTGACCACACATGCTTCCTCTTTTCTGTTTGTTTAACTGATTTCAAAAGATTAAGAAGACGAGTTACTGAATTAGTCTGTCGGCTTTCCACGTCTATGCTTCAATGTAGGGTGATTTGAAAGGCGCCTCCATAGACCATTCAGAAATGAAATTCTGTCATTATTTACTCACCTTTATGTCTTTTCAGACCTGCATGCTGCTATTTTTTCACCAAATACCAAAAGCAATAGTATGCAATACGAATCTTGATGCATGTTGCATGAATCAGTTGAGTTGAACTGAATAATTTGATCAATTAATGAATGTCTATGTTATTATTTTTACTGAGTCTGTTATTTTCAGTGCACTGGTTGTTCCAGTTCACAAGTCAGTCTGAGTTGTTTGTGAATGCTCTTGTACATCCAAAGAATGGTCTTCAAAGAATAATATGTTCAACTCATTGACTCAATGATCCATTCACAGGATTCTTTAAATATAAGCTTACTAAAAGTCTTGACTTTCTAATGCAAAGCTGTGTGAACATCTTTTATGGTGCTTTTTAGCTGGTCAATGGGAACTGTTACTGCTTGAAAGATTTTTTTTAAATATCAGATATTTTTCTCTGAAGGCATCAAATGATTTTACCTTGCTGAGCATACAGTATAATTACAGAATATTAATTTTTGGGTAACCTGTCCATTTAATAAGCCTCATAAATGAGAGCTTTGGTTAAAGTGGTGCTCCGTCATGACTTTGACAGATAGGGGCGATGAGCTTTACCTGCCATGCTTGCAATTACTTAAGTTAAATATGCACATCACTTTCCAAAAGCCCAGACCAACCAGTTTAAATCAGTTTAAGGAGGACGTTTCGTGGCCTCTTTAACTCAACGTAATCGTTAAACAGTTCTGATTGATGGGAAAAAGGTGGAAGCGGAAAAATCTCAGTTCAGCCTGGTGGCTTATTGGATTTAGAATGGGCCTGAAACTGACTCGAGACATTTTCCATGCTGCAAATTATCCAATGAAATGGCAGTGAAAGACGACGCTGGTATAAAAGTAGGTAATTTATAATGAATTGCTTGGCACATGATTGAAAAGATAATGATCAGATCACTTTAAATGTGTCTATGTCAAATTCCCAAAACTGTACAAAGCCTCAAAGGCTCATAATTCCTCTAAATGTAATGCTGCGTAACTAGGGTGTATTATTGGAGGTCCATATGCTACTGTGCTTTGAGGGAAGTGATGAGGAGCTCAACTGTGAAAGCCATTGTCCTTGATTTACCTTGACGATGATTTTCATGGCACACACTTTTGCGCTCCTCTAAAGAGCACTCCTCCATTCCCCTTTGGCCTCATAAATCAATAAACCCCATAAATTCACAAACCCCATCCAACACATGGGAAACATAAAGTCTTATTCTTTACTCTTTAAGTAATTAATCATTTATTCATTGCGGTGTTCCGAAAGTCACTCTTTGTGTGCAATTTCTCTTTACTGCCATTGAATGTCAAACATAGAAATGCAGAACGTTTGAAGAACAGCAGCGCTGTTTCTTAAGTCAATTAAACTTATTTCAAACACTATATTTTCCTTTTCGCAGTAAGAAGACAGAATATGAAGGTTCGAATCAACGCCACTGGGGATACCATTGTTCTGAAGTTCGTTCGACCCAACCCTGATGTCAAACTTGAAGGCTACATCTTAGGTTACGGTTCCAGCATGTTCTCCAAGCAGTTCATTCAACTTCCAGAAAACGGGGAACCCTATGAGACTGAGATTGGTAAGTTCGAGTTTAACCACAGGCAGCCGTTGTTTCACTTAAGAGCTCGAAGGAAGCCCACAAAACAATCACTAATGTTGTTTTGTGGGTTAACACGGGAATGGAAGGGTAACCACAAACGCTGATTCCTTGACCCATCGAAACCACAGTCTTGATTTGCACACCTATGTTTGCGCCAACTCTTCCATTATTTGAAAACATAAAATGTAATGGAACCACAAATGAATTCTATTTGTTAAATGTTTGGTAACCACAGTATTTGTCATCACCAAAAAGCCACACATCATGCCTGACAAGGTAAAAAGTTCACGTATTACTCCAAGCAACACTAACCACATTTATTTTTTTTCCTGTAAAATAACTTCCTGTTGTTCATTCATCATCACTGTCCCAGGAGCTACAACCCCAAAGTTCACTTTGAGGAGGTTAAGGTCAGGTCATGGGTACCCCTCAAGCTAAAGTTAATTTGTACAAAATTGGCCCACGACAGGTGCTGGAATAACAGAGTGAAGTTGCTTGTGGATTTATTGATATTATATTGGTTACTGATTGATGTTTTTTTTTGGTATCAGCCGATATTGTATAGTTAATTGTTCATATTTGTATTATATTATGTTTACATGCATTCAACACTAAATTTTAAATGATAATAATAATATTTTCAAAACACTGTACTTTTATAAATCTCAACAAAATTGGACAAAATGTAATGGACTTATAGAAAATATATCTCATATTATCAGTTTATCGGCTATAAAATGAAAATAATTTTCAGCTTTGCATAAAGTTGTTACATTGACCATTTATCAGTAATCAGCCATAACTTAAAAAGAAATGTGTTTGTTTGGGGTTTTTTTTACGTAGAATCGGGCACTAATCAGTTAACAGCTATGACATGACGATAATTATCGTTTCAGCAGTTTTAATAGCTAGAAAGTACAATTTTGGTCACTATTAACGGCAAACATCATTTAAGATTATAGAGGACAAGGTCTCAACCTTCAAGTCAGCTCGATGGAAAGCCCTGAAACAAGCAGAAAAATAATTACACATTGACGCTTACACGGTTATCCAGAAGCTTGCAAACAAAGCATTGTTTGTTCCAAAAGGAAGGGCCTCTCAGTTTTTGGCTTCTTCACATACGCAATTCAACACAGGAAAACACAGTCACATCATTATTCAATATTGGCTGCAGGCTGAAGGATCATTTCACTTGAATTTACAGTGTGTGCTGAGATTTCAATATGATACACGTGCACAGCAGATGGTCAAAAGGCGAAAGCAGCTATTGGCGTCTTCCCAACTGGACATGCCACACGCACATACACTCATAAATGTCCAGATTGTTGTGGACTTTGGTAATGACCCATTTTGTATCAGTCCAAAGTTTTTTTTTTGTTTTTTTTTTCTAAATGAGTTTTCCTGTGTATGTATTCAAATAACAGACTTATCACCCCAACAAATCAAATTTTGGCAAATGTGCAGCTTAATTCTGTTACAGTGGAAACACGGATGTTTAGCAAACCTTTGTCATCACAGAGCTATAAACTGTGTGAAAAGCTTCACGTTAAACAGCTCAAGACATTTTACTAAACAAAAGTCTACCAGAATTTTTCTAATTTGTGGGTCCGTGACACATAAGTGTTCTTGATACAAAAAAGGCCATTAAAATAGCTTAGATCACAAAACTTTTACACCATTTTAAACCAAATGTTACATTTAATTACTTGCGGTATAACAATAAAACATTTTCTTCCTATTTTAGTATCTCAAATAGATTGTAAATATATTTGTCAAAGTCAATATCTATTTTTACAACCTAAACTAACTTTGCCATGTCATAAAACAGTGGTTCCCAGTCTTGGTCCTGGAGAACCCCCAACACTGCACATTTTTCTGTCTTTCTTATCTAACCAACACATCTGAAGTCTTGGAATCTTTACTAATGAGCTGGTCAAATAAAGCTGGTGTGTTTAAAGAGAAACTAAAATATGCAAAAAAACATGTCTTTGGTATTCTCCATGGCCAGGATTGGGAACCTCTGTCATAAAAGGTAAAATTATCAGATTTTAAAAGACTTGTTGACAGGGGTCAACCTTTTGTTGATGTGTGTTGTACCCTTTACATTTCTTTTCTTGTTATTTCCTTCATGCTCGTTGGAATTTCACTTAAATTGAACCATGAAATTGCCCTTTTTATGGTTTTCTTTGAACCCTTGAATAACTTGAGATGTTTACTTTCACAGATGCTGAGCCCAAGTACCTAATAGCTGTTCAGCCAATCCCAACCAATGATGTGAAGAAGCACTGCACAGGTAGCATGCAAAATACATTTAAAAAATGTATTGGCAATGGATTAAAAATCGAAATATTTCATGACAGGGTATATTTAGTGAAAAATATGCAACAGATGTGCTATTGAACCACTAGACACCTTTGAAGACCTTCAGTTAGCATTAGTTTCTAGTAACATTGAATTAATCTGGGATTGAAACAGGTAAGGTAAACCTGGACAAACCTCTTCATCTGGTGATTGATTCGGTTACGCCGACATCTGTGCTTCTGTCCTGGGGAACCTACTTAAAGACACCCTATGAAGGAAACATCATGAACGACTGCTTGGAGGATGGGTGAGTTACACACAGAACATCTGGATTTTACTTTTCACTCCACCAACATGTTCCATATGAGTGCCCTAAATCCCAGAGGAAGACTTCATTTACTTCACTCGATATTTAGGGAACATTTAACCTAAAAAACATGGGGGGAAAAGATAATGAAATATCATGGCTCCCTTTAGGGGTCTCGTCCTCAGAAGCCTTACAGTGCAGTGCAGGTTTTTATCCAATGTTCTCACTGAACTGAAGGGAGACTGGATTTATGTCGCGTAACGGAGAATCATTCAATGAGTGCAATGTTTTTCTATGGAAGAAAAAAAAATGTGTGGGATATGGATCCCTGCCACTGCAGGTGTGCTGTGTGTCTACATGTTTAAACGCTTTTCGAGGATACAGGCACTGTTGGGACGCAACAGAGAGTACTGACATACAGTACTCTCAGCCTCCCAAACCCGCTCTGGTTTTCATAAACAAAAGTATGTGAACGTTTTTTCTCTGTTAAGGGGAGACTTTTGGAAAGACCATTGGAAATGTTGACCTGGATCAAAACAGTTGGGATCTAAAGTCGAGTACCAATGCTCTTAATACACCAAACATAAGTCCTACTGTTTAAAGTCTGACCATAGCTATGGTGATTAAAATCCAGTTGAAATTGCAGGTCCGCATTATCATTTGATGCCAAAGCTACAGTGTATAAATCACACTTGAACTGTTTGTCTACTGGATACTTGAATAACCAATGTATTTTTGAACCAGGCATTACACCATTCGCTATAGAGAAAGAAACAGGAAGTGGATCTACCAAACCTGCCCCACATCTGATACTGTCATTGACAATCTCAAGCCCAACACACCCTACGAATTTGGCGTCCGATCCAACAAAGATGACCGTAGTGGGATGTGGAGCAAACCAGTGATCCACAACACCAACATGGGAGGTAACAGATACCCTCCAAACATTGATTCACAGTTATTTCAGCAGAGGAACTGAAAGATTATCATACCGTTTTGTTTCCAGACAAAAACATGCAGATAACCTACAAGCCCAGCCGACCCATTGTCAAGACTTTGGTATGTAGTGCCATTTTAACAGGAAAATCACATGCGATGCACAGCTTTTAGTATTTCTCTGATGTTGCCATAATTTATTTCAAACCATATTTTCATTCTGAGACAAAAAGATTTCGTTTAGACTATTTAAACTGCAGAATATGTAATATGTAACCAACAGGTAAGGCCATTAAGAAACCAGTTTAAACAAGTCTGGGGTGCCTGTCTAATATAGTTTAGGATGGTTTAGCTTGTCACCCATCATGCATTGCCGGAGTTGCCTTGCCTAGTTTCTTTTCTGCCACGATTTGTTTTTGAACTGTCATAAAAACAAAGAAATATGCCTGCGAGCAAACTCTTTCTCACATATTCTCAGTCTCTCAAGTTAAGAATCCAGTTGTTGGCATATGTTTGTGTGTAATGGACTTTATTTTCTGAGTGGAGACTGGAAATAATACATGCCTGTCAGGGCATTTCAGAAACACTTTAGACACGGTGGAGAGACCCTGATTACAGAGTTCTTTTACATGATATGAAGACTGAAAGCTGTTCTGTGTTCTTTCACTCTACACTTTTTTTTTTTTTTGGGAAGAAAAAAAATGAGTGTAACCTTCTTTTTACAGGCTGGAACCCACAGCAGTCTGTTCCCACTTCGACCTGGTAAGAGCATCAACTACTTTTAAAAAATGCCCCATATAAATATATAGAAAACAAAAGAATTCTGGCATTTACTCTTCTGTAAATCAGAAGATAATTTTGGACAAAAAACACTGCTTTTTTCACTCAGTTAAAGCATATGGTGACAAAGGGCTGTCAAAATGACAACAACAACAAAAAAAATCAAGACAAGTAGTTATTGGCCATTAGAAAAGTGCAAGTAGCTTTGTGTGAGAAACTTAATGGAATTTAAAGGTGGACTGTATGATTCCTGTGCTTCTAATGACCACAATCTGCCATTGGTCAAACAAACAGATAACACCACCCCAGACTTACCCAATTGGTTAAGGTAGTGTTGCTATGCTGGGCTGGTTGGAGTCCTTAAATAAACAAAGGACTGTTTTGATAGCAGAGCAGTGGATTTTGGGAAATTTAACTGTAAATGGTTTAGAATTGTCTCTAGATATTAAGCTGAAAAGGTTAAGCTTTTTAGGAAACTAACATCACAGACTAATGATTTTTAAATGTGAATGCTTTTCCTTTAATTTGTGTTTCGTTCCATGTGTGAAATAAGTAAAAACTGCATTCAGTGCTTTTTTTTTTTTTTTGTGGAGATCTATTTGAAAGCATTTTATGTTGGTTTCTTCCTTCACAATCTCCTTTCTAGCTGTTGTATACCACAACATAAGCCAGCCAGGACTGCTCAAAAACACGGGGGTTAATGGAGGTCCCAAGACATCTTTTGGTAATTTTACCTCTTACTCTCTCTGCACTCTTCTTTCATACAGGATTTGGTTTTATTCCAGTCTTTCGCTTTAAACTGACATTTGAAGTCAGACTAAAGACATTCAATATTTTTTCCCTCTCAAGAGCCTTGTTGGGGATGCCTGCTTCTCTTTCATTTTTTTTCCATTTACAAAAACATTGCATTATTTCCCACAGCGCCACCAATGGGCCAGCAAGGAACTGTGGCTGCTCCAAGAGCCAATGAGCCAAAATGGCCTCAGCTCCCATTGGGTAACTGAGAGACGTTTTGTTTTAAATCGCTCTGCTTATGAGCAGTCAGTTGGTAATCGCTTTGCTGGGTGTGGGTGGGGATTAAAGACATCTGCTGTTATGATTGGCTGCATGCTGGCATGCCTTATAAGAACGTTGAGTTAGAAAGTCCCAATCCAGCCGTGATGAGGATTCCTGACCAGTCGCCTCCACAGCGAGGAGGAAGTGTGAGTGTAAGTTTTCCCAGGGTGATACACAGCCAAAGTCCCTCTGCAGTCACGCATGGTCACGCATTGGCACGGTCTCTGTAGGCCTGCTCACGCTCCACCCATCAGCACTGGTTAGACTCTCTATGTCCACCAATCAACTCTTTCCCTTTTATGCTCATCTCTGCCCATTCAGTCCCCTATCATTTCATCACCTGTCAATCACATCATAACTGTTATAAATGTTTGGTTTCCTCAGTCCCCCATCTGTTTTATTAATGGGGCCATAAATGACACTTCTACGTCTTTATTTCTGTCCTTTTTTCTCTTTGTCCCACTATGTCAATGTAAATCCTTTGTTTATACAGTGTGTACTGGTATAACAGCAGACTGTGGCCAAATTAAAGCCTATTACACTACATAAAAATAGTATGTAATGTAAGCATGGTTACCAAAAGAGAACATTTGTAAATATTACCAGTACCACAATGTTATCACATAATGCCATAACTTTACCATGGTAATGGCAGAGTACTTTAAGTCTTTGTCTACTGAGTCATTATTTGAGTCAGATTTTGTAGAAAGACTGTTTTATAGTTTATCCTCATCTTGTGTTCCATCTTCTGATCTTCAAATCCATCACTTTTTTCTGATCTTATCATCCCTTTCATTCAGAGTTTTTGCATTTTGATCTGCTGGCCTTCATTCAGTCTGCATGAAGTCACTGCATGCAGAGAAAGAATCAGTCCCATGTTAGTTCCAACAGGGAAAGGCAGAATTCTGGGAGTCCCACCTCCTTTCCTGTCTTCCTCTGTCTCTGAACCCTGGATAAGATAACAGTACAACTCTCTCAGTGTTTTTCCACCTGGAGCCAAACTGATTATGAGACCAAAGCCATTAGGTTCATTCTCAACCTCCCTAACAAACGTGTCAAAACAAATTTTCAATGTCTGTAACAGGCACTCAAGCGTCCACACCATCAAGAGTCAATGGGATGGAACTGAGTAACTTTTACAGATGTGTTTAATAACATTGCAATGCAAATAACTAAGGACATTCTTAACATACAGTTACACTCTTACAAACAAAGATTATTGGTATTGATGGTTCCATGTAGAACTTTTAAGATCCATGGAACCTTTTCATTCCACAAAATATTTTTAGAATGCCCTTCAAACTAAGAAAACCAGTTCTTTCAAGAACTATCTGTCTGTTAGGAAACTTGCTCAGATCATGGTCTCGATAATCAGTCCTGCTGGAAAACCTAGATAAAGCCTGTTTAAGGTGGTCTTAACCTTACAAATTAAATGGATTATAAGTTATTATAAGTCCTACCATAAGGTGGGATCTCTGACTTACAAATTTTGAGCTGCTAGATCACTTTGGCTAAGCTGGTGTTCCATCTTTAACTGGTTGACCCGCTTGAGGTGTAAAGACTTGGTTTTTCCAGCATGGAGAGCTCATCTGCCCCTTTCTCCTAAACAGATTCAGACAGCCATGTTAGAAATGACTCCTCTCAGCTGCTGGAGATCCTTCCCATCCTTCCCCAACTCCTATCCACTAAACCCTCCCGTCCTTCGGTCACCCCTACCCCCTATTCCTTACCCAGCAGTACCCGGACACCCCCACACGGACAATCCCAAACCAGTGCACCTAGTACCACTCAGACGCCACATAGTTCCTCTGGTAATTCCTACGTTTCCTTCTCGTTCTTTTTAAAATTTCTTTTAAAATACTATTTTCAGGATCTGATGGTTGACAGTTAATGAGAAAATAACATATTGCTTCAGCAAGTCACTATTTACCACTCAGATACTTGGGTATTTTTTTTTGGCACTTGCCGTTCCACCATTGGCTATGCGTTCTAACCACTGCAAACTTAGACTAAACACTAGAATATCAGACTTCAAAGCTTCATTCAAGTCATTTTCCACTTTTTTGGGTGGTTTTGGAGAAAAGTGATACGCAGGAAATTAATGGGTGTTCAAACCGCGTTTCAATCAAGCAAAGTAAATCAGCAACAACAGACATTATTTTACACTCCATGTCAATGGATTAAAGGAAGAGTTGTCTGTAGTCTATGTGAGAGGGGACGCCAGTAAAAACAGCAAGAACCGGTGACATCAGTTCACATAATCCTCTCATTTATTTGCTCTGTCAGGCAAGCTATCACAACTGTCCCATCGGTGTATATCATGTCTGTGTTATTGTCTGAAATCACAGCTTCCCTGTATCCTCCTCTACACGTTTCGTCTTCACAGGAATGCACTGTTGCACTTTACTGGAATCATCAGCGTATCAGATTTAGTCTTACTGCAGTCAGAACAAACATTGTTTATTGTTAAATTCACACATCATTCAAGTTTTACTATAAACAGTAGTTCCTCTGTTTCAAACCTTAGAAGACAGTATTTTTTATTTTAGTTTGTGTTCCAAAATGTAGACAACATGATTATTGCAGGCATCCAATGTGGGAAAGCCAATCCCATGATGCATTGCTATGTAAGTTAATGTAATTAAATCCTATCAAGGAAACTATTAATTCTTCCAATATAAATAAGTATCAATAAAACTGGAATTATAAATGAGTTATCATATGCAACCTTATACAATATTTCGAAGTGTCTTAAATGCTTGGAAACGTTGTGTTGTTAGCTTAGCAACATGCTAAGACAAAAGTATTGAAATTTGAACTGTAAACCAAGTCTCTTGTGTACTTTGCATGAGAAACATTACATTGGGTTGTAATCTTGAAAGTGTTTCAAATCACTCACTTAATAGTGTGATTTAAGTTAGGCCTATGCAGGCATTTGTTCATTAAAATGAGCTCTTACTTTACTAGTACTTTTAGTTCAATTTATATATTGGATTTGTTACCCAAAACACAGCTATCCAACTTTAACATCTCTCATCAGTCCACAGATGGCAAATCTTTTTAACACATAGCAGCCCTCACATAATTGTACAGTACCTGCCTCAACATGCAGTACATCTCAGAGTTGGCAAGGCATAACCAAAGCTGCTGTTGTTGTTATTTTTTTTTAATCTAGGTAAGAGTATCCGGAAAGACTCCATCTCTTCTCTTCCATCCAAACCCGTCGATTCAGCCTTACCTGTGACCACCAGGAACCAGACATCACTCAGCAGATACCCTTTCTCTCCCTCTAATGGCATGAGACCTTCTCTCCCCAGGCTCAGTGACTCCTCCAGAAGATATGGGGGTAAAAGATATTACTCTTACCCCTCTTACCCAAGTCTTTTACTTTTTAAATTTTCTGCTTTATTCTTATTTATTTATAAGAGAACTTGCCTCCTTCCTCCTGCACAAGTATTTTTGTTTTATTTTTCAGCAAACAAAGACAATTTATAAAAAATTTAATTAGTTTGTTTTCAGGGGGTATTTCTGAAATTTTAAACCCCACTAAATTTTGTTAAAGTACTGTGTAGAATTAAAGGTTATTTAAAATATTTTATGCATATTGTTATTTATATTTATTTTTTACTGGAAATCAACAAAAAAAAATACTTGAGAAAACCATTTCCCCACTCTTTTTCTTCCCTGTCAGCTATTTATTCTTCCCTGTCAGCAAAGTTATTTTGGTTGCAGTTCTCTTGGGGCAGTTTTTCTTCAAGAGCCAAATTTTCTCCTTTGCAACATGTGATGTGTGTGCAAACTGGCCATCATACTCTGTCACACCTGACAGTTTTACAGTCAGTGAAGTATGTGCGATATAGCCCGATGGGCACGCAGGCCGCCAACATTTCCACTAATCTGATCTTGAAAGGCTTCTTTTCCCCTCAGGCAGTTGAGCGGCAGCCTATAACTCTTTATGTAAAACCACAGTTGTCTTCAGCTGCTGTTCACCTCAGCAAAACAACAATATGATGAACAATACCTTAGTCTTTCTTTTCTCCATAACACCCACTCTTTTCCCCTTCAACAGCTAACGGTGAACACCATAAGGGACTTTCTCTCCCCAAACCAGCCATATGGTCCAGAACAAGAATGGGTAAACAGAGCCAACTCGTCCTCTGTGTGTGTTAGCCATCATTAACCTGCAGAAAGTCTGTTTGTGACGCAGCCCATGTGCCCATGTTGGTGTCTTCCCATACATAATCTCCTGTAAACTCGTGTCTGTCCATCCATCCATCTGTCCATTCATTCACCAGTCAACCCATTTGCTCGCAAATCTGCCATGTTGTCTTTGACATTTGTTGTCGTTTTGCAAGCTTCTGCAGATCCCATGCTGCCGCGAGCTTTGTGGTGTTATTGTCA
This sequence comes from Enteromius fasciolatus, assembly GCA_032361145.1. Taxonomy (NCBI): domain Eukaryota; kingdom Metazoa; phylum Chordata; class Actinopteri; order Cypriniformes; family Cyprinidae; genus Enteromius; species Enteromius fasciolatus. The sequence goes on from JAUMHR010000082.1 coordinate 9,563,377, forward strand.
AAGCTTTTCCCTAGATTGGTTTCTTTAATTTCTAAACCATCGTGGTGATGTAGGACATTTATTTTCAAGAGAAAAACATGTCTTTTGGAGGACACAGAAACCCACCGCAATGTCCTAAACTGTCTCGTAACATTCTGTGGCTCTTTTATTTGTGCATTTCAGCAATAATGTTTGAATCTTCTGCAGAGGACTGTAGCTGCTTCTGGTTAAAGTTCATTGTGTGCATGACACTTGCATGCTTTATTGTAGTCACGAGCTTCCATGTGGTATGAGGTCTTTTTCAGTCTGCCATATTGTTTATCTGTGTAGCAGAAACAAAAACAGGCTGATTATAAAATATTATAAAATTGTAGTATCTGTCCATGAGATATTAATTCACGTTACTGTTATTTAGTTAACATGGGAAAAGATGTTGGAGGGCAGCTTACCAAGCATTGCTTTAGGATAATACCGTGGATAAGAGTTCCACTAACTGCAATTCCACAACAGAATTTATTTAGTGCTCAACAAAAACATTAAAAAAAGCACTATTCACTATTGTTTGATAAGTTACTTAACAAACAATTTATTTAAATTTATCAAACTTATTGTTTGATAAATTACTGCTGCCATGATCAGTAGAAAAGCTAAAAAAAAGGTTTGCAAAATGATTGGCACATCTTATTACTTACAGCTTGTGCAAAAACAGTGGAATACAACAAAATTAGCAAATTGTTGGCATGAATTCTTCTCTACTGACTAAAAGCTAGAGATCTAAGGAGACCGTGACTGGTTGGTGGCTTTCATTGAAGAGAGGACCTACGGCAGATTTGTTTGACAGTGACTGCCTGAAATTGTCTAACCACAGCAGTTTTAGATCACCCAAAACATTGGGCATCACCACCAAAAATCTCGGCTAGCTCTCTGGAAATTACTTTCCCCCTGCAAAAGTATGACATCTGGTCCTTAGATTTATTTTCAGCCAAGTATGGCTTTATCACCACCCAGCTTTGCAGTTTTTACTTGTACAACAGGATTTAGGGAGCTGAGCTCCTTCTGATTGCACTGTGATGAACTGAGGGTTTCACAACTGGTGCCTCGGATGTAAATTGAATAAGTTTTCCTGGGAAGAGTCCACATGCTCTCGCCTGTTTGCTTTTGGCTGGACTGCAAGATGGCACTGAAAACCGCAGGCTTGAAAGACAGTTGAAGTGCCAATGTTTAGACTTCATCCATGCAATCAGAAAGAAAACAGGGAATTCAATTTGCCGTTAACTTAACAAGCGAGTTTGACCTCTCAATTTGCTACTCTCGTTTAGCAAAGCATCCAAATTGAAGGTTCTTAAAAGTAAACAAGCATTATGCTCAATTTTATTATTTGGAGTACCAGATGCTCCAATCTACATCGAATACATTTGAAAAGCTGTTTTTTTATCTTAAGAGTTTTAATGTTTGACCACGTTGTGGTTCAGAATGAGGGCATTTCATCTGGTGTTCCATATTTTGAATTCATATATTTTGAGTTAACAGCTTTCTGCTGTTGGAGTTTGATATATAACATGACTAAAACAGAAATCAGGTGTTGTCAAGGGACACATTTTAGGTTTTTCACTAAAATTTGAAAGCAGTTCAACCAAACTGAGGGTGGTAGTGATGTGTTCCACTGTTTTTCATAAAATCATAAGAGAGCATGATGAAGATAAATGAATATTATGAGAATGAATGTTGATTAGAGGGAAGGGCTAATTTTGAACTGTTGTAGAGCTTTTGGGGCCATTTCGGTCTTACCGCTTCCTTGTTAGTTCATAGTGGAAACAGATGAAGGAAATGGGAGAGTAAGATATCGGAGTTTAGCTGGATTTTACTTCATGACCTTTGCTTCCATCATTACAGGTTCTTCAACTGCACGCCATAATATTCCAGCAAAAAAGCCTAATCTTGTTGGCAAACCTGGAGGAATAGGTGGGTAAAATGTCAATTAAACTTAAAAGACAAAATACTTTTTTGGAACCCCCATAATCTTCTAAATTAAACCACAAACGTGTGAATCAAAAATGCCTTTTGACATTCTTTTTAAAATGGCTTGGTAAGATACTATGTTTAAAACATTGTGTATTCACTTGTTTATGCAAACATCAGACAAGATAACAGGCCTGAGCCAGGACAAAGATTCCATCTTGAAACCCAAGCTGCCACCTGTGACAGCAAAACCATCCAAACCAAAGACAACATCTTCTCCTACTGTGGCAGGTTTGTCTTCATTGGCTGTTTTATCCCATGATACTTTTTTGATACTTTCATGTTAAATGTTCTGCTGAAGGTTAAACATCTTTTGAGTATATGGTGTATAACTATAGTTAATGTTTGATGTCCTAGCACCTCGATTTGAGACATGGGAGAACTCTTCAGTATTCAGCTCTGTTCCTGCTTCTAAAATCGATGCCATGGGCAAAGAACGCTACATTGGTAATATAAACTACTGTAGCTATGCATGCCAAGTACTCCCAATGATGAAAATGTGAGTTTCTAAGACAAAGCAAAGAAGAATCTGAATTTAAACACAAATGTGTTGTTGTCCAGCTCCACATGTGGTCTACAAGACAGATAAGAAGCCAGACGAACCCTGCTCCATCACAACCTCTCTGAGTTACTTCCCTGAGGAGGAGGCTGGAGAACAAAATGTCACCAACCCTCCAAAAACACCCCCATCCAACCTTACTGTTGTAACTGTGGAAGGATGTCCCTCCTTCATTATTCTTGATTGGGAGAAAACAGATAATGAAACGACAGGTAGGATTAAGGGATGGATTGTCCAAGAAAAATAACAGTCTAATGTCTATGGGTTTATACCCATTTGTATCTAAGGAATATAACGGGTAATATATTGTGGTGTTAAAATTAATTTAAACCTTGCCTTTGATGAATCAAAGTTAAGGTTTAGGATATGACTCAAACACAATCTTAACCCTCTTTCAAATACCCTGGTCAACTTTGATCAGTCAAACAATAACCTTGGATTAATTTGCTTAAAAAATAACCCTCTATTTTGTGATCAATCAAACACAT
>JAUMHR010000082.1:9567192-9578132 GCA_032361145.1 Enteromius fasciolatus
ACATACTCACTAATTTGAGTCACTCAAACACTAACTTTTTATTTTGTTTAATCAAACCCTAACCATATATTTTGAGTCAAACACTAATTCTCAAGTTCAACCGGACAATCACAAACTCTCTACTTTTATTGACTAAACGCTAGCCATCTACATTGAGTCAGTAAAACACTCATTCTCAACACTGATCGGTCAAACACTGCTTCAAGTCACTCAAACACTAACACTCACCTGATCAATCAGAACAATCAAACACTAATCTTCTACACTAAGTAAATCACTCATTCTCAACTTGGATTGGGCAAACACTAACCCTTGATCAAATTTAATTAGCCAAACACTACTTTTAGGAATCCCCCAACCTTTATGAGTCTAACCCTGAGATTTGAGTTAGTCAAACACTCCTATGTTAACCTTCAACACACAATACTAGCCCTTAACTTTGATCAATCAATCCCTAATCCATTTCCTTTCCATCTGTCTTTTTTCAAAGAATATGAGGTTATCTCAACGACTAAAGGTCCTGATGGTGAACAGGTTTCCATTCTGACCACCAACCAGACTCATACAGCTGTGGAAAACCTCAAACCAGAAAGCAGGTACAGTCTCAATGCAGAACTCCAACCTCTCTATTTAAGGCACCCTGCTGAATTTGATAGATGTATTTCAGTTGATGTGGGTGTCAAATACCAGGGGTGTTAGGGCTTACAAGCATCCTGGGGTCTGGACAAGGTGTTGGACATGTGCTCTGTGGTCTGGCTGTAGGGGAGCTGCCACGCTTGCTAGATTTTTAATAAGGCTAAATATAGGCTGAAGATCTAGTGACACAATATAAACCAGTGCTTCCTATGGACTACATCTCGTGGCACGTGGGCCTTGGTAATGTCTCTACATCACACATGGAGGATCCATTAAAGGGGGGCCACAGACTTTAAGTCTTCAGACTCTGCAGAATAAATATATCAAGTGTCAGGGCTCAGAAGACAGGAAATAAGAACCTCATTTTGCTTGGAATTTGACAACAACCCACCAGGTTTCCAATACAGAAATTCTTTTTTAATAATTTTAAATTAACCGGACTGCCTGCTGTGTCAGAAGTATAACATTAGACATAAAATGGAATATATCTAATGGTTTTATGTGGATCGAAGCAAAAACATTATTTTCCATCACCTGTCTTTGTCTTACCTTACAGTTATGAATTTAAGGTGAAGCCTAAAAATGAACTCGGTGAAGGGCCACCAAGCGAACCAGTGACCTTCAACACAGAATCTGGTAATGCATTTTTCTTCACTGTGAAACACTGGTCCCCCAAATCAAAGGCATATGGTGCGATGCATTATACAATGATTAAGGTGTAAAAAAAGGCTATTTTTTCCCTCAGCAAATTTCTTAAAATGGTATAAAAGCTTTTTAAACAAATCCATGACTACAAAAAGTAACTTTTTTAGCATGTGTTTTAAACTAAAATAAGAATTTAATATTGGACTTATCTTGTCATAAACATACTTTAAAATATATGCCATTTTAATGTGGAAGAGATGTCCCGGAGCTATCCAAATTTGTTTATTTCAGCCATAGTTTAACCATGAGTCATTCCTATAGTCTCTCATCCCAACCAAATCCCAATATTAACATAAAATATGTTTTTTAAAAAGTCATGCATTAGGCATGAAATGCAAATATCCCCAAGGAAGCACTTCACATTGCTTTGTCATGGGTTTACATGCTGTCTATGCAAGTCAGCCAATATTTGTGGCCTCTCCTTTATCTCTTAGAGATATATGTAATGAGGAACCATATTTGTCGTTAACATAATGACTCCAGCATGTCTTCATCCTTTTGTAACGTTTGGCCCTATATCACTGCTTGCAGATGAACCCCTGGAGTGCTTGTCACACAGCCAAGCTTTCCCTGTCTTACAAGCTCACTAACTACATTCCATAAAAAAGGAACAAATAAAGAGCCATATCATCTACATGTTTTATGGGAGGCGGCTTTAGTTTTAAACCTCGTCTGGCCTGCATAAAGAAAGACACTAGCAACAGAATGGAAAGCAGGGCAAAAGCAACTAGGAAAGAAAGAGAGTCCATATGTGCGATGACGGGAAAGAAATAGAGGAAAACTGAATGATGCGATTTTACCGCCAAAGCCCCTGAGGCTCAGTCTCTCCCCTATAGCTTTGGCAGATCCGGCAGGTTAGTTCATGCCAGCTGATCTCTCTTCATAAGGGAGATTCAAAATCCACTGGAAAAGCACAGTATTTTCTGCTTGTTGGAATTTATTGTACTTTTTTTATTTTTTTGCTCTTAAGGCACTCTGCCCACCCATGGATAGCCAATGCACAGTTGGCCGATTTGTGTCAGTAACTTTCCTATGGTCTACAGATCATTTTGATTGTCTCTACGACCAGGTGGCTTTAAAACAAAACCATGATTTCTGATTTCTCTTCATTCTCATTCTGTTTTTTCTTGCAGCGGATCCACGAGTAAGTGAGAACGTCTCAGGTACGTGTTTCTTCTTTGCACCCTATTTCTCTCAGGTGACAAATTCCTATCTGTTGAATAAATGGATAATGTAATGAGCAGCTCTAGTAGAGGAAAGTAAGAAAAAGAATGGGTAAAGGAGCTGTGGAGACTTCCTATGAGTTCACTTCTTCCATACCAAGTTCTCAGCCAGACAAAACATTTACCCAAGAGTGGCAAATGGATAACGCCATCCTCCTCCATCCTTGCTCTCAAATAAGGACCTCTGTACTTTCTTGCACTCATTGAGCTGCAAGAATGGGCCAGTTTGATATCCATCTCCTTCAATTTCTACCTGTGTATTGTCTATTCCAATCAAACTTGACAGAGTAAATGGAACAATGGATATTGAGGACCAAGTTAGCCAATAGTAAGACAAGCTTATGACAGGAGCCAATGGAAACAGAGACTAATGGAGCAGTCCCTCAGCTCTCAATGTCCTGCAGCCCTTTGCGAACACATGTATAAACAAAAATGGGGTCTATACTCCAGTAATCTTTTCAGACCACCACTGAAAGAAACAATGTTTTGTACAGTCTGTGCCAGAAGATAATATCTGGCCTTGTCAGTGCGTAAAATAACATCTTGGGGTTTCTCGGCATGCCGTTCAGGTAAAGATGCCATTTGGACCCAGTTCCCCTTCAAAACGGACTCCTATTCCGAATGCAACGGGAAGCAGTATGTCAAGAGGACATGGTACCGCAAATTTGTTGGCATCCAACTCTGCAACTCACTACGATACAAGATCTACCTGAGCGACTCCCTCACCGGTCAGTCTTTGAAAAACCGATGCATGCATTGGGTTATTTGTGCTAGGGAAGATTACAAATTGGCAGCTCTTTTCCTCCTTGTTCATTCAGGTAAATTCTACAATATTGGAGACCAGACGGGTCATGGTGAAGACCACTGCCAGTTTGTGGACTCGTTCCTGGATGGAAGAACGGGCACTCAGCTTCCTGCAGACCAGCTACCAACCAGGCCAGGTATTTAAACAAAAAAAAAACACAAATATGATGTCTCTGTGCTTTGAGTTAAGACATGCAAATACAAGAAATCCCATTATGTACTCACCTTCTCTATGTTCCAAACCCAGAATGAGAACCATATTGGAGAAACAAAACTATTCTAAATGATAATTTTTTTGGTTATTCACACAAATCTTACTATATGATAGACATGTAAATCACAACTTTCATTAAATTTTTACCTTTGAATCCTTTTTAAAGCTTGAAATCTCCAGTTCCCATTTGGACTAATTGCATGGAAAAAAAGCAACCTGTACATTTTTCAAAACTGTGTTGAGAAAGGAGTGAGTAAACAATGCTAATGCTTTTCTTGATGATTTTCAGGCTTCTACAGAGCAATGAGACAAGAGCCAGTACACTTCGGCCAGATGGGTGGAAACTCCCATGTCACCTACGTCGCATGGTACGAATGTGGTACGCCAATCCCAGGGAAGTGGTAGGACCAGATCAATGGTCCGCAAGGAACCCGAAAGAGTAACTCTTATTGGTTGGGGTTGATGCCTGCTAAAGTCACATGACGGGCTTTTTTGTTTTTTTACTGTTACCCCCCACCAATGATGGCGAGCTCAGTCACTCCTCAGCCTACGTCACCAAAGTTCATACCATGTATAATTGTGTACAGGATCAAAGAGTCAGGGAATACTTTTGAGTGCATTTGTGATATGTAATAGCAAAACAGTGCCTCGTCTTGTTATTTATCATACAGTAACTAGAACAAAGTAATAATAATAAAAAGAATTATGAGAAAAACACTTCAGATACATTGAAGTGGTGAACATAACATAAAAAAGAAAGGTAAAAATACTTGTTTAAATATTGGGAAGCTGGCTCCCTGAAACTATTTTGATATTTTGTGTAATATTATTTATCAAAGTTTGTGGTTTCTTCACTGGCTTTCTTCCAGTGAGAAAGGGCCAGGCTTTTATTAAGCGCTTTAAAGACAGCCTGGGCTTTTGTCTACCGCCAGAGGCAGCTGTATTAGTTTAGGTCTCTGATATGTCAGATGATATGTATAGCTGGGACTCTTCGCTACGTTGCTTTTACGAACGCATTGTACTGGCTCAACAAGTCAGGTTACCCACACTAGACACAACAGAATCAAGACGATGACACGTCTATGTTTACAATGCTTTGGGATGAACATAATCATTGACTTTACATGCACACACATCTACACACAAAACATGCAAACTAACATTCACTCAGATGCTTTGTACCACGGCTATAGTATTCAAATGTAAGTCCTGGTATATTTGTTGGTTCTAGATTGTAAGGACAACCTTACACTTGCAATTTGCACAGCACAAATATATTTATATGTATATGGAGAGAGTATTTTTTTCAGGAAACCTTTGAGAGAATTAAAAATCCTTCCCCTCAAGCTTGTGAAACATGATACAAGTTTAAATAATAATAATAAAAAAAAACTTTTTTGAGTGTTAACCCACTGAATACTTTCAATGAGTCTTGAAGATCGTAATACTTCAAGGAGAGCTTGTCTGGGTCCCATATTTTGTACAGTTTTGTCCCTGCCAAGCCCTTGGCAGAGTTTCTCTGGCTTATCCGTATTTTCATGGAATTTGTTTGTAAGATGAAACTGTTGTTTGTTGTTGTTCTGGATTTGTTTTCTTTTGTATGTATTTTACAATAATAAAAAACAGACGTTTTGTTTCTTTTTTAATCCTCTGTGTCCTGTCTTTGTCGTAGCACCATTTTTTTTATTGCATTTCTAGAAAACACAATGAAACACAGGCCTTCAGGTGGGTCTGTTAACACTTGGAACTCTGGGAATTTGACCACCATTAAACTCCAATCAACTTGCCTCATCTCACCAACTCAAATTATAAAAATAAACATCAATACATGCTTTACTGCATTACTATACTTTTCCAGAGGTAGAAAAAGAGTAGAGTTTGCCCTGCCAAACCTAATACAGGGACATTCTCAAAAAACCACAAAGCTAGAGGGAAGAAAAAAGACTATAAAATTCAAAATGCCTCTCGGTGACTTTATTAGGTTTCCAACCAAAAGAAAGAAGGGGAGAGCATACAAGAGAGAAATAGAATGTTAGTTTGGGGTTGACGACAGAATTAAAGACAGATATACTGTGTCCAAATAAGCACAAATGGCTAAAAAATCTGTTTGGTCAAAGTTTTCCACAACTTTACATAAAAACGTTGCTGTTATGCAACTTAATGGTGTAGCCAACTGAATGACGTATGTATGTATGGCTATAGTGATTGTTGGGAAATAGGTCTAAAGCCTAGATTGGGATTTTAAGGATATGAGACTTTACAGGCAGATAAAGATGGGATGACTTTAAATGGGGTGATGAGGTTCTGCAAATGTTGATACGTTTTACAACAGTCACTTATTGCAGGCTCCCCTCACAACTTTACATGGCTGTTTTCAACAACAACTCTCTCTCTCTCTCTCTCTCTCTGCAGACTTTATAGCTTAGTTTAATCTTCTCACAGCTGCGTTCAAAGTAGCCACTGCATGGTCCGTGCCTGGCGTGTCAGCAAGAACGCAGCCAAGAAGAATTAAGCTTCCTGCGACAAGTCCAGTGTCCAATTTAGGTCCCAACACGTGTTGGGAGGACCCGGGAACGTTCACAAATACACGTTGGTTTGTTAATAAAGGGGCTTTGGGTTTACTGACGACACTTTGGTTGCAAATTTAGCCATTAGTTTATGCGTGTGCAAAAGGGTTTGCTCAATGCAAGCCTGAGGGCTGCTAAAGTACTAAGACCTGGCATGGAAATGCCCAGTTTCGGGTTGTTTTAAGTGGAGCGGTAGATACACAATTGATTTTTGTATGAAGCAAGATTTACATGTACATTTAAGTTAGATCTCTGGGCTTTTTGGACAGGACGGTAGAGAGATTGGTTGGAGAGAGGGGAATGTGATCGGAAAACGACCTCGAGATGGGAATTGAACTGGGGTCGCTTCGAGTGCAGTTGCGAAATATTTATTTTTGCCATTTTTTACCATTATTGCAATAGACAGGAAAGGGTAAGGGACAATAAGATAATGAGTCTTACTTAGCAAATATTGCAAGTAATTAGGATTATTCTTGATTGATCTTTAAAGCCCTAAACTGTGCATACAAACCAAATGTTTTTTGGCTATTTAAGATTAATGGGGAAGAGGAATAAATGTGCTGACTGTCAATCCAAACCAAAATAAACCCCACAAAGCAAATGAAAACGTGCTGTGGTCATTTTCATGGTTCATTGGAGTTCTGCTGAATTGCTCTCTTTTTATGAGTATGAGTGTCCTTGTTACTAAATGTCCTCGATCAGCTGTGGTGAGATGGATATATATGTGGGTTTTAACCACAGACATACATGCACATAGACACAATAACCAACTCAGCATATTTTCAATGCTATTTAGAAACAGTCACATCTACTAGTTAAGCATTGACCCTTTGACACTGACTCCCAGACTTAATGGAAAACCAGCCAATTGGAATGAAGCTTTCAATATGTAGCATGTGGTCTATAAACAGCAAGATAGATGAGCACTGGAAAGATTCAGTCTATAACACTGAACTATCCTTCACTAGTTTTGTCATTTAGCCCATCCTGTTTTGAGACGTGAAGTTTCTCAGTCCCCACACACCCCCAACCCCTCACCCCCTTTTTTTCTTGGAGGAGTGTAGTATCCATTTGTTTTCTTCTTTTTTCTCTTCAAAGACTTAAAACCAGATGTGCATGTGCATTTTGTTCACAAGATGCTCTGAAACCGAGATGGAAATATTAAAGTGGAAGTGAGAGTGTTCTTTATAAACACTTCAAACATTTTAATAACAATGTTTTTTGCTCATAAGCACCACAAAAATTCTGTTAATCCACCTTGGAATTGAATTCAAAAAGGTCATTTAAGAAATACTCTAAAGCCAGTGGAAAACATGGTGTCTTGCATAGTGTTTGATTATATTTCCTCACTGTAGTCTTCTAAATGTAACCATAGTCACACAAACTTCACAAACAAATATGTTTATATAATTAATGTGAATCTTAATTGAATCCTGCAAGATTGTAAACTGTGATTTTACATCATGGAATTTATTTAAATACATTTCAAGGAAATTCAAAAATTTTAATTTCATTAGAGCAACACGCTTTACCATAACTATAATAATAATAATTATTATTATGTATATGATTATTATTATTATTATTATTATATAATACTTAATTATGATAATGATGCTCTGTACAGTTATTGTGCAATGATTTATTGTACAGTTAGATCTATTTATATTTGGATACTGACACAATTTTCATAATTTCGGCTCTGTATGCCACCATAATAGAATTAAAATGAAGCAATCAAGTTGGAATTGAAGGGCAGATTTTAAGCTTGAATTCAAGGGGCTGAACAAAAATATAACTTTAAACTTAGGAATTACAAATATTTTTAGGAGATCAAATGTAATTTGACTATATATATATATATATATATATATATATAATCACTGATCAGGAGGTTTACTTTTTATTTGCAAAATATTCCACTTTTTTTACCATAAAAACTCCTACTTTGTTTTTGCAGTATGTTTTGGGTCATTGGCTATGAAGCACCACCCAATAAAGTTTGCCGTTTTTGATCTGAGCAGAGAGTATATCCCTGTACATTTCAGAATTCATCCGACAGCCTCATAATCACTTAACACCAGTAACCCATTGCCACCGAAAGCCATGCATGCTCATGCCATCACACTTCTCCACCAGGTTTCACAAAGGATGTTGTGTGCTTTGCATCGTGTGCTGTTCCAAGTCTTCTCCTTACTTCTTCCCTGCCATCATTCTGGTACAGGTTGATCTTGATTTCATCTACCCAAAGAATGCTTTTCCAGAAGTGGTTTGGCTTTTCTTAGATGTTTTTTTTGTTTTTCAGAAGTCTAATCAGGCCTTTGTTTGCACCTTGTGGTGAAGCCTCTGTATTTGTTCTCATGCCATCCATCCATCTTCTTCCGCTTATCTGGGACCGGGTCACGTGGGCAGCAGTCTAAGCAGGGACGCCCAGACTTCTCTCTCCCCAGACACTTCCTCCAGCTCTTTCAGGGGAACACCGAGGCATTCCCAGGCCAGCTGAGAGACATAGTCCATCCAGTGTGTCCTAGGTCGTCCCCAGGGCCTCCTCTCGGTGGGACATGCCCGGAACACCTCCCCAGGGTGGCGTCCAGGAGGCATCCGGAACAGATGCCCGAGCCACCTCAGCTGGCCTCTCTCGATGTGGAGGAGTAGCGGATCCTCCTCCCGAGTGACCGAACTCCTCACCCTATCTCTAAGAGAGCGCCCTGCCACCCTATGGAGGAAACTAATTTCAGCCGCCTGTATCCGGGATCTTGTTCTTTCGGTCATAACCCAAAGCTCATGACCATAGGTTTATTGTAGACTTTGACAGTGACACACATACCTCCTAGAGCGTGTTCTCTTCTTTGCTGTGAAAGGGTTTTTCTTTACCATGGCGATGATAATAATAATAATAATAACACAAAAATCACAATAAAACTGTAAGATAACAATGAAAAGTACATTCTTTTGTTGTTGGTGTTGATAACAATAACAATAATAATAGGAGTGCTGCACCACAGCTGAAGGTTGACTAATGGGTAATGTGTTAAATGTAGGGTAACTTGGCAAATTTATATCCCCTCCGAAATTCCAAATGCTTACTAAAGTAAATCCTGGTCAGAATCTGGACTTAGTGACACAAAATGAAGTGAGAGCTGGAAGAGATGAAAGCAGGAGAGACACTGGTATTACCATTACCAACTTGATGAATGCAACTCACCAATCAGCCATCCAATCAACACAGAGACAGGCACCATTAATCTTGTTTCTTCTCTTTCTTTCTTTAACATGCTTTCTTGGGAGCCAGGCATCTTCTCCAAGCAGGCCACGTCTCCATCCAACTCACTCACTCAGGGAATCCCGGCACTATGAAGATCAGGGTATTTCCTTCATGCGATTTGTCAAATCACAACCCACAGGGAGAGACATGTCAACCTGAGAGAAAAACAGACAGACTCAGTATTTCCAAAACATTTCTTGAGAGTCGCCTCCAGCAGAGAAATGGTACACACAAATACAGACATGATGCTATTTGCTTTTCAACACAAAAATTATTTCCATCGATCCAGTACGTGATTTATTGAAACCAAATCACATACTTCTATAGCACATTAATCATGGGAAAGATGAGGGAAACTGCTCTTATTTTCTTCTCTCTTTCACCTAATAGCAACAGGCTAGGATTAGCATACATATGCCTTTCTGAATGTCAATGGATAAAGATACTTTGTGCACCCAGAGTGTTTCTTCAAATATGAAAAATTCAGAGGTGGAATGTAAAATTATCTGGATGAAAATGGCTGACATTTTGCTTTTTGCTAAGGCTAATTCTATAGCTAGCATTTTATGTAAGGCAAATATATACACTAGCTATATAGTGTACATACTTTATGTATTATTTGACTAAATCTAATGGTGTGTCTTTTCACTTAAGGATTCAAAAAAGGGCTTATTTTTTAAAATTATAAAATATTGCCTTTCACTTGTCAGCTAAAAGAAGATCATTTGGTGACCTGATTTCCGAGTGCAACAAAATTACTTCTGACCATCTTTCCACCAGACATTAGAAGATGATCTTTAATTCAATTTCTTTAGCTGACATGTAGGTCAAGAGCTGTCTTCATAGTTTTTCCTAACATGTTTTCATCCTTGCCCAAAGTAATGCCTGAAATCTTGTCCTGCTGAAAAGATCAGTTTTTATGCTAGTAAAGGTTATTGCAGCTTTCAATTCGAACTTTGTTTACATCTCACAATACTGAATTTATATGTCACAGGCTTGATTTTATCTCACAAATGACTTAATCACAATTGTAAGTCTATATCTTACAATTCAGATAATTGTGAGTTAACTTGTGTTTTGTGTTCTATGCAATTATGGATTTATATCTCACAACTCTAACTTGTCCTAGAATTAATCGTTTTAATCTTGCAATTGTGAGCTATAAACATTTGCATTAGTTGCATTTCAAGTCTACATCTTGCATTCCTAATATACTCACAAGTGACCTTTTTTAATCACAATTACGAGTTTATATCTTACAATTCAGACTTTTCTTTTCAGAATTAACAGTTTACATCTTGTAACTGCATATTATAAACTCATAAATTGTAAATTCACATTGAGTTTTTTTTTTATATCTCACACTTCTAACTGTTTAATCACACAAGCAAAGGTTTTATCACATTTGCCACAATTCAGACCTTTTTTTTCGCAGAATTAACAGTTGATCAAAATTGATTGAAATTGACAGTCATTTACAGTTAGAAACTCACAATTGCAAGTTAATATTTTGCAATTTAGCTTTT
>JAUMHR010000082.1:9578232-9589320 GCA_032361145.1 Enteromius fasciolatus
CAAAATTGATTGAAATTGACAGTCATTTACAGTTAGAAACTCACAATTGCAAGTTAATATTTTGCAATTTAGCTTTTTGAGAATTTTTTCTGATCGTGGTTTGGGACTGTCTTTGTTTGTTATTTTGTCCTAGAGCACATGGTTTTTGTTTGACAGCTTGTCATTTGCTTCACTGTCTTTGTGGTGTCTTCCCCGTCCTCCTTGTTATTCCCTTTAATCATCATCCTCACCTGCACCTGATTAGGTGCTCATTATCTCTCCTTTATCTCGCGTGTGATACCTTGTGTCAGTTTGTGATTTTTTGTCCTGTGATTCAGACCATCCTACTGCCCTCCAAGCTTTCCCGCCTAGTCCAGTTCGAGCACTACTCTCCTGTCTTGTCAGCCTAGTTATTCTGTCTCTGGTTATTTGATCTCTTTTTACCTGTCTTAGTCCCCAGTCCTCTTACTTAATAGAGTCAAGGTTGTCGCTGAGTGGCCAGTTCCGGACTCTAGAAAGGCTCTGCAGCATTTCCGGGGCTTCCCCAATTTCTACTGGTGAATCATCAGGAACTTTGGCCAGGTAGCTGCCCTGTTAACGGCACTAATCTGCAAGGTACCGTTCACCTTGAATGCCTGGGCTCAGGAGGCCTTCGATAATTTAAAATCCTGGTTTATCTCTGCTCCTGTTTTCCCCATTCCCGATCCGGGATTACAGTTTATTGTTGAGGTGGATGCCTTGGATGTCTGGATAGACGCAGTCTTGTCCCAGCATTTCCCCAAGGATGGGAAAGTGCACACCTGTGCATACTGTTCTCAATGCCTCAATCCAGCTGAACGCAACTATTGGCAATCAAGAGCTGCTGGCAGTCAAGTTGACTCTGGAGGAGTGGTGCCACTGGCTAGAGGGATCGGCGCAGCCTTATTCCATACTCCCTGAAGGAGTGGTGGTGGGGGCTCTGGAAAGTGGAGGAGGTCGGACGAGGAGTGGTTCCAGTTGAGTGTCCGGCAGGGTCACTCCCACCCCTGGACTTAAGGGAAGAGGGATGTAACACACTGTCCAGCTTTACGATAAATATTTACACCTGTTGCACCAACTAAAACATCTAAAACAACTAAAACATCTCAGGGTTATGTATATAACCCCAGTTCCACAAGTCCCTGCTTAGTGTGGAGCAGCACAACTAAGACACAAGGACAGCCGCGCCTGGGGTAGAAGGAAGGTCCAGCCCATAGAACCTGACAAAGGTTAAGGGAGAAGACCAACCCGCAGATGTCCAGAACCGGGACACCCGCTAGAAAGCCACATGTACGCTGGGCAGTCCCTCCCTCGAGAGCAGCTGCGGCATGCCCTTTTCCCAAACAAGCCACACACAGAGAATGAGCGTCCCGTGGTGTGAGGAAGCAACCTCAAGGATTAACACACTTCTGAAATGACTTTTCCTGACTCATTTTAACCAGAAAACACTCTTCCAAATAACATTTTTCATTTTTTTTTTTCCGAACTAGATTGCTGCGACTGACTCACAGAGAGCGCTGAATGAATGAAGGCTGGCATGTGATTCACTGCACGTGCTCTTAAGCTCCTAGTCAATGACGTCACCCGAGGGAGACGCCTTGACTTCTATTGGACGGATTTCACAGCAGATTCAGAGCATGGTCACTCTGAAGGCGTTCCCATAACGTTTCGACGCAGCGTTGAGTTCCTGAAAAGGAACTACAATCAGGCGCAGCTACGCCTGATGTAGGATATGCACGTCCTCGCTGACTCATTCTCTTGCAGTTATAGGTACAAATGAAGTGAAAGTGAAGCCACCGCGCCATGATTTTCATTGAGGAAACATTTTCTAAGTCTCCCTATATGCTCCGAGACAGATTTCTTCAAACAAACATTAAAAATGAAGGCAGCAGGTTAAGATTTTTTTTTTTAATTTAGCCTATAAAATCGTTTAGTTGATATTGTCACTAAACACAAAAGTAGACTCTTTCACAGTTACGAATGATGTATTTAATGATGGACATTTAAATTAATGGCGTTGGCTATTTTGTTTCTGAAAAAATGCAAGTGATTGTGCTTTTGCCTCCACGTCCTGCTCAGAGCCCTTCAGCCTCTTCACACAAACATTTCCACATTTATTATTATAGCACATTGTTATACGCTGGAATTGTTTTAGTAGGTATATCTATAGATTTTATTTTAGACAAGTCATGATGGTTTGAGAAGTCTAAAATGATCAAACATAGTTTCACGAGTTCGAGCTTGTCGGCATTAATGTAAGCTAGCTTGTTTGGCATGCTGCTTATGGTGAATACTCAGGGTTAGAAGGGCTGCTGAGCCCTAGGGTAAATAGCCCTAAGGGCTCGGAGGGGGGAAAAGGCGGATAGCCGGATCCTAACTCTGAGTGCTCCCCCCGTAGGATATAGGAGGAGCAGGGAAGGAGGAGGGATACTAAGATCGAGAAGAGGAATGAAGGAGCTCTGGTTGTTTATAGAGCTAGATTAGGAAAATAATAGAGTGCCTCCCTAAAGTTGCAAAGTAAAAGCCGCCAAACATGTGAGCACCCCAAAAGGTGCAAGAAAGCTTGTTGGATCAGGAAAGAAATGGGGGTGTAGTTAGATTAAATGTTCAGGGAGTGGGCTCGTACTTGGGCTGAGACCAATGCTCGGGGAATGAGACCAATGCTCTGAAGAGATGAGACCAATGCCCTGGGGATATGGGAACAACACTCTGGGAATATGAGACCAATGCTCGGAAAAGGTACCTATGCTTGGCATGAGACCAATGCTCTGGGGTATGAGACCAAACTTTGGCAACGTGAGACCAATGCTCTGGGAAAGTGAGACTAAAGCTCTAGGGATACGAGACCAATGCTCTGGGGATGTGAGACCAAAGCTTGGGGGTGAGACCGGTGCTTGAGATACGAATTACTGATTGGGACTGGGAAGTGGGGCAGATGGGTTTTCGGCGTGAAGGAGCTGGAGCCTGAGGGTTGCTTGGGAATCTGTGGGAGAGAAGACAGAGAGGTTAGTGTTTGTATGGTGAGTAATTATTTGGTCTAGGCGCTGGAGTTTGGTGTGGATGAAATGGAGTGGGGACGGAGTGGACTACAGAGTAAGGTGCTCTGTTGGATTGGGTTATTTGATGGGGTAGTTCGGTTGAAGTTAGAGTAGGGCTTGGAGCGGAGGGGGAGACTAGAGTTTGTTGGGCGTTTTTAATGGATAGTCTGTCTGAGTGAATGTAGTTTTTATATGCGTTTGAAGACCAGCAGCATAATGTTTGGATCTGGAGCTGGGAAAGGTCTTTCTCAGCTGCAGATGTTGCTGCTCCCATTCTAAATTAATGGGAAGAGATAATAGAGGTTGCCTATTATCTGGGCTAGGGGGATTTGACCTTTGAATGCCTTTAAGGAGCATGTTGATTTTGGGAAAGAGTGCTGGTTTGTTTGTTACCTGCTATAGCTGAGGCCTGCAGGGAGAGTAGCTCGTCTTTTAAAGCCTGGCTTGAGAAGAGAACACTTGCTTTGTATAGGGTTTGTTTAAGCGTTGAAATTGTCCATTTCTCTGCTGCTGGGCCAAATAGCGTGCCGATGCATATGACGAAGCCGGCGAGGCTTGCTGGGTTCTTTGAGGAAGTGGAGATCTAGGTGCAGGGACAGTGAACGGGTTGTAGCCGCGAAGCTCTTCTGCCTCTGTTTGGAGCCGCAGGCTCTCTTTGCGGTGTTGCCGGCGGAGGTGGGACGGGAGGAGCTGGAATCTGCTGTGGAGTATTTGAGCTCAGACATTTTTGCGAATGCAGATAAGATCGAGATGAAGAATGAAGGAGCTCTGGCTATTTATAGAGCTAGATTAGGAAAATGATAAGGAGATTGGAAAGGCGGAGATTGTAATACTCTGCCTTTGTGTCCTCCTCCCGAAATGTGTTTGTAAAACAATATTTATGATTAGCTCACTGTCCGCTGATGACCACTTGGTCGTTAGCCTACTTTTAAAAACAAAAACTTATATTTAACAAACAAAAAAATACTACAAGCATTTTTCAAAATTAACAAGGAAAAAAACTAAACAAAATATAATAATTTTGACATTAAACACAAAACTGAACTATTTTAATAGCCGGCTGCAAACTTTCTTTGCGTGCAGATTAATGTCCGCCTATAGACAGCCTCTTATTGTTTTATTTTGGTATTGCATCGTTCGTAGTTTTAAATAGAGTTTAGGAAAATGTATGTAACTACAATTATTAGCTTTGATTAGCTTGTACAGCCTCTTGTAAAAGGCTCAAGGCAACTGCAGACTTTGATGAACACTGCTGGCAGCAGCAAAAGTTATAAATCTTGTATCTCCGATAAAACAAATGTTGTGTTAATGTTGGTACACAACAGCATATAATAGCAGTATAAGGTATAATACCAACTTTCACCTTACAATGTTTAATAACTCAAAAAATATGCAGTTTTTTTTTTCCCCTGAAAAATAATGGTTTTGGAAATGGAGATGCACCAAGTTCCAGCACCCCCCTTTGTTTGTGGCCAAAGGGTATGGCTTTCAAAAAACCTCTTTTATTTTATTTGTTTCTTCTAATAATGAAGTTCATATCACGCAATAATATTTATTTTTTGTCTCACAAGTGACTTTTTAATTGGAATCAAGTTTATATCTCAAAATTCAGACTTTTCCTCTAAGAATTTACCTTTTCTTTAGAATTAAGTTTAAATCTTGCAACTGCGAATTATGCAAGTAAATTTTTTATTTGTGGTATATAAAAAAGCCTACTTTAATTAAAAAATAAACATTTTGAGGCATGAATGGGCCACATTGAGGACCGTATTCATTAGCCTAGAATTGTGATGCTTAATTGAATACTTAGTAATGGGTTTGTGGCGAGCAAGAGCAAGATTTTTCAGATATTTCCAATCCCCTGGAGTCATTTCAGAGTGACTGCATCAGTCATTATCCTTCCCCCCTCTTTATTCGCTTGACCCCATCAACTGGAATGAAGGAACACTGCACAGATTCTCATGTATTTGGACACCTGCGATTTGAAATTACATTTGAGAAAAGGAATAGTTTCCATATTGCAACTCAACAAGAACATACGCTGTCAATTACCATCATGTGTGTTCAAATCGTTTAAGCAAGAAGGCCTCCAGTAACAGCAAAGTTTGGGACCTGTAAAAAGGTCAACGCTGTTTGCAAAGCAGTGCCGTTTGGTATGATAAAAAAGGGCATTGGGTTTCTTCATAGGTAAAAAAGCGAAAATCAAACACATGGCACGGAAAACGCTGGAGAGAAGGAGTGAGAAATGTAGCAATCGGTTTTAAGACCAGGCTTTGTGTCAAACGTTTTGTTCTGTGCAGGAATTTCCTGAAAGACTTTCTCCATCCTGTGCCCGTGTTGACCCAGCCCTGCCTTCACATTCAGCTCTGCACGCCACATGGCTCGTTTTCGAGTACGCTGAGAGCTAAAGCGAAAGAAAAGCTGCTAGAGATGGCTTCACCACCTGTTCTCTGGCCTGGTCTGAAGGCCAGAAGTGGACAACCATTCTTCACAAGACCTCTGGAGCCAGAAATACAGAGGATGATGGAGAACAGCGCTGGGTTACATTACACAAAGTGGTGGGAGGAGATTCTGAAAGAGTGAAAGAAAGCAGGAGTTATATCATCCATATCTAAAATGCAAGTGCAGATTTATTGGTAAATGCCAAAGGGTGTAAAACTAAATGTTTTATGGTGTGCTTTAAGGTAATAAATGAAAAAGCTGTCAAATACGTCATCAAAATTTATCTTTCCTGGAACACAAACTATTATATTTTGAAGACACTCTTTTCAATATCATTAAAAATGAATCTAAAATTGACAAAAAAGTTAATCTAAAATTGACAAAAAAGCATAATAAAAGAATAAAAAAGTAGTACTTATACATTGTCAACTATATGCAACTATGATATGCATTGCCGTCATACGATGGGTCTCTACAAAACACAAAAATACTTGCTTTTCTTACTTTATTGGCACAGATAGTTTTATGTAGAACATTTAACATCCATGGAATTTTTCCATTCTTAATAGTGGAAAAATGCTCTTCAAAATGAAGGAAAAAACGGATGGAACACTTATTGAGCCTGTCCTCCAACAAAAAAACAATTTGTGCAAGTACCTTATTATGAACTATTTACGTTTTAAAGTGGGAGTAAAACTATTAACAGCGTTGTATTGCATCATGAAATGTTGTATCAAAATGCGTGTTTTGATTGATAATCAAAATTGCTGTGTGTAGAGTTTTTACACCGATCTCACAGTGATGATACACTGACACTAACCCAACCCTAAACCTACCATAAAAATTTTTTTTGCGCACATGCGTTCTCTGGGTATATATTAGTATAAACGTGCATATAAACACATATTATAAACTTTTATTTTGGATGGGATTAATCATGACTAATCATTTGACAGTGCTATTATTTCAATTTCTTAGCTGAACTATCAATTTAAATTGTATTCTTTTCCCCACAAAACAGTACATATGAGAATTTAGAAATATAGTACTTGTGATAGATTTATAGTGCTTTATGTCCTTTTAGAAGCATGAATGGTTGTAAATGCACAAAAAAAGTTTGAAACAGCCTGAGAAATAAAATTTTATTGCAGTGCCTGTACATTTTAAAAATGCGAAGCAAACCTTCACGTAAGCCATTTTCCAGTCACATGTAAATTGACCAATGAAAAAAAAAATTATTTGCATCATTTGTCTCTTTCCAGATGAATCATTTAGACTCTTCCTGATCTATAAAGTGAAACATCTCTGGAAGCAGAAGCCGTAGATAATATGTGACATGATTATTGGACTCGCGATGGACTGGAGTGCAACGCTGCGAGTTTCTAAGGTTGCAATAAGAAGGAAAAACACAAAAAAATTCTAAAGCAGTTGGAAGATCAGCAGTCCGTGATGAGCCCTCTGAGGTTTCCCGGAGAAAATGTGTCACCTCTCTCTTGCTTTCCTTCATCTCCCTTTCACTCCTGCCTACCCCACCATCTGCTCTGGTGGAGATTTTCCTTGGAGCCCAAAACAAAAGAAATAACTAAACCGGCAGCAGCTCCAAGAGACATCACTTAATCACGGCTGGAGCAGAATCCTACGCCAGGGACCTCGAAGTGGACGCCCGTCCAATTCTCTGTCATGTCCAGGCCTTAATTGTTTAAACAGACAAAAGAAGAGGGAAACGAATCTTCCAAATATCTCTCCACCTGATGAGCTCTGCAGTTGCAGGCCATCCCAACCTGGCTGTCATACAATCAGGCAACGGGCCCTTTGAAAGATTGTAATCTTGACTTTTGGTGCGATTTGCGAATTTATGCTTTGAAGTTACCGATTGGGCATCGTCATAGGTGCAGAAAGGCCTTTGGTCTGCTAAGGGTCTCCTCATATGCTTGCGATTCGCCAAGTTGTTTGTTTCCCTAATAAAGAAAACAGATTTGCTAAGTTCCACCCCTCCAATCCAGCTCAATTGCGCATTAATGGAGAAAAGCTATGGTTCGGTTCTAAACTAAAGATGGCCGTCTGCAGATACAATTATAGGTTTGTCGGTTGAGAAAAGAATCGGATGCTGAAATCAAAAAACGAAAGAACTGAAGGATACGCAATTGTATATTATCTTCCATTGTGTTCACGACCCAAGAAAAAGGGGGTGCGAATTCGCTTCCCAAACAAAAATGTGTTCGCAAGCCATCGACGTAATGTTGAATGACAGTGTTTGTGATTCCACGACATCTGCCACATACATGTATGGTTCTCATTTGGCCGCAGAAAGAGGGAAAGACCACTGAGGGTTACATAAGCAAGAGGGGCCTCGCGGTTTGTGTGCTTGTGATGTAATGCAATTACTGCTGATGAATGGACTGCGTACACTGTCTCGCCATTCTGAGATCAGTCATCTTTTAAGTGATTGGAATGTTTCATTGGCTGTTTTGATAGACCTGTGGTTGATTAAAGCAGCGTACATGAAATTTTGGCAGTGCTTGCCAGAAACATTTGGTTTAATGTAATGCATACTGTACAGTCAGGCAGTCATTACTACAAAAAATAAATAAAAAGGCTAAACAAACGATCATGAAATTTTTGTTGAAATTATTTTTTTTTTAATGTTTAAGACATCTTAAGCTTAGAATGTAAGCTTAAATCTTCTGTTAAGATAAATTGTGTGTTGGATCATGTAAGCACATAAGCAGCTACTTTAGCATTCAACAAATAGTATTAATTTAAATACAATTTAAGTTGAATATATTATTAAAAAAATAATAATATCGGATTTACTTATTATTAATGTAATTAATTTATGTGCATATTTAAATACTTCATTTGCATGAACAATTAATTTAGAATAAAACAATATTTTTAAAATGGCAAAACAAAAAATAATTACAGTTCTGATCAAGTATTTGTTCATAATATTAAAAAAATATTATTATAATATTATACAATATATAATATATTATTATTATTAAATATTATATAACATATTATTAAATTTAATAAATATTCAAAATTAACATTTTAAACTACATATGTAACAACAACAATAAAATAAGTATAATAATAACAATATATTGTCTAAAAATAATAATTATCATTATCATTATTACATTACATTACAAATATCTCTATTATTACTATCTTTTTATAAAACAACAACATTAATTTGTTATTTAAATATTATTAATAATAATAATCATCATCATTGTTATACTAGATAACTATTTACTATCTATATAACTATATCAAATGTATATTGTAAATGTATATAAATCTATATTTATTTAAAAAAAAACGATTAAATTAATTACATATAATGTAATGACTATAATGCTGCAGTACAAAATAATAATAATAATAATAATAATACATATTTACACAACATTACATAATAATAATAATTTTAAAATTAAACGTAATTAATTATTAAACTTAAACTTAGTTTTATACTATATAAAAATTGTATTCTGTATAAAAATATTTGTATACTATTCTGTTTTAACTAATAATTAGCCTCATTATTATTATTATTATTATTATTATTATTATTATTATAACTGATGGTGATGACAATAATACATAAACATTGTAATAAACATTTTAAAATACTTTTTATTATTGTTATTATCAAAATAACAAAACTAATATTATTCTAAAATGTTTCATTATTTTATACATTATTATTATGTATTAACTACTTTTACTACTAGAAATATTGTAACATGTAATATGCATATCCCATTTGAGAGCATATGCAAACCTTGTCAGCTGGAAATAAATAAATAAATTACAAAGTTTCCCTCAAACACCACCAGAGTAAGTGAGAGTGAGAGGGGAACGGACCATCAAGCATTAAATTTGGCAGCACACTGGGGCTCTCAAAGTGGTCAATGAAGGATCTCATTTCAGACATTTCATAGTCATATTGACTACTGGCAAGCAAAAAGCCATGTGTTTGAGAATTCAAAGTCTCTATTTATGAGGCCAGTAGCACTGAGGTGTGAAGGGAAAATGGTTTGTTGATGTAAACTGGCCAATCTGATTCATTTAACTCTCCATCAGTGCTTCATCCAAATGTACAGCGAGCAAATTACTCAATTGAAAGTAAAGGGTAAAGTCCCTCAACATTAAAGCATCTTTGTTTTAGTGTTCGCTATGAACGTCATCTTTGATTTCAAATGATCCTGGTGCTTCGCTGACGCCTGTCTGTGCACCAGATTAATGGCTGACTCTTTCAGGAAGAGCTGACACATTTGGCCAACTCGACTGTCTTTATGTCACCATAAGGAAGAATCATTGGAACAAATTATCATCGACTCCTAAAACGCATGTCGCTTTACTACTAGGAGTAAAGCGACATGCGTTTTAGGAGTCGATGATACTGTTGACCAGACAGTAGGTCAAGGTTTCAACCACATCATCTGGACCCAAACCATGTTTAACTATTGACATAAATTGAAAAGTAGCCATATATATTATTTTCTCTGCCCAAACCTACAGTATATGTCTTCAAGAGGCACACCAAAGCTCGAGAGTAACTCCACATGTTTGCGAAGGGAGATGTTTTTCACTCATTCTGATCGTCTCAAGAGGGAGTGTCGTAATGAACAGACCAGATACTATCACAAGACATCAAACTCAGTGAGCAAACCTTTAACAGGAACATCATGTACAGAGATGGAGAGAAGATGGACAAAATATATATATATATTGTAAGACTGCAAGGACCCAAAGCTAATCTTTCCAACAGAAAACTTCATGTCGTTACTGCAGGCACATCTATCCAGAGCATCTGTCTTGTTTAGGCCCTTGAGTTACAAAATAGTTATTAACATTAATGCTATTGTTTACAGTCCAATTTACAGTACATTTAAGTTATTGTTTATGTCCCTCAAACAAATGTATGATTTTTTTTTTTTTTAAACAGAATTGCAAACATGCTGGATTTATTTTTTATTTATACATGCTTAAATGTAGTTACTTTAACATATATTCTTTTACATTTAATTTTATTAATGTATATGCCCAAGACTGCAATTTTCACACACCCTCACAAAAAAAGCCATCTTTTGGCAACATTTTACAAAAATTAAGATAATAAGATAATATGAATATATTTGGTCAAAATCATTCTATAAAGTTAGGTATTATTATCTAGTATTTTTCATTTTGTAACGCACAGCTAAGAAGGGTTCTGGACAACGGAGGTAAAGTGTAACAATGTTTATTGAATATGCGTGATAAATGCAACAGGTGAAGATATATCCAGCACAAGGATAAGTATCTATCTCCAGATCGCTTTAGTCAATCCTCCGGTATAGTGATCTCAGGATCGCTTTCACTTCAATCCTTGTTTCTCTTATTCACAGGTAGGTGACGGTGAGCTTGACTGTGGAGTGCGGGGCAGTGCTCTGAGGAGACAGGTGAGTACAACAAGGTGAGGCTTAAAAGGTAAGTACTGTACGTATACTGTGATATTTCACGTGAAAGAGGCGATCTCCATTTGCTGTGGTTCAGACAGGATTTGTGCAGGTGACTAGACAGGTGAGACAGCTCCTTTGCATTCACAGTACTCCTA
>JAUMHR010000082.1:9601215-9611683 GCA_032361145.1 Enteromius fasciolatus
ATATATATACCGCCCAGCCCTACTATCAGCCATTTGTCTGATGAAGAGCCTGTGAGCTCGAAACGTTACTTATCTGATATATTTTAAATAATACAACTTTTTGATACTTTTGGAGCCCAGGTGTTGCCGACTTTGCTGCTTCGTTTTCTAAAAAACAATATAAAAAAATACATTTGTAATTTTTATTATATTTGTAATAATATTTTAAGATATTTTTTTTTGGGGGGGGGGGCTTGTTTCATTTAAAACAAGTATAAATCATTTTTCATTTTTACATTTTTATTGTTATATATATTGTTATTGTCACGATCAGCTGGATGTGCCAGCTCGCTGATGACACTCCAGCGCCCAGCAAACTCTGTGTGTATGTTTTGTCTGTTTTCATTCATTCATTCATATCTATGAACTCGTGTCTCTGTTTCCAAAGTCGTTCCCTCAAGTCTCCACCCACTGACCCAGTTTCCATGTGTATAAAATCCCTGGACGTCTGTATGTTTGTTACGGTTCATTGTACTGTCTCGCTGTCGTGTTTTTCATTTGTGTTATCGTTGTTGTTTACTGTCGCCGACCTCACCTCCCTTTGATTATCGTCTCTGTTTCGCCCTCTGGACACTGTTCGTTATTTATCTGACCTACGCTACGTTTCATGACCATTCTCCTGTCTCAGCCTCTGATGTCCCCATCTGCCATTGATTACTCTGCCTGTGTTTACACACTGTCTTGGTCATTAAAAACGTACATTTGAATTCGCTCGCCTCCTCGTCTCTCAGCCATTGTGACAGTTATACATATTATTATATATTTAAATATACTTAATAATATATTTGTAATATTCTTAATATATACACGTGTAACAAAGTAATAAATGTAATAGTATAAAAAACAAATACAAACAAACACACATGTATGTATGCAAGAATGTACATGCACTGAAACCCATTTCCCCTGCAGGCTCAGTTTGACAGATGAAGGATTGCAGTGGGGAGCAGGAAATTAAACACCATCACTTGTCAGGTGGTTTTAGCCAAGGGAATATCTCGGCTTTGGAGCCCTTCTCATCTCGCTGTGTTGATTAATTCTCACTGAAACGCCGGCTGACAAGATGCTAAACCAAACCAGAACACAAACAAAGCTCTAATTCTTCAGCTCCACCTGTAAATATCAGTGAGAACCAAAAGGAAACACAGCAAATGAAGTTAGAGCACTGTGATCCATTACTTTTCAGGAGCAGGAAATGAAATTAATTTTTAAGGCATGGTGAACCCTACAACAGCTGTTACAGATGGGACATGTCACTGCATGTGATATAATCCAGTGCTTCCCAACCTTTCTTCACTTATGGACCTCACAGCCCCTTCAGTCATATCTAGGGAAAATAAACAAATATATATTTTTTTAATTATATATATATATATATTCTGCTCACCAAGGGACTTAAATTACAATTAAAACCAGAAATATTCCAAATTATTATTATAATTTTAAATAAATGCTTTCTTTTTTAATTTACTTTTAAATTATATTTATTTCTGTGATGCAAATCTGAGTTTATAGTATCATTACTCTAGTCTTCAGTGTTGTATGATCCTTCAGAAATCATTATAACATGCTGATCTGCCACATTTAAGAAACATTTACTTAATGTTGAAATGATGCTTAATGCTGCTGAACTTTTTTTCAGCATTTTTGATTAATAGAATGTTTAAAAATATTTTGTAATATTATGAATGTCCTTATGGTCACATCTGATTAATTTTATGCATCCTTTTCAAAAGGGTTCATGAACTGAGAAACCAAAAGTCGTATGGTTGTTTATTGTTTAGCCCCGCCCACTGATTCCACATCACTGTCTGTTTAGCACCACCCATTGATTCTAGATAGCTTTCTGTTTAGCCATGCCCACTGATTCTACAGCATTGTATGTTTAGCCCACCCACTGATTCCACATCGCTGCCTGTTTAGCCCCGCCCACCAATTCTACATTGCTGTCTGATTAGCCACGCCCATGTAATCTCAGTAAGAACGTGCAAAAGGTCACATTTTGCCGCTTGGTCAAAACAGTTTTGCGTTGCTTTTTGAGGCTCAAGGTACCCCTTTCAGTCACTTTTCGACATGAGGAGTCCTCCATTGTTTTAATGAGGAAATCCTTAGTGTCAATATGCCGGCAATATTTTTATTACAATGGGGAATATACCATTACACTACATTATTGACGTCTGCAGTCGGGTACTCCAATGTTCGCTCTGTCTACGTAATGTTAGAACAGTGACTGGGAGCGGACATCTTCGGTTCACTTAGTTTTGTTGTGGCCTCGACATATTAACTCGTAGGGAACGTGATATTATGTTGTGGCCTCGAGATGCTATGTTGAGGGAATGACATCCATTTCTCGTAGCCACGGGTTTTTTGCGTAAACAAACCTCCGTGGCCATGGCAACCCGGGATTATCAGAGATGTTTAAAACATTTTTATTACATTGAACATTTAATTTACTATTTGTATATTCCTCTTCTTTTATTATATTAACTTGTTAGACTATATTGTTATATTTATTTCACAAGACGTTCTGTATAGTTATTGCTAGTATACTTTATGATTGGAGACTGTTTCCCAGTGCGTGATGATAAATAAGTGTGTTGTGTTTTAATTTGCAAATAAAAATGCGTGAAAGATTCATTCCTCAATCAAAAAGATGATTCAACGGCTGCACTAGTCATTAGACTATATTAATAATTATTAATTCGCAGAAATAAAATAAAATATATTTAATTAAAACCTTAAAACTGCATTTTAAATTCCAGTCGCCATAACCGAAGCTTAATTAGGCTACATATATTTGTATTATATATTGTTGAATATTATAAAGTCAGAACATTATGTAAAAAGATCGAAATGAAAAGGAAAATGTAATAAATTATATTTATAGCCTATATTTAATAATGGATGTTGTTGTTGTTGATGCTGATAACTATTATGAAGACGATGAGTTAATGGACATTTAATATTAATGTGAAACTTAATAAACTTAATATAAATTGTGTTTAGCCTACATTGTATGCAATATAATAATTTATATAATAAAACATTAAATTAAAAAAATCTTTATATAGCTTTTAACAAAACATAAAAAATATGAAAAATGTTTTATAATACAATAATTTTTATAATAATTATTATTAATTCAAAATAAAATAATACCAAATCCATCTCTGATACTCAGAGATTTGAGAGGTTGCTATGGTCACGCAGGTTTGTTTATGCAATAAACTCATGGCCACAATAAAAATATGTTTTCTTGACAAAACGATCTTGTGGCCACGACATAATATTACGTTCCCACGAGTTAATATGTTGTGGCCACGACAAAATTAATTGAACCGAAGATGTCCCATTGTCCCACTGTAGTGTCGAAGAAATGGCTGTTATGTAATTTTCTTTTCAATGACGCTCATTGTTAAATGTTCATAGCTGGATTTATGGAAAAACATAAACCAATATTGCATATCCATAATTATTACAATGGATAGAATTAAAGAATAATTAAACTATAACGTAAATTAGAAGAATAATGCAAAAAAATTTTACTTTTGAAATTTACTCAAATACAAATAAAAATACTTTCCCCCCTCAACAAATACAGATACAGAGACAAATACCAGCTGCTTTGCACAACTTTGCAAGTACAGGTGGGTGTAGGTTCAGGGTAGGGGTGGGGTTTGGTGCTCCAATAAAACAATAAAACAAAAAAATACATAATAAATTTACATATGCATGCAAACCATTACATTAAGCCAAACACCTGAAAACAATGGAGGACCCCTAACGTCGAAAAGTGACTGAAAAGGGATACCTTGAGCCTCAAAAAGTGACGCAAAACTGTTTTGACCCAGCGTCAAAATGTGACGAGTTGGAATGAGACTTTGTTGGCATAAGTATAGAAGCCCTATGACTACAACTACCATCATTTGAATTGTCATAAAATTATGAAATTATTGTACATTACAGGATTTTTTTTTTTCACTTATTCGTTGATCGTACATCATACAGAGGTCAAAGTTATCATAAGTCTGGCAACACTGAGCATCAATAACTGTTTTAATTACGTGAACACTATTGCTTTGTCTCTTCTGGCAGATGGTTTGATATGCATTGAGTTTTTTATGCATTTTTGACCTAAATCACTCCATCTATGAGGAATGAACGTCTGCTATCAAACATACACAACTATTAGCCAGTCATAGCAGTGGGAGTTTACTTCCAAGTCTACAATCCGCCACACCTATTCAAACAAAGTGTTCTGGCAAATGCTTAAGGCCAAAAATCTATAAGAGCTAATTAACAGCTTAAACAAATCATTATCTGGGGAATTTGATGACAAACAGTACTTGATGTTATAGCTGAATTTACACTGCCACAGAGTCGTACCACTGATCAGAGATGATTGATTGTGTTTAAACAGCACAACAACAGCCCTGGAGAACAGCTGTGTGCAATTACAGCAAATTGCACTGTATCTACAGACTGATTCCTAGAATCACCTCCAATGTCCTTCAAGCTTGCAGGCACTACAAGAAAACAAGCAAACAACATTTATTACATTTTAATCTCTGACTCTCCCATCTCATTGCTTTACGAACAAATCAAAGCGAAATCTTGTGTCCAGTCCAAGAAAACAAAAAAAGATTGTGTTGGTTTCCAAAAGGGAAAAACTGAGAGAGAGGTTTATCATTAAGCTGAGTTAAGGAAACCTTCAGAGAGAAGAACTATTGCTGCGCTCGGTTGATGGAGGAAGCAGAAATGCTGGCGGTAGGACAGTGTTGTGTGGTCTCGACTGTGGAGAAGGGCTTCAGAGCAAGGGGTGGCGTAGCATTACATCACATCCATAGGGAGCTCATTCGCATCACATCATGAACAGAAGTGCTGACTATGTTTTGAAATTAGGAAGATGAGTCGCATGACACCATAGTCATCTGTTTTTATCCAAACAATGTACGTCAATGGGGTCCAAAACAACACTGAACCCTACTGACCTCGTTTTTGTTGAAAAAAAAAAAAAAGAGCACAGAGAAATTCACTAAAAATCTTCTTTTTATGTTTTACAGAAGAAAGTCAAGTTTGTAATTAGGGTTAGTTAACTATCATACATTACTTGTACGTTTATGTTCTCAAGGCAAAACATTATGCACAAAAGCTTTTTCATGCACTGGTCGATTTTGGGGGGGGGGACCAATTTAAAAACATGCACTTTGAAATGTAGATTTTTTTTGCAACAAATATGTTTTTTTTTGGTAGAACATTCTATTCTATTCTATTCTATTCTATTCTATTCTATTCCTATCTATATTCAGACGTTTTTACTGAGGGGTTTGTTTATCTATATAATTAAGCTGGTTTTATATAACTTTTATTCAACTCTTTCCGGATATTGACTGTATTGTTTTTATATATGGACTGATAAAAATATGTTTTTAATTAAATGAAACAAATTTTGAACCAGGCTTAAGCAATGCTCATTCTCAAAATGTATGCAACTGTATGCAAAAAAA
This sequence comes from Enteromius fasciolatus, assembly GCA_032361145.1. Classification (NCBI taxonomy): domain Eukaryota; kingdom Metazoa; phylum Chordata; class Actinopteri; order Cypriniformes; family Cyprinidae; genus Enteromius; species Enteromius fasciolatus. The sequence goes on from JAUMHR010000082.1 coordinate 9,606,762, forward strand.
AATAATAATAATAATAATAATAATAAATTAATTATATGATGTCCCATTTGCTAATAATCTTAATATTTCAGAAAACTAATATTGTTTTACTATATTGTTTTTATTTATTTATCTTTTTAAAAATTTAATTTTACACTGTTTGAATGGGGTGTCTTGCCTCAAGGTTGTTTGGGGAAAAAATACCAATGAAAAGAATGATTTTTGTGCAACCTCACTGCAAAGACATGCGTTATGAGAAAACATGTGTTTTGCAAACCCAGGTTTTGCGATCACATTTCATCATGTGGTATGCAGACAAAGAAATAATTACCTCCACATAAATTTTACTTCTTCCCGTGACGAAGTACAAAATAACATTTAGCTTAGGGCGCAGGTGACCTCGTCTGTTTCTGTCAGGAGAAACCAGATGAAAGAGTGGACAGATAAACAGGGCATAGCCTGCACACAATGATACAGGTATCACGTGAACACAAACAGGTGGCTAATAACACATGCTAACTTTTACAACGAGAATGGACGGCTAGAACAATTCCACCTGCTGCCCATCTGGTAGAAAAAGAGCTGAAAAATTAAACAAGGCCATTTTGGTGTCTAAATTGTATATAGAACTGCATGGCTTCCAGAATATGATTGTTTTTTGTTATTATAGTTGTTTCTCATGAAAAGATTCTGCAGAGGCATTTGTACTATGCATTCAGGTCATTGCACAAGAGAGGCTGCAGATTTCTGTGGAAAAAAATCCAAAACTACATGCTACAATGCTAGCGATTCCATGCTGATTTCAAATACTTAACAGGTTACACAGCGTGTCTGCTAATGTGTCAAATTTCACTTCGAAAACTCTTCTGACTCATCCTTACTGCCCGCCAAACTAGTCTTTAGAGGCTTTCTGAGCTGAAGAGCAGAAAACACAACCAGAGGTCTTATCAAGTGCACACTCACATGTAGCGACAACGTGAGCTTTGTATGTTTGTTTTTCCTCTCGCATTGCCGTTAACATATACACAACTGAAGTAACAGAAAAGAAAGACAACAGAAATCACTGTACTGTAGCCTGATGCTAGCGTTTAAGGCAAATAGCTGAAGTTAACCATGCTGGTCAGGTATGTTTTGAAGCTGGGATGCTGGTTTAAGCTGGTTCTTTGCTGGTTTCTACTGGTCATGTGCTGGCAAAACCAGCTTAAACTAGCATCCCAGCTTCAAAACATACCTAACAAGCATGTGCTGTTTTTTTCAACAGGGACACAGTGTCTGGATTAATGCCACCTTCATGTACTACGTATTTGAAAACTTCCTACTTCCCACTTTAGTTTTAATTACAAGTTTGTCGCATTCAAGTGCTCTGTTGTTGGAAAGAACAGAAATCATGGTGGACAGTCTATTCATTCTTGCGTGTTTCTTGGAAAAAAATTATTAAAGCCAATAGGTATAGATTAGAATCTAAAATAAAATAATTTGAATAAAATGTAGCATCCCATTCTCTGATGAACATTCACAGATTTACAGTATTTAGATATTCACCATCTGACGATTCCTAAATATTGGTCAAATAAATGCAATGTTTGCTGTTCAATGCAAAGAAAATATGCATCTAATGTTTATTTATATATGTAAATATACATGACTGTAATGGCAGGAGAAAGCAATGTAGAAGATGTTGTGATTTTTTTTATAAATAAACTAATAAAACCTTGCAGAACTACAGCTATGCTTCTCTCCTCCAGCATATAAAAAGTTGATGAGTCGCCCAACTTAGAAACTCAGAAATAAATATCCAGTGTAACTTGAAGAAACTGTGAAAGAAATTAGGGTCATTTCTACATTTCTCATGACATTAAAAAAAAGTAATTGCTGTTCAATATTGATAAACTGCAGTTAAACTGAGTTTCATGATTTCAATAGGCATTATTTTTGATTAATACATTTTAATACAATTGTAATTTTCATTCAAAGTAAAAACTGTTAAAAAACACAACTCATTTCATACAGAATCCATACAGAGAGGACAACCACACTATTAGCTGTGAAAACCGCAACTCTGAGATAATTCAGATGAATGAAAGAACATTTGTTCTACCAAAAAAAGTCTATAAAACATTCCCATTCGTCTCTATGGCATCTGCATGGCTGTTAATCAGCCATTTTTGCTTGAAGGACAACAAACCTTTGAGCCAATCACCTGAGATGTAAATCTTATGTGATCATTCTGAAGCCGAAGAAGAATTACCTCATGGCATTGATTTGCTGATGAGTACTAGATAATATGTCCACTTTTTTCTTTCTGACACCCTTTTACTTTCTGACGAAGCTATTCAGTTTCACTTTTTTCCCTGTCTGACTGAAATACATCATAATACATTAATACACAACATTAATACATCACACTAATCACAATTAATACAAATCTGTCTGATATTTAGGCCTATACACTGTATCACCATTGTGTATAATTGTTTTGCAGTTTAAATATAAGGAAAAGTTAATGCCAGATTATTTAGGATTAATTATTATGAATTTTAGAAATGTTTGTCAACTTGAAAAATTCACAATTATTATTCCGACAATGCACATTCATTTAAGTCATATTAACTTCTGAAACAACTTATGAAAAGTTATGATTGTCTGGAAAGGAAATGTAAAAACTGAGGAATTGAAAACTTGCTTAATTGGATGCCTAACACACAAAAAAAAACCCTCAGAGATACTGTGCTTACCTCAAAATTACTGGCGAGCGACAAGGACAAAATCCAGATGGAAGCAGCTATACAACACACATGCTGAAGCTCCCTGGTGTCTTTTTCTACTTGCTCATCCATCTATATTTCCAGTGTAATCTGCGGCTCTCCCCTGATGAATGATATGAACACATAAATATCACACAAACATCTGCTTTTCTGTGTCTGACTTCGACATAACCAGCTAAAGCTTGGAAAATCTGCGTAGTCCTTAGGTTGACAGGAAAAGACGTCTGTGTTATATCAAGGTTAGTAGTTTAATCCTCCCCTACATCATTTAACTAGAGCAAAATTGGATGGAAAACCTATTTCTGTTCTGGAAGCTTAAAGATAAAGTTAGAAGTGATATGGATATATTATAGCCTATATGTGTCTATTCTGGATGACATTTGTAGACTCGTAGACTCAAGTTTGCCAATCTATTTACTACAACGTTTAAACATCTAAGCAAAAGAAAATAGCATTCAATAGCAGCATTAATCTAAATATTAAATCAGCTGCTCAACAGAAAATGTAAACCACAGCCTGTCTGAATTTATTTGGAAAGTCGATTTGCAACTTTCCAGTGCGACATATGAGGTGAAGGATGACAGTTTAGGATTCATACAACCAAGGCCTACATCACGACAAAAATGCTTTATTTTCATTTATTTAGGTGGTTTATTAAAGGTTCAAATTAATCCATATTCTAACTCTTTCAAGATTCAACAAACTTCAAGGCAAAACTTGTAGTTAGTAAATTAATCTATTGGATTACATAAAGTAGTGTATTCTGGCTATGTTTTTGATTACTTTTGGATTACATTTGACCTAATTCATAAAAAGTTATTTTCTTTTCCGGCTGTACTGACGAGATGCGCCTAATATATCGCCCAGTCCGACTGGGATGCCTAAAATAACTTCAGTGGGTTTGGGAAGTAAAGAAAAGCTAAACATTAATTAAACCATAAAAAAAGTTACATTTATTGTCTTTTGTGTAACAAATAATTCAACCGACCTGGTAATTTCACAACATTTTGAGTTTAATATCACAATTCTGAGATCTTGCGATTTTGAGTTAACAGAGTAACAATTTCCCGTGGCTGAAACAAGCTTTAACATTCTGCAACTGTTTAGTTTTAAGATTTTTTCCACTAGTTTCATCATCAAATCAATCAAATGTAGCTCATTTGCTACATTTTTCCAGTCTTTGTAATTATTAAGATTCCTGGTAAAGATAGTGATATGATGGTAGTAATTATCTGTAGATGATGTATACTTGTTCTGCAAGTCTTGGATTAGGCCATCACCCATCCATCATCTGTAAGACTGTCTGCCTCTGATCTTCATGGATGCCAAAAAAGCAATTGAAATAAAGTTGTCTGGCCACCTCATCTATTTAAGTGAATACAATACGACTCTATACCAACTCATTGAAGCTTTTAGCAGTATAAAGAAAATGAGAAGGGAAGAGACTAGAGGGCATGTGTATGAGAAAATGAGAGAGATAAACAATACCTGCCAAGAATACTTTAACTCTTAGGAATCTTTTCCTTTAACCACAGAGAGTGGAGAGGACAGATTAATGGGCTTTATTTATGACCTAAAATTAACAAGCACACTTTTATTCTCATTGCCAAGAGCACAGTACATCATTATTTATCCCTCCCATCTCTCTTGTCGCTCTGTAGACGTCATACAGAACCTGAATATATTTTTCTCCACTACACACCTGGATTATCTGCGAATGCTGACCTACTTCTGCTGGATGTCTCACATGATGCATCAAGATCCAGTCTTCCGTAGGCCAAGCTGGGTGTAATTACAATGGTTTGTTTTCAGGACAGACTTTTTGGAAAGAATATTCTGGGTCATGTTATTTTAATACCATGGATACCACTTAATACCACTTTTCTGCTATATCATCATTTATTAATATTTAGAAATATTTGAAATCTCGGATTTTTATTTTAATTTAGATTAAATTTTTAGTAATCATTTGTCTGTGTGTGGGTGATTTTTAGTATGGCTAGTTTTAGCAGCAATCGAACATAGCATATCTATACATGTGGAACTGTAGTAGCGCGGTGAAGTTGGTTTCAGGTTTGATATTCGCTGGATATTCGCCTAAGCTGCTTTAGGGAGCGTCTGCAAATTTAGCTCTCAGTACAAAACGAAAATGACTTTTTCCCGTTCTAAAGGTTGTAG
>JAUMHR010000082.1:9616865-9631176 GCA_032361145.1 Enteromius fasciolatus
TTCTTGGGACTGGATCACATTGCATTTAAAGTCATTTCTATGCACAAAGGCCAGACCACCACCACGGCGACAGAGACGGGGCTTCCCAACAGCAGAGCAGTAAGCTGGACAGAGATCATTTAAATAAATAAACTCTTCTTCTCTCTGCCATGTCTCGGAAAGACACAGAATATCCAGATTTTCTCTTGAAAAGAGATCGTTCAATGAATGAGATTTATTTGCAATTGAACGAGCATTCAACAAGCCGATGTGAAGTTTGGATGTCGTCATGGGGGCAGTGTCAGTGTTGTGTAATGGGATTGGACGAAGGCAGGTCCGGCGGTCATGTGCACTCCAGCTGGTCCATGCGGGAAGAGCCGACACAAACACGGAAGTAAATGGTGAAAACAAAAACTTCTGACCACTGCTCCAATGTTGTGAAGGATCCAGGACACTTATTACAGTCTGAGCAGGCGGTAGCGTGGTTACGCCGTCGCATACATCGAGGAGAGGAATCCAGCGTAGGCATCGTGAGCGATCCTGGGGGCCGAAGACAACGGAGCTCGCCCGCGCTGCAGCACGTCTTCGCTTAACCTGGACACCAGATCGAGAGCCTCTCTTCCTGGATCTCCTGCGGGACTTGCCCGGAACTCGACATAGCAATAAAAAGTCCGGTGAGTCTTGGTCGATTATAAACGGAGGAGGAAAAGCCTGTTGGTACTTGTGAGATTTATCAAACAGGTCCATTAAAGTCTTTATATAAAACAACGCGTCCCGATCATAAGTCCGTAAAGCCAGGGCACATTCATCAGTTATTCGTTCCGAAATAATCACATATGCGGGGAGGATGGCCATTAATAGTTTAAACAACAGGAGACGAGCCAAGGCACAGCCAGACACAGGCGCCATCTTGCCATAAGACCGCTCCTGTGGAGTCACAAGCAGCTGAAATCGCTGTGAGCTGTTTACATTCCAGGGACATTCAACTGTGCAGCCGATCAGCTCTCACGGCAGTCCACCCACCCTGGAGAATGGCGGCTCCACCCTCAGGTAGTCCAGCTGATTTGGAGCCACTTCAGCGAGGCCAAGATAGACCTCTTCGCCTCCCCCGAGTCTGCCCACTGCCAGTTGTATTATTCTCTCCACGAGTCAGCCAGACCTCTGGAACCTGCACGTCTAGTTCCTGGAAGGGACGCGGCAGACCTTGTCGGTCTCTCTCCCGCAGTGGTAGACACTATCACTCAGGCAAGAGCTCCGGTGGGGTCTGTTCGTCAACTGGTGTTCCTCTCACGGAGAGGACTCACAGAGATGCACGATTGCAGTTGTGTTTTATTTCCTGCAGGAGAAGTTGGAGAGCAGGCTGTCCCCTTCGACTCCCTTCGAAGTGTATGTGGCTGCCATAGCTGCATATCACAATGCAGTGGAGGATGCGTCCCTCGGGAAGCACCAACTCATCGTAAGGTTCCTCAGAGGTGCGCATCGAGTTAAACCCCCGAGACCACACCTTGTACCGTCTTGGGACCTCGCCGTCGCCCTACAAGGCCTGCGGCAGGTCCCATTCAAGCCCCTCCAGTCAGTGATCTTCAAATATCTCACGCTGAAAACAGCGCTTCTGACTGCACTGGCCTCCGTCAAGAGAGTGGGGGACCTACAAGCCTTCTCTGTCGATGAAGAGGGCCTAGAGTTCGGTCCAGTTGATTCTCACGTTATCCTGAGACCCCGGCCCGGGTACGTGCCCAAAGTTCCTACCACACCCTTCCGTGATCAGGTAGTGAACCTGCAAGCTCTGCCCCAGGAGGAGGCAGACCCAGCCTTAGAGTTGTTGTGTCCTGTACGCGCATTGTGCGACGGATGCTCTGAGAAACTGTTTGTTTGCTATTGTGGACATCAGAAAGGGAATGCTGTCTTCAAACAGAATTTGGCTCATTGGGTGGTTGAAGCCATCTCCCTGCCCTATCTTTACCAGGTAGAGCCGTGCCCCTTAGGACTGAGAGCTCACCCAACAAGGAGTGTCGCCTCATCTTATGCGTTGGCTCATGGTGCATCTCTACACGATATCTGTAGAGCTGCAGGCTGGGCCACACTCAACACCTTTGCCAGGTTCTACAACCTCTGCGTAGAGTCTGTGTCCTCTCGCGTCTTCACTGAAGACAGCAGGTGAGCGGGAGACCAGCTGATGTCGGCTTTCTGCACCATTTCCAAGGGATCCGAGTGCCTTATCTCAGTGTTCCCCTTAACTATGCGAACCTAAGTCCCCCTGCCCCGCAGTCGGCCCTAGAGCAGAGTAGCTCCGACTGTGTTCCTAATGGGTCTCCTTAACCCAGTAGGTTGTGGCTACAAATCTCAATATTCCACAGTCAGCCAGAAGGCTGTGTTTACCTTGAATTATATCCATATTCTTATTGATATATTGAATTTTCTGAAATAAACATGCAGAAACTATGGGTTTAAGTCATGTGCTTCGCTCCCCCAACTTTCTGCTTCAGCACAAATGGCAGCCCTGTGGGGCCCCCATTCTGGCCCCCAGGGTGCTGGGGAAGGTTACGTCTAAACTTTCTGCTGACAAACTTAAAAAATAGCTTGCCTGTCGGCGGGGGGTCTCTGCGTACAACGGCCTCAAGGGTCGTGGCCTGTTCCATAAGAGTTTCCATATGTAATGTTGAAGTGATTCGACTGAAAGTGTAACATCTAGGTTACGAACGTAACCCACATTGCCTGAAGGAGGGAACAGAGACGTTACACTTTCGTGCCACGACTCTGAAGGCATGCTTACGCCGACTCAGCTCTTCAGCGAAAACCTATGTGCACTGTGCTCATGCCATCTTATACTCACGCAGTGATGAGGTGCACCTGAGTGTAATCAAGTGCACAACAATATTTATTGGCCTTTTGTTTGAAGGTCAAAGGCGATTGGTCTCTCTGGCGAGTTCCCATATGCAACGTCTCTGTTCCCTCCTTCAGGGAACATGGGTTACGTTCGTTACCTAGACGTTGTTTGTTGTGGTCATGTTAAGTGCTTGCCTTTTTACTTTCTTAAAATTGATAGTAAAATACTGATGTTTATTAGTATATTCTTTAAATATTGCAATGCCTTTGTTTTTTGATTTTTTTGTTTGTTTTTTTCAGAGACAATCATTGCAAATTTCATTTCATAATTACGATTGTTTTTGGACAAGTAATCTTTAGAAGACTTGTGGGCAGTGTGCCGACATGCAGCTCCATTGTGCTTTGGGCGTCCCCTGTTCGAATCCAGACTTGAGGACATTTCTTAAGCCCACCCACCACCCACGCCCCCCCCAAACAGCCTGGTTACAAACTTTTTTCAACTGTTAAACTGAGAAAAGTAAACAAAAATGGTGGAAAACCTGATGCATTTAACTCTCATCAAACCATTTGCCACCATTTTTTTTTAAATATCAAAGCCATAATTACTGTATGGACAGAGATTAGTAATACTGTACAAATAAATTAAAGAGGAGCCGAGGATAATCTCAATATTGCAAAAATTCAAAGATCTCAAAATTTCCCATTAAACTCTTTCAAGACCAAAGGATACGAGCTGCTATCTACATTCACTCAGTGGTGTAAAGTACTTGAGTAAATGGACTTCGTTACTGTACTTAAGTATTTTTTGGGCTACTTTGTACTGAGTATCAAAAACATAAGCAACTTTTACTCTTTACTCCACTACATTTTTGACTGAATATATGAATTCTTTATTCCACTACATTTGAACGGACGCTTACCATTACTCACTACATTGTGATTACGTGCGACAAGCCAGCATCTTTTTCTCTTTATCTATCGCCACCTGCAGGAGTTGAAGGTACTGGATCAGGGGCGAAGCGGGGGGTGGCTTCTGGGGCTTCAGCCCCGAATGTTTTTTTTTAAAAGCCCCGAATCTTTTGGGTTTGTTAATAGTCTTGTAAAAAATTCTAGTTCTAAGAACAGTTCAATGCACACGTTCCGCAGGATCGATTAAATGGTATCAGCTGCAGTTTCTCTCTCTCCGACAGCGAGCTCACATCACGCACACTGCTGTCCTATATTGCCACGCCTCCTGTCAATCACTCAGATCCTCTCATATGAGACGCCTTAGCGGTAGGGATGCGCGATATATAGTCTTCGATAGAGAATTTTGAAAAAACCATTCAAAACACTCCTACAGAGCACTCGCATACATTACATGAAGTCTAGACTAGTGCACGCGTGCATTTACAGTGTGTTCAGATTTTACAGCTCAATAAATAAAAATTAAGAGAGACATAATATTGCCCATCTTTGCTCTTTTGCTTTCAACAAATATCAATCCAAACAGCCACTGTTTTGCATCTCTGAGCAACACGATGCTGTTTTATTTCTGAATGAATCACTCTTTTGAATGACTTGGTTCAATCACAATGACTCACTTATTAAGAGTGATTTGCTGGCGGTTTTAATTTCACAGTTCGATTTTTCCAACTAATCCCCAAATTGTCCCCACAAAGATAGGAATACCAGTAAATTTTGACATTGTGGGAACATTTCGTAGGTCCCCATGAGGAAACAAGCTTATAAATCACACAGAATTATGTTTTTTGAAAATCTAAAAGTGTGTGTAGTGTCCTGTAAGGGGTAGGTTCAGGTGTAGGGTCAGTGTAGGACAATACCACATACAGTATACCATGGACAATACCATGTACAGTATAAACATCATTACACCTATGGAATGTCCCCATAAAACATGTAAACCCAACGTGTGTGTGTGCGCGTGCGTGGTTGATCACTTCTCACTGACGTGTGTGTGCACTTGGATAAGTTAAATGCAGAGCACTGTTCTTGTATTTCACATTTCTTGGTGTTCTTGGTGGGGACACCTGATTTCCAGTGATTACCGTCGTCTTGACTACAGAGACCGTCTCTGCATTTGATAAATAAAGCTTAATTCTCGTCATTATACATTACCATTACTCTGTTGTTCTATTTGATAATGTTCAGTGCTTTGCTACAATCTGTATTGTTAAAAGCGCTATATACTGTAAATAAAAAAAGTGACTTCTTTGAGACTAATTTACCCTACGAGTAAAATACTCAAGTTCTTTTAAAATAGGATACTTTTAGACTTTTACTCAAGTCTTATTGGAATTGATGACTTGTAGCTTGGAATGGAGTAATTTGTACTTTTACTCAAGCATGGTTTTTGGGTACTCTTTACACCTCTGCATTCACTGCAAGTCATTATTTGTGACTATTTTTATATATCCTATAAAATGTAAGGAGAAACATCTAAACTTAAGTCACCTCTGAGCAGTAAAAGGTTCCTCTGGGCAACTTTTGTTGCAACTGCATCTTACTCTTTATTAAACACAATATATATTTCAGCAGCAACCACAAATACACACTCTAACTATTGATTGCATTTCATCACGGCTCAACACGACAAAGACGATGCAATTAATCCACATGACAGTGATGAAGCTCCTGCCGTCCAGCCCTACCTTTGTCAGGCACCCAACACAGTGGCCAGCCAAGTATCTGTTCACCTCATACCATATAATACATTCATGTCCAAAATAGCTTAACCAAACACATAAAAATAAACCTGAGCTTTAACCACAAAAGATGAGCTCAAGCAGGTGCAACAGAGTATCTGTGGCAACACATATATCTCTGTGCATAAACTAGCTTCTCGAATGTCTATGAGGCATTGAATAATGGAATATATTTTAAGAGACGTAGCATTTTTACTGAGCCAGAGCTTGTCTTTCACTGCACTGCACATGGCTTACTGAGTCCCAAAGGCTTTAACGTCAAATCAAGAGATGAAAATAAAGCGAGGGATGATCTATCATCTCAACAGTGCACAATCAAAGCACACCAAAGGGCTTAGAGAAGGCTAATATATGAAAATGGGCAGCAGTCTTTATCCGAAATACAACTGTCACACATTTCCACTTCTTTGGCCTTATGAGGCACTGTAAACCATGAGATTATGCTTTTCTTAAACAGACCTTGTCGAAGCTCACTGATCCTCAAAGCGGGATTGGACGAGAGTCGCTCCTTCTACAGCCAGAGATGGAGATTTCTCTGTGTGTCTGAATTAAAGGCCAAAGATGGAGAATCAGCAGACTGTGAGAATGAACGTTTTTGGTTATTTATCCTGCTAATGCAAATCAGTTGAGCAGTCATCCATCTCACAACGAGAAGAGCTCAACCAATGAGAATGCGAATGGGAAAAAACCCAAGAAAGGTTTGGTTGTGTTGTTTTTATTCACACTTGCACGTCTTGTGGTATCCAAAATTTTTCAGTACACTTTGATTTCCATTGTTACATCCTGTATCTCCAAAATCCAAGACGACTCAATTATTGTGGCTATTTTTGTGCAGTATTAACTACCTGGTCCTAAAAACGTGAGTAGACAAGCATTTTGTGAACCATTACATGCAGCATGTTTTAAAGTGGTACTAAAACTAGTAAATATTGTAGTTTTATCTGAATTTGAATAATCAGTGTGTTGGGGATCTTCTCGCAAAAATCAAAAACATGGGTTTTGAATATCAGTACCATCACGTACTTGAAATCAAAACCCAGTACCATACATGTAGTGCCCTAATATTCCAAATCTGTTAATATTTTAATTTAATATCAAGACAGATTAGATTTAGGGGGTGTTGTTGTCAAAGGGATAGCTCACTCACAATAAAAATGCAGTTTAACTATCATATACAAACATAAAAATAAACATTTAGTTTCATCCTTAATAAATAGGCATATTAGAACGATTCCTGAAGAATCATGTGACGCTGAAGATTGGAGTAATGATGTTCAAAATTCAGCAGACATACAGTACATATTTTAAAGTATGCACCTTTTTGTTGCATGTATGTCTATGGGTGAGGCTTCCGTTTCGTTATACCCTATAGGAAAAAAATGAGAACAACAACGGTAAAATTGTTTGCACTACAAACCAGTGTGTTCATAAGTAGGTACATTAATATGATTAAACACACCAATTTCCAATATGAAGCACCAAAACGATCTGTTTTGTACAGCTAAAAATAGCTGAACGCAGATGAGACCGAAACCATATCCATAGAATTTACAAATGGCCACACCCCTTTTTACATCAACGAAAAAAGGGGATATTACATATTAAAACCATTATTTTAAATTGTAATACAGTGCAATGTAACTGTTTTGTTCTGTGTTTTTGATCAAATAAACGAAGGTTTGATGAGCAAAAAATGTTTATCTAAAAGTTTTAAAACATTAAAATTAGTAATGTGTCCAAACTTTTTTGACCAGTACAGTGGCTAGCAGAACTAGCTAAATCTAGCAAGCACATACCTCATAAATTAAAATCAGCCCTCCAGGACCGAAATTGCCTACCCCTGGTCTAGAGATTAAACTAAAATTGCATTAAATCTAGTTGTTTTAACCAAGATTATGCTGCAAGAGTTTTTATTAGCTACATTTAAATTTCCTAGATCCTGCAAATTTGAAAATTTCCATTTATTCCCATTAATTCCCATAAATTCTCGGTAATTCCCATGGAAAGTTTCCAGTCTTAAAAATTCACAGAATTTTGCAACCCTACTCCAGAGTCATATGGTTAATGTCACTCTTTATTAGGCTGAAAGATCCGAGCAGTTTCTGTCTCTATCTTTCACTTTCTCCATTCCCTAACGTCTATCCGTGACATGCCATTCATCAGTCCATGCTCCGAGTGGAGGTCCGTTGGGACAGAAGCTCCAAACAGACCAAATGTATCACTATCTGGGACGAAGCAGGAGGACATGTCAATCAGACCGTGGCCAATTGGGAATCAGCATGTGCTTGGCAACAGCATCCAATAATAACAAATCCAACACTTCATCATCTCTATTATTTTTAACATTTTATGTTTATTCGCAGAACAGCTGGTAAAACTGGAGTAAGCCCGGGTGGTCTAATTTCAACGCGTGCAAAACGGAGAGCAGCAAACACAGAACGAGTGGTGTTTTGGTTACATAAGATGATAACGTTCTGCCTTCTCCACTAACCAGTTCGACCAAGTTCTTCCTCAACCAATCAGCTTTGTAGAAACCAGTTTGAAAATGCGTACTTGTTTAACAAAGGAGTCCATAATGCCTGGATAAAACATTAGCATTAGCATTGACATTCATCTCAAAGGCAGCTGAAGCTTCGCTCCAGGCCAGTTCCAAATCAAACTTTCAAGAATATCTTATCAGTACAAATCTCCCCCTCTCCCAGTGTCCAGACAGAGGTATGGTGGTCTCGCTCAGGCATGCACGTTTTGTCTCCTTGAGCACACGTGAGGTCATCTTCCCTCCACGTGCCATCAACCCTTAACAAGGCTGTGTGCTACAAAGCGCTAAATGTCTGGGTCAAACCAAATGCTTTGGTAAATGTTTTCCTTTGCTATTTGACCACTCTTATTCTAATTTTAGCAAGAGGTTAGAAGTTGGTTGAAAGTAGAGAAAAGTACTGACAGATCAGGATGTGGGAAGTAGTTGGGCTGACAGCCTGAGGTAGGCCGCTTTTACAGTGAGGTAAACACACTTTGCCTGCTTAAATTACTCTAATATTAACTGCTAGCCACAGTTGAGACCTTTGCTTGGATTTCATTTGTACTACAATCTCGGGTCCATAACGTTGAGGTAAGAACCAAAGAGGGTGCAGAAAGTAACTACTACGATGCTACAGTAGTTTTAGCATCTAGGTATGTTAATTTATGCAAAATACTCTAATATTGTGATTAACATGTTTTAAGAAACATGACCCAACACGAAAACCAATATACACTCTTATACTCAAAACGACGAGGAACACTGAGGAGATGTGGTCTGCTTCATCTAACTCTATGCAGGCTGATGTCAAACAGCATTTTGCCGTTCCTGGCCTGTCATGAATTGTGACATGGGAAAAAGTGCAATGAATCATGGATTGTCAAACTTGCGGTTAACATACATTGCTTATTGGATAATTTATCAGATGGGAAAGGAGAAGAACAGCTAGGAAAAGAAAGACAACAAAGGTGGGGAACCTGAGTAAATGCCAGAACGGAACACAGCAAGAAAGTGTCTTCCCATACCTTCCCACTGGTTCACAAACTCGGTGGGCCACAAATCTCAGCAACAACATCTGAACAACAGCCAAAACCACAGATGCATGCATGCACGCAAACATATAGATCCGGACATTCCTGTAAACCCTAAATCTCACGTTCTGGTTCTGAGCCCAGAACTGAACCCCCTGCTGAGCAACCAAAACAAACACTGGGATATTTGGCGAAGATGACTTAGTGACTCAGATATGAAGAGGGTTCACATTATCAAAACTTGTTTATGCTTTACACTTGAACCGCATTAGACAAACTTGGCATTTTTCATGCAGATAAAGGTATGTACATGTGCGAAAACAAGAATCCTCTGTTTAACTGGTTAAGAACATGAATGAGACGATTTGACTTACAGCCATAAAAAATAAACCAAGTTCACTCATCTCTCATCCCCTCCGTTGCTATTGATGGGCTCAAACAAACTGCTTTATTCTGACTTTGAGTTGAGAGATTGCTAACGCATTTTGCTTGTTTGGAGAGATTGACAGAATTATAGATTAAAGACTATTAAAGCATCTCTGAACAAACCAGATCTAAAACAGACGTTTCCATTAATATTTCATAATAAAGCGGTTTTTAGTATGAAATATTTTGTACTGTGGTTCATTTAGTTTTATTGTTAGAATGCTCAGTGTTTTCTGTTGTACAACATCTGCAGGCTGATTTCCCCTCTAAAAGTGATCTATTTTGTTTGATTCGACCAGTCTAGCACAGTGACACTGGCTCGGCCAATGACTTTTCACTAACCTATGAGAGTGTTTAGGAAACCTGCTTGAAAGCAGTGGTTTCCAGCGTCCCAATGTGCATACTATCCACCCTTTCTGCTCTAAATAGCATTGAAAATTACTAATATAACATAATATTTTGCATTGATAGTATGCACATTGGGACGCAGGCTAATGTAGTTTGCACACTTACCTTTCAGATAGCATATATGCTTATACATATGTCTAAAAAATAGAGTCAGATGACCAGTCAAAATAACTTGTCTTGTGACCCTGATCCAAGTCAGAATCATTAAAAAGGCCGGCAAAAAGAACACACATACTGACAGGAAATCCTCTGCCCTCTCATAAGCCGTCAAAATGTGTGCCAACACAAATCCCTCACACTGACAGAGGCCAGTAGTTTTTCATACGAGCCACACGTTTGACTGTTGAGCGTGACAACGGGTCACTTACCGGCATCAATTGAGATCCCAGAGACACATGATAGCCAGTAATTCCCAGAACACGGTGATCTCTTTCTTATACACGTAAGTTCAGGAAAGACACAGGACACAGAAATCTAATTATCTTTTCAGTAAATCGTGAAGTGTGAACAAAACAAGCCAAAAGTGAGTTTTCAGCTGTTTCTGAAAGCCTTTTGGCAATAAATAGATTACCCCAAAAGTGGTAAAAACCAGTGGACCAGAAAGGAGAACCGGTACTTTGTACTCAGTTCCAGTCAACCTGGAAGTCAGATTTAATGCTAAACAAGTAGTACCTAGAGTAATTGCCATCCTTAGCCAGTTGGCTCTTTAAAACTATCCTAAAAACTACAGGCTCCAAAATTGTGTGGCAGAAAAAAGAGAAGGTATGTTAATGGTACGCAATTTAAATAGCATGCATTTGTGTTTACCTGTTTGTTCAGCATCACACCTGAGATGAATGTGTTTCAGAAGTTCGTTGATAATATTTCTTCTTGGAAGAAGTGTTGCCTGAAACAGAATGTGTGCGTCCTCTTGTGGCAAACGAGGGAATTACGAGTGTTATATAGTGACATTGTGACCAGGTCATTTTACCATTCACATGCACAAAACTGTAGAGGTCAGAACCGCTGTGACGGCGACCATGAGGTCATTGTCTACAAAGGAAGAGAAAACGCCTTAGTCTGTGTAGACTACCAGCTATAAATATTGAATTATGAGTTGAACAGAACTGTTTTATTTAAATGCTGAACTCTAGGCCCGCATAATATTCCGACTTGTGTCAATGTGAGGACAGAAAATAACAACCAAAGTGGTCTGGCACCTGCTCCTAAACCTCACCACTTGCTAATAACAAGAATAACCTCACCCTGTTTTTCGCTAGCATAGAAGATTTGCATTTGGTCATGTAATTATGAATTTCTTTAGAACAAGGATATAATAAGGTCATCTCTTGTTTTGAATTACTGTGGTCTCATATGCATTCAAGCAACTTTAACTTGTTTTACAGCTACATTTACAAGCTTGCAAGGCTAAAAGATTAACGCTATTTGTTTGACAGATTCTGGATTTCTCTGGACCAAGTTTTGATTTGAAAGCAAAACAAAGCGGAAATAAATATACAATATAAAGGTATGTATTTAATGCAACTACAATTAATGACAGTTTATGTATTTTAGACACATCACAATTGTATTTTCTTGTAAATGGTTCCCCCTGGTGGAGAATTACAGAAATTCAATTTTAATGACGTTTACTAAACACATGGTTGCTAACACAGGATTCTGGATTTCATTTTAAAATCAATCATGTTAAGGAAAAGTATAAACACATACACAAGATCTAAAAAATAAATTCAGACCGGTCTCTAAATACATTTTATCAATGTTTAACAACAGTCAATTAAAAAAGCAATAAGTCAAACTCCTTCAGTTGGTGTGTTTACAGTACATGTGTATTATTTTACAACGGAGCACATCAATCAGACATGGCAAAACTGGCAGTTGACTATGCACCTGCTGCGCCAAATTGTTGAGTTTTGTTTAGAAGGGCAACAAAAATCAGACTGGCATTTCCAGCTCAAATGCTTTCAGTTTCTTTAGTATGAACAGCAAATAAAATCAGGTGTTAAAAAAAGTTATATGCCTATTGTTTTGTTGCTGTTGTTTCTTGGAATCACCATTAGATCTGATTTCAAGTTATTTCTATCATCATTTGGGAAACAGCATATTTTTGTATATCCTTGAAAGGAATAGGCTATTTCACCCAAAAATGGCCATCCAGTAATATTTTTGTAACAGAATATTGTAAATTAACTTTACATCACTAACTCACCAATGGATCCTCTGCAGTGAATGGGTGCCGTCAGAATGATAGTCTGAACATCTGATAATCCACACCTCTCCAGTGCATCAATTAACATCTTGCAGAGTGAAAAAGTGTTGTGTTTGTCAAATCAAAGTGGGGGTAAATGCGTGCATGCCCAGACTTCTCCCAGGCAGTCACTCTCAGCTGCTACTGACTAAGGTTTTATGTAATATCTCTCGAACAAATTACTGTTCATAAATAATAATGTACTGTATATTGTAACTGTGCAATATCTTATCTTAACTGTGCAATATCTCATCTGTCAAATAGTAATATCCTTGTAAAATTTCTGTTTACAACATATTATCGTTTATTGTATTTATAAAGCCTTGTATCCCCTTGTCCATGTCTCTTGCACTTTATGTTTGCACTTTATACTTGAACTTTTGTGGTCTAGCCGATTAATTTCGTTGTTCAGGCAACTGCACAATGACAAATAAAAAGTCTAAGTCTAAATTTAAAACCATCGGGAGAGAAATATGTAGATTGTGCCCCATTTACAAGCAAGTAAATAGTAAAAAGAGTTACTATTGATTATGGACTCATGTTTTGTTCAGGAGCGACAGTTTAGAGTTAAAACAACTTAATTATGGATTTGTTTCTTACAGAAATTAATATTCTTTATTTTTATAAAATGTTCATTAATGGACTGGATGGATGTGGATTATTTGTGGATTATTGTGATGTTTTTATCAGCTATTTGGACTCTCATTCTGACAGCACCCATTTACTACAGAGGAGCAAGTGATGTAATGCTAACTAGTCCAAATCTTCAAATTTGTATAAGTATAAGTATGTGACTTTATATAAGTATGTGACTTTAATTATAGTAAATACTACTAATACTTTTGGAATAAGCAAGTCAGATTGCAAAACCTGAAAAAAGTGTTGACGGTCAGTCCTAAAAAACTTAAAAATGAAAATCTATTTAGATTTGTGTGCAGTGTGAACAGAGTACAAGAAGCTCCTAATGATGTGCAGAAAATATCAAATTGAGCTGCTAACTCAATACTGAATATGTACTAATATCTGACTCAAAATAAAATTCCTCCTTGACCCTTCACTGCATGGTGTACATCTTTGCTGAGGTCAAGGTAACAGTCTCACCATTATTACCTTTGATGACCTGTCATGCTGAGTCATATGTGGATTTGTAGCTTTCTTCACTTTCTGCCGTCTTGTTTTTCCATAAAAAAAAAGATTTCTTGTGAAAGCCTATTTCCGGTGCATGCAGAGAGTTAAGAATAGCTGGATTTGAGTTTAAAAAAGGCCTCAGAGCAAATAAAATGAATATCTGAATGCCCTTTGAAAACGGAAATGGAAAACTTAATGAATAAAGAAGCAATGATGATTCCATTGTTAGTCCATTATCAGAGTTTTGTGCATTTTGGTGTAAAGTGCATTAACCTACCTGTGTTGTGTTTAACAGACAGAAAACCACACTGAGAATAAATCTCAGATTTTTTTCTTGGGTGATGAGCAAAATGTAGCCCGTGACCCAAGATAAGCCAAGCATCACTGCGAGAGAGAAACTACTCAAAATCTTCTTTGTCAGAGGAGTTTTACGTGATCTAAACAGCAACATTGTGTTAATGGTGAAATATAAATCTGCTTTGGTTGATAACTGATAACTGCTTTACTGGTAGATACCTGTTCAAGTCGGGGTTAGTCCTGCAGATGCTGTAAGAGAAGTGCAGCAGTATTGCTGTACTTGAGATCAGCATGAGCAGTAACGGCAGCACAAATCCCCAAAACATGGGTTTTGTTATACTGAACTTCTGTTTGTTGTCCATTGACGCCAGCCAGCAACTGCAGCAAACAAGGGTGACAGCTGAATCAACATTTCCAAAATCAAGTAGTGAAATTAAAAGGTGCAAATATTTGTTGCTTACAACTCTTCTTGTCGATAACGTAAAGGCTCATCCACACGGTAGGTGGAACCCAATGAGATACCGACAATAACAGCAGGCAGACCTGAACAGGAAAAGCTTTATAGATACTGACAGCATTGCTGGAAACATCATTTCATGGCAAATGTTTGTGCAATTAATACCTAAGATGTATGGAAGGACAAACTAAGTAATATTTTGCAAAAAAAAATGTTTATTACGAACTTGCCAGAACTTGCCATAGAGAACCAGTGCTTTGGTTGTCATACTCTGATTAACACCTTGTC
>JAUMHR010000082.1:9640074-9655549 GCA_032361145.1 Enteromius fasciolatus
GCGTCTTAGCAGACGCAGTACTCGTTCCATGTCTCAGGGAACAGGGGTTACGGAAGTAACCTTTGTGTTTTCCATGTCTCCTTAATCAAACACACCTGATTTAGCTCATTAGTTGTGACTCCAAGAACCGAAATGGGTGTTTCGGACAAAGGAGAGATGCAAAACATGTAGTGATGGGGGGCCTCTAGGAAAGTGGTTGGTGCAATTTCAGATTTTGATGCCATGATTGTCATACTGAAAGTTCTTCCTGTGCTGTGAGGGGAAACGGGGACTGAATTCACCGGAACACTGAACTTGTGTCCCCTCCCGTCCCCAGGAGTTCACTCTCTTGAGTCGAACTTGCCAAGTTTGAACTACCAAAGCCTGATAGCCTAATAGTTTTCCTATTAATATTGAGAAACGGCTTGTATAATTTCAAGACGCGTCTGGCTTGTCCGCAGTGAGTAAAGTTAACAGGCTAGACTTATTGCCATCTCGTGTTCGATCTTTACAGAAATGGTTGTTCTGACTGGTTTGACTAATTGACCAATCCTGGATCGAAATATGTTAGGACCGCCTTCTTATTAATGCACGGACACAGAAACAATGCAGAAATGTATAAACAATTGTATAAATATAACACAAATGGTGCAAAATAGTACCATTTAAAACAGCACTTTTGACAAAATAACGCATTTATTCATTAATACATATATGTATTTCTACATTTATTCATTTAAGTATTTCTACATTTATTTGTGAATTTATGTATTTATTTATTTATACTAAGGTAATTTTTTTTGTCCTCCATAACATCAAATGGCGATGATGGTTTAACATTAAATATACACTGTGAGATGACAGTTTTACTGACAGTTTTTCTGAAACGCAGACAGAAACATGCTGCACAAGAACTTCCATAGGAAAGGAATAAAGCTGAACAAGGTCCAAAGGTTAAACACACGTTAATCTGTGTAAGCTAGTAAAGCTTTGGAACTCATGGAGGATGCACTTACCTAGAAACCTCTACATCCACTCTGCTGCCTTGTTGGCTATTTGTGTGTACTGGCGAGACCTAAATGTTAAACTATTCGGTAATACAGTTTTACTTCACTTTTTTTCTGTTATTTTCTTGAAATGTAAATTACAACTTTAAGTGTCTTAATGCTGAATAACTGACAACATCTATACAGTTACATATTATGGATTCTTATAAAATCAAGCAAACACATGTGGTAAACCTGATTTTAGTCTTTAAAGGGATAGTTCGCCTAATATGTACATGTTGTCTTAACATACTCATTTATGCATGTCTTTCTTCTGCTGAATACAAAATAAGATATTTGGAAGACTTTTGGTAACCAAACAGTCAATAGTAGCCATTGACTTTCATACATTTTCCCCTATTCTATGGGGGTCAGTGGCTACAATCAAATATTGGGTTACCAAATTTTTTGTTGTCCAACAGAAGGAACTCCTTTTTGTGTTAACTGTTGCTTTAAGCAACTCACCAACCTCAGTTAAATATCTGCTGAGCATTTCTATAAAACATTTGGCTTGGTTGTTTGATCCAGAGAAAGAAAAAGGAGGGGCAATATTACAAGCTTAAAAAAACGTAATACCCACATATATATATGTATTTAATCTTTATATTAAGCCCAACCAGAAAACTAATCCAAAATTAATAGAAAGGGACCATCTATGAATACACATCTATGTGTAATTTAAACAGCCATCTAGCAGCTCACAAACTACACCGCTCCAACATTTAATTAACTTTTTTATTCTTATTACATTCTTTTTGTCGTTTATATATGTTACCTGTTATTACATCCTCAAACAAAAGCATGTTGATTTTAGTCTATTCATTCAAAACTGACAAAAAAATAATAATGTTTGATCCTTTTAATGAAAGCTGATTAGTGGAAAAACAGCAGAATATCTTGACATACAGCGTTTTAGTAAATAGACATTTGCTGTGGCTCTTCAAACACAGTCTGGTTACTCATCATGGAGGTTACATTTCCCAGAAGTGCCTAGATTTAATCCCTTATGAATACAACTTGAGTTGTTAAAAAAGCCTGTTGAATTGTGGTGGAAACAGAAAGAGATCCAAAACCTAAACAGAAACGGACATCAATGACATCTTGATCTGTGACGAGAGCCAGTAGATGAAGTTTAAATTACTTAGTCAGGTAATCATAAAAACATATGTGACCGAAGAGCCATCAGGCAGAGAAAATAAAGACACACATAAGCAGGTGATTATTCTCCAGCAGTCTCTTATTTCTTCTTTTTATCTTGTGTGTTGGTGAACCAGGCATCCAGCAGCTTTTTGCTATAGTAGATCTGCCAGCCATGAACTTGAAGTGAAATAATCAAAACTAAGTACATTACAGAGACAGCAGAAAAGCCAAAGATGAACCTATAAGCTTTGCCATGAAGATAAAGCTGCTGAGCCACAGGGAACATCTCCATCCCTCCATAAAGAATAGGACCGACACAAAAAAGCCCGGCGCTGATCATTGAGATGACCAGGTAACTGATGTTGTTTTTTGGAAAAGACATGAAACTGAAAACCGTAGGTATGATGCTCAGAAGATAAGTGTATTCCCATTGGTACGGAGAGGCCACCACTTTATGGGATACCAAGTTCAGCTGACTGACCACCACCTGTGCTGCTACAAGAAACCAGACCACTGCATGAGCAATGTTCAGCTTCTTGATCTCAGACTTCAGGGCCACACTGAGGGGATTGAGAAGGGTCAGTTCAACAGGATGAGTTACTGCATTTTTAAAGTATTTTAAGTGGTTGTTTCCCATTTATACCCAATCTTAATATACTGGATGACATAATGATCATGCTAATTTATTTTAAAGTATTTCACTACTAAAAATGCACTGTGCCACGTTCTTCTAAAATTATTTTTATTATTTATTTATTATTATTTTAAGTACTGTACTTAAATAAGCTATGTTTCTTACAGAGCACAGTAAATACAATACACAAAAATTAAATTACGAACATTTTGTTTTTACACAATTAACACATACAATTAACACATACCTCATCTGATAGTGTGATGCCACACGCTCGCGGTGCTGAAAGTCGCTTCCATCTGTTCCTGTAGCTCGCGGTCCTGATCGTGATGCCATGGCAACCCTCCACCATCGACAACCTGAGGTAAAAAGTAAACCGATGGTAAATTACCTCAATTCTTCAGTGAACAAATTTATAGGAGGCAAACGGTAGAATACACTTGCAATATGGTTTAACGTGATGCAAGTATACAAACTATAGGCAACAAGCGTGCGTTATAAACCGATAGAAAGCAGAATAGTTAGCCTAAAACGAAAGTTGCGTTACAATTTACTCTCCCTCTGTTGTTTAAAAACGTGCTTTCTTTTGAGAAACACAAATGACAAAATGCTGGATGTCAGTCATCATTCTTTTTAAGTACACCTTATCCATAATGACCATGATAGTCGTTCAAACATAACATGTGTATAACAAATTTATGTAGAATAAAAATCAGTTATTATTTCTACTGTGATACTACAACATTTCTTGCAAGTCTTGCAAATAATATATCAATAGCGTAATGATAATATATGCAAATAATGTAAGGTTAGAGCAATGCGCTTCTATAAATACTCTATATTTTGTCTAATTTACTATATATTATATAGATATATTTACTCTATATCTTTATCCACACTATACCAATCAACTCTGTAAAGCCTCCATTTCCGCGATCTACGTTTTCTCTCTCTCTCTCTCTCTCTCTCTCTCTCTCTCTCTCTCTCTTTGCTGTAGTTTTTGTTTATTCACGACCTTGTAACGTTACTGAACTGTGATGCAACTGAAATATATTCACCACCCGTAAAACGATTTAACAAATAGTTATTAGTTAATTATTAGTTTACAAATAATTATGTATTTTTTTATTCTAATTCAATGAATTTTCAGATCACAATAATACCAATAATCACTCAATCCAACTTCTACGGCTTTTGCTGACGCTTCCTACCGGTATAGTAACCTATAATATATATTTCTACGAGGCACAATACACGTTCATTCCCAATCATAATCGATGTAACAAATAAGACCACGCGCATCATTATATATCATACTTATGAGCACCCATACTTTATACCTACCTTACTTCAACATGAACAAGCAAGCAACTTCTCACACATACGGTACAATCTCTTCTTCTACATATGTGCGTTCGCCTGGGCATATTGCTATATCGCCCTCACTCGCGCGGAGTGGGAACAATGATTTGGAAACGAGTTCCTGTAGATTTGCATTTTAAGGACTGATACAACGGATAAAGTTAGTTATTAAATTATGCATTGTACCAAATTAAATCACTGTTTGTGCGGATTAAAAAATTGTTCATATATTATTCTTGTTATTAATAATTTGACATTGCTGAGGTTTCCAGAAATTATGCACTTATTCAAAGCAGCAGCTCAATGTCTGACTAAGTATAAAACATCCATAATTCCATAATATAAATAACATAATAACATAAAGATTGAAAGCAGGGATTTTTATTTATTTTTTGTGGAATTACAAATCCACACAATTTTAGATTCAGTTTATTAAAAAAAACAATGACATTAAATTTTTACTTGTGTAAAAATGTATAACAGTTTAGCACCATTGTCAATAGCAAAGAATAAATTCCTTCTTTTTTGTGTCCCACCATCTTTTTTGCACATATACAAATTTAGTCATTCAGTAGTAAAACTAAAAATAAATTACAGAGAGGTTTCTAAGATTATTTGATTTTGACTTAGAGTGTCCATGTGGCTTTATCAACTTGTGAACAATGATCTGATCTACTCAAATCAGTTTGGTGTGAAAGAACCTAAATGTATTTTACTGACATTTTAAGTGAAATATGATCTCTGAAAGCAAAATCTAAAAAAACATAACAATTATGTGCTCATACTTTCTTGAAGTTCATTAAAGCTTGCACAATGAGAATCTAAGACAGCAGAAAAATAGTGCATATCCAACGATCTGAACATTCTTCATTATGTAAATATCACATCCTTTTACATTGATATGTAGTCAGTGTGACCTCATCTATGTACAATCAATATACTGTCAAACAATAGTAAATATGCAAATAAATAATGTCATAAGAGTTCTAACAAAGTGCTAACCATATGGATGAATGGATAATGTAAAATGTTTTAAGACTTACTAAAATATGTAATTATGTGTATGCATAAAACACATAAACATACTTTTCTATTCAAACTTGCTCAGTGGCTCTGTACTGATGGCAAATACAGTTTACTTTGGAAAAACGTAGCAGTGATTTTTTTTCACAAATTCACATGGGATATAACAAATATCCAGAGAAAGATGAGTGGACATATGGACCAGCATAAAGTCCTGCAGCTTTGTCTGATGGTAATTGGATATGAACAGTGTCTCCAACTTGTAAGGGCAGCACTGCACTCCCTGATGCCTGATCCAGGTAACTTTTTTTGTATTCATCATATGTATACATGACTGGCTCATTGTTCCTGTACAATGCCACCCATACATTGTTTCCTTTGCAATTAACATGGTAGACAAAGTAGTAAATTCCAGGTATTTTGCAAGTGAAGATGCCAGTTTGAGAGTTGTAATTCTGGTTGCCGTTATATAAAATCTTGTTGAAGACAACAGGTTGCCCAACTGGAGGAAATGGTATTGTCAGCTGAGCTGTAAAAGCAGGCATCTCTACCCCATTACTACCAATAAAGGCTCCTCCAGGCTTTTCTTTCTTATAACCACCTTTTGCCCCATCTAGCCCAGGACCTGTCTCAGGAAGGATTTGGCCAATAAATGGAGATTGAGCAGGAGGTCCTGGTAGGCCAGGTCGGCCAGGAGGACCAGGTATTCCAGGTTGACCTGGAGGCCCACCAGGTCCAGATGTACCAGGTGGCCCTATTGGGCCCGGAAGTCCAGGTTTTCCCTCACCTGGCATTCCAGGTTTCCCTGGTGGTCCATATTCCCCTTTTGGGCCTGGTAGACCAGGTGGGCCTATTGGTCCTGCTGGACCCATTAATCCTGGGATTCCCATAGGCCCTGGATGACCTTTTTCTCCAGGGAATCCAAGTTCTCCTTTTGCGCCAGGTTTTCCAAGGACTCCTGGTAGGCCAGGTAAGCCTTTATGTCCATTTTCACCTTTAGGTCCTATAGGACCTGGTAAGCCTCTAGGTCCTGGTTGCCCCAATTCTCCTGGGAATCCTGGCTTGCCTGGAAGTCCTGGAGGCCCAGGTTCACCTTTTGGACCAAGTTGTCCTTTAGGTCCTACTGCACCACCCTCTCCTTTTAGTCCAGGGAAACCAATGCCTCCAGGTGGTCCCAAGTGACCTGGAGGGCCTGGAAGGCCACTTGGCCCTGGTGATCCAGTCATTCCAGGAAGACCACCATGACCCTTTTCACCTTTTGGGCCTTGGGGGCCAGGTAAACCACCATGCCCTTTTTCACCTTTAGGTCCAGGATATCCAGGTTTGCCAAAACCAGGCAAGCCTGGGTTGCCAGGTAAACCAGAGGGACCTGGCTCGCCCCTTACACCTGGAGCACCTGGTTTCCCTGGCAAGCCATCCAGACCAGGTTTGCCAAAGCCTGGCAGTCCTTGTGACCCTGGTAGTCCTCTCTCCCCTGGGAATCCAGCCAATCCTGGTTCTCCAGGTGCACCAGGTTTACCTTGGCCTCCAGGAGGCCCAGGTAATCCATTCAGTCCTGGTTTGCCAACCCCTGGAAGTCCTACTTGTCCTGATGGTCCGGGAGGTCCAGGAGGTCCCTTTACTCCTGGCAGTCCTGGGAGGCCATTCCCATTCTCACCTTTTGGGCCTGGGGCACCAGGGATCCCAGAGAAGCCCTTTTGTCCAGGTTCTCCACGAGGCCCAGTTTGTCCTGGAAGTCCTTGTGCACCTGGTTTTGACACACCTGGTAAGCCATGTGGCCCAGGAAGACCTGGTGGTCCTGGCATTCCTGCTGGTCCTTCACCACCAACTGGTCCCAATTCACCCTTCGGTCCTGGTAAACCTATGCCTCCAGGTTTTCCTGGTAAACCTGGCATTCCTGGCTTTCCAAATCCTGGGAGTCCTGGTGGACCCTGAGGACCTGGTTTACCTGTAGGTCCTGGGATACCATAACCAGGAAGTCCTGGAGGGCCCTGAGGCCCTGGAAGTCCCATTGGTCCAAGCTCACCAGGAGGACCTTTCTCTCTTCTTGGAATGGTTTCACCTGGGAAAAAAAATTAACAGTGATGGTCACAGTAACATCAAAACTTGTTCTTAAACTAAACATCATTTGCATATCTGAAAGTTAACATGACAATAGAAAAAGTAAATTAATGTATTTCCAGATACATGGACCAAAATATATTCAATATGAATCAGTTCTATCAGCTTAACCTATTGAGTGAATACAACTGAGCTAAAATTAGATTAAATCTAAATAAACTACTACAAACCACACAAAACTCTCTCAAAGCTCATTAAAATCAGTTAGCAGGTGTTTTTTCAAGAGTTTAACCTATCAGAGAGATTGCAAATGCTTTCTATAAACTTGTTTTTGTCAATATTGTAGCTTTAAGCACAAAGTATACTTTGGCCATCCATGTTCTGCAACTGTCTGTGCATTGTTCATGTGATACAGTTTCCATTATCAGAATTGTCTGCAACAATATGCACACACTGACCACATCCAGCACAATTTTTGTGACCACATGTCACAACTGAATGCTAAGATATAATGAGACTATAAGGTGGTCCTGCATGTGTCAAATTCATCCATTCACGCTCATCTGTTGTTGAGTAAACTTTAAAAGCTGTGCACAAGACGGAACATGGAAAGTAAAGTATACCCAGGCATTTTCTTTTCATTTTAAATGAACCTGTGGAGTGAATTTTGCAAGCAAAATTATTTGCTAACAAACCTTTTCCTACAATAGGTTTACCCATGTGCATGGGTATATGTGGACGTTCTTTTGCATACTGTGGAAGCAAAGGCATCTCATTTCCATATGGTAAGTGTGACGTTTCCTTTCCATGGTAATGGTGTTGGGTTATTTGTTGGGGTATCCCCTCAGTGCCATGTGACAGAAGAGGTAAGTGTGGCAGAGGCTGGTGCTGTTGGGGCAGTGGCTTGTGACCATAAAATGCCCCTGCATGGATATGATGTAGCAGACAGAGGTGCTCCACCAGTACAAACAAGCGGGCAGAGAGGAGAGGCCCAGCCATATCCTGTCAAATGGAGCAAAGGAAGGATAGTTAGTTGTCTAGGGAAAAGACAGTAAAGCTAGCAGCACCCTTACACCAAAGTGTAGTCAAAGCAGTTCTATGCCTTGCACACTGACTTAGAAAAGAAGTTGACACTAATAAAAACATTGTTCATTCCATAAACTGACCAATCAACTATTGGATCTCATTGAGTATTTAAAATGTCAATACACCCTATTATCATTGCTTTTTTTCAGGAAAGTTAACTAGATGGCTGTATAGCTTAATAGTGTTAAGAATAAAATTCTAAATATGCCATTTCAGAAAAGCATTGTTTGCAATAAAAGAAAAACATGAATTAGGAATTTTACACAATTTTATTAGTATTCTTCAAATTAACAAGGAACAGAGCACAAAGAACTTGTTTATATATATATATATATATATATATAATTTTTGTTATTATAATTATTAGTTCAGATTTTTTTAAGGGATTGTCAAATGTTTATTACCTGTACTTTTGTCTTTGACTGGAGAATACCCCCAAAACAGCATCAAGGGAACCCCATTAACAGTATATTGACTATATTTATCTTAGAACCACAAATAAAAATATTAATTTACAGATGAAATATCCATTGTAATATCCATTTTCAGATGTAGACAGCATATTTTTTATAATTGCAATACGAATTGCATAAACTCATTGCATATTATTCCATATTTAATGCAAAAACCTCATCAAAACAAAACAAAAAATAATAATAATAATACAAATTTGCACATTGAAAATAATAGTATCTGAAGTTTTTTATATCATAATAAGAATCATAATCATAATGCGAGTTTGTTTGTATTAACATAGAGTAAACCTACTAGATAAGAAATACATTTGTTATACCTAAACATATCCATTAGAGGTCAGTAACTGCTCACATATGAATACTGTTTGTAAGTTTGTGTGTGGATCAAAGGGTCTTAACTACACATACACCATCTGACTGCAAATAATCCTGAGCAACTGCGTTTGAAATCAATGAAATAAAAAGAATAACAGTTTGCTTTCTCCAAAACAGAAGAAAAGTCAAATTGTTAGCATTGTTCCTTATCCCGTTATTGAATGTTTCGTATTCAATGTGCATCATACATAAACCTTAACAATGATCAGCAGATAATACCAAAATTTAGATTCACAAAAATGTAGACAAACCTTACACTGCAAATAACACAAATGCAAAAAGTTCACCCATTATCATGGCGTCTAATAACCAATTAACAAACAAAAAACTTGCAGTATTTCTTACTTTTTTGCTCATTCTCTTTTCTCTCGAGAGCCACATCCTCTCAGGTTTGTCTTGAAACTGTGATGAATGGGAAACCCAGCCACTCAGTTAAAAGGCGTTCACTTTTCTTAGCACCCAGCCAACAGCTGTGCTAAAATCCAAAATGTGAGCCTAAACCAAAGCCGACCTCCGAATGGAGGGGGCATCCTGCTTTGATTGAGCATGGAAATATCTTAAAAGCGGGAAAGGTTTTTAGGGAGTCAGTTTCGATTCTAATACATGCAGACATATTGGGATCAGTGTGTGAGTGGGATGCCAGAGCTTTGATTTCCTTTTGTGAGCTACTGTAAACAGAGATCTTGACTGATGAATAGAACAAAAATATCTTAATCTGTGTACTGAAGATGAACAAAGGTCTTACGGGTTTGGAACAACATAAAGGTTAGTAATTAAAGGGTGAACTAACACTTCAAGGGGCTTTTTTTTCATAGGCTACATTACATTCTTTGACATTCATTCATTACTTCTCTCATTTATTGGGCACCGAACACAAACCAAACATTTAATTCCACAGAAATGAATTTCATTCCTCAGGCCTCTCTAATTTATGACTCCACCCAGCGATTTGTTTTCAGAGGATCTTGTATCATTCTTATTGCTGACTACGTTCAGTCTAGAACTCTCACTTTGGAAAAACAACTCTTTCTCTGTGTTCGACTAGACTGGCAAGCCCAAGTGAATGTCCATCCAATGTTCTATATCCAAAAATCTTGTGGGCATCAAAACAGCCTCATTCCGTTGGAACACTTCTCAATTACTGATGGCCATGTCTGAAAAATATTAAGTGATACAGAATACCATAATCAATAGCTCTTATTTGCATTCATGGTACACACCCAGCATAAATCACCAAGGAGATGCCAAAACAATCTGAAGTGTAGCAGTTCAGGAGAGGTCATGGGAAAAAAAACATGGCTCCTAAAAAGCTTCTGTTCATTCTGAACCCAACAACTCACAACTTGGCCTGGTTGAATTTCCATGCTTATTTATCAGATTCACAAGGCTCCTCACGTTGTTCCCTCCAGCCCTACATTTGGATGTTCAAGCATGCCAGAAAAAAAAATGTAGTACAGATGTTGGCTCTGAAGCCAAAGGTCAAACGAGAATTATGTTGACAGGCGAGGGTCAAAACCACAAGGATGAGCAACCGGCACAACAGAAACCCTACACATCTACTGCAGAGAGCAGGAACCAATGTTTTCCTCTGCTCTTTTAGGCCAAAATTTATAACCGCAACGTTAGTCTGCTTGGTTACATGCCACAGCTCTGTTATCGCCCTGCCCCAATTCTAATATAATCAGATTTCCATTCTTGCTTTTCTGACTGCTTCCAGATGTTTCAGTTCAATTCACAATAAACAAATAAAGAGCATGCTGGGTGTCAAGCATATAATCAGTGCTGGGATAGTAAGGTAATATACTCAGCCCTACAATATTTTTAAGCCTTTCTATGATTTTTCCCAGTAGTGTCTATTAAAAAAAATGTGTGTGTGTGTGTGTGTATATATATATATATATAATTATATTTTTTTTTAATAAAGCACCAAGATTTGTCATGTAATTTAGACATTTTAAGTGTACCTTAAATTATTTGTGTCCAAAAATGTAACATAAATTGGGGGTTGTCCGGGATATGAACCCAGTATTTTTTGCATTAAAAAAATAAAAAATAAAAAAATGGAAATATACGAATACGAGTTAAAATTAAAGTTAATTAATAAAACGGTGTATATTGTGAATATGTCTGTAGAACATACATTAATCTACTTGCTTTAAAATATTGAAACGTCTAAATATTGCTTATTGTAAAATGGGAGGACAAACCTAGCTGGAGAATAAAAAGTTAAACTGTCAAGGCCAATCCAATATAAAGATGTTTGTCGTATTTTTGGAGACAAACGTATAAATAAGTTTAAAGTGACATAAGATTGGAAATCACTTTGTAAATTACAAATAAATGGCCATGGAAAAGTCATATAAAATCCAGCCAAAAGGGAACCCTGTACTTTTTCCCCAGGTTGCTCAGGGGTGATAGTCAATGAAATCAAATTACCAGAAGACACTTTGAAATAAAAAACATTTTTAACATGCCAAGTGAAACCCAATGAGATGGAACGAACACAAAAGAGGCTCCTTTTTCAAATAGCAATGATAATTTTGTACAGATGCATTCCTGTATTTCTAACATTGCAGAAGCAAAACAAAGGGTGTGTTTCGATGCATAAACTGATAAAATGCATACCATAAATGCAATGTAAACTGCTTTCTATAGAAGTTTCTGTAAAATAAGTAAGAAAGGATCAGCTTAGGGTGTTGCTTTCCATAATGCTGACAAATAAATTCATGATGTTTTGGATTTGGCTACTGAATTTGAAGAACTTTATGGTTCTTTACAGTCAGCATGATGGTGATAATGATGTGCCGACAGTAAACAGCAGAAGATGCCAAAAGACACACACTCAAACACCCACCCACACACACTCACCGCTCTGTGTTCCCACCCAACCAATTACTACAGGTCATGCTTTCTCTGGAAATGGGAAGAGCGAGAGAAAGTTTCAAGACTTTTCTCCCATGAAACAGATGTAAGTACAATTCTCACACACAGATTCCAAGAACATTTATTATCTATGGAACCTTTCAAATGCATAAAAGAAAAAGGAACAAGGTTCTGTAGAATATTCAAATGTTCTTTAAACATTAATGGTTCTTTTAAGAACTGATATTTAATGCCACAAAAAATAGCATTGCTGTGAAAAGCCCTTTCCAGAACCTGTACCCTCTCTTTTCCTCTCTGAGGAAATGAGCTGTCAATCTCCACCTGAAGTGCTGAGACCATCTTTCAAAAGCAACTAGAGACACACCTCTTCTGGAACAATTCACCAGCCCCCTCAAAAAACACACTCTACATTTTTCCTCCAGCTTGCTTCCTAATCTAGTTGTTAAATAAACCTGGCATTGTATGTAATGAATATTGTTGGCTCCTTGTCAAAGTCGCTTTGGATAAAAGCATCAACTAAATTAGCGAATGTAAATGTTTTGGAATTCAGTGTGGTTCTTGCTGGTGTGATATTGCTGAAGGTTGAGTTGCAGTTATTCCACAGGACAGCGGAATGCAGAATCAGCTGACAGAACGGACCGTGAGCCAGAACTGCTGCCTGCTGTAAAACACATTCTCTCGCTCACTCAGTAACTCACACACTCGCTTTTCTCTCTCAGGTCAAAGGGAAGTTTTTCATGTAACCATATGTTTTTGTCTGAGGGGAATAAGACATTTTGGGCAGTATATAAACCATGATGAGGCAGCAGAAAGCCTTTCTGTCTACTGTATAAAAATGGAATGGGTGTTATTTGTGCCTGAAAAGACCAGGAAAAAAATCCAGTACTTTTTTTTACTTTTTTTTTATCATGGTTATGGCTGACCTTTTAAGAAAATCATATTTTTCCATTTCAGCCACTTGTTACTACAATGTATTTTCATATGAGACATACTCAGGTAGTATCTTTAAGATTATTGTTTGCATTGTAATAAATAAAAAACTATAATAATAAAATAAATTAAATATAAGATATATCTACTGTATATCAGTTTGGGTATTAATAATACACTTCTAAAGGAATTATTAATTATTAATATGTTTATAAAAAAATATATGGTTAATAGTTTATTTTTTATTTTTTATATGTATTCCATATATATTTATTTATTAGCATTGTATTATATACAGAGCAGAGATCAAAATTATAGAATAACCTACAATTTCCTAAAGTTCAAGGCCACTTTTTAGTCTTATTGTACTTATCCTATTAGGAATAGATTTTAATAGCCATTTTTAAAGCATATTTCATAAATTAATTGAATAAGAAGTATTATAAAAAAAACAAATGAAATATTTGAGAGAAAAAAAAAACTGATCAAAAGTAAAGATCACTTACAGACACATCCAAGTTATTTGGTTTTTGGTGTTAGTCTGGCACCTCATGCTAATTTCTGTAATGATAAATCATTAAAGTTATATAGCGCTTTTATAGGCGCTTAAAGCACTCTGTATTGTGAGGGGGATCTCATCATCCACCACCATTGTGCAGCATCCACCTTGACCCAGCTTACTGGTGGAGAGGAGACATGAAGTGATGAAGTCAATCAGTAGATGTGAGGATTGCTAGGAGACCTTGATGGTCAAAGGCCAATGGGCAAATTTGGATGTCGAAGTAAAACCTCTATACTCTTTTCGAAAGACATGGGATTTTTAGTGACCACAGAGTCAGGACCTCAGTTTAACGTCTCATCCAAAGCATGCTGCTTTTAAAGTGTTGCCGTCTTTATACTCTATAACTAGCTTTAGTGGGCATCCAGTCTTGGGCTGCTGGGTAATATGACTGTGGTTTTAATTATATAGCATAACCTATTTAACTGGCAGCAAGATGGCAGCCCACAAGGTGACTGAAACTCTGAGACAGCAGGTTGTCCTGATGAAGACAAGTAGCTGTCATAGCAAGATTTCTGATTTCTCTAGTTTTCCTATCACACTTCCTTATTTAAGTCTAAAAATGCTGATTGTTCATAAGAGAAATGCACAGGAAGACATGCTAATAAAGATAATCTTAATGGGGAAATGGTTCAACACTGCAGCTGGAATTGCTTGATTTCTCTCAGGTCAGGTGACAAGGCTACTTTAACTTGGAAAAGATGCGCTAGCTGAGAGGGGTTTTGTCAAAGCTGACAAAAAGTGATTGTAGATGGATCATTTTAATGAACTTGATAAACCTTCTTCAGGGCGTACAAAGAAAATAAAAGCTGAACCGTGTTACAACGGTGAGGAAAAGCTATCCATACAGTCACAACAAACAACCTTTGTCTGGCATCTACAATGTCATTTGAGATTACAAAGGTTAAACAAGTGGGGTTTTTTTGTTGAAAAGTGGCATTATCTGCTTTTGTCAAAAAACAACCGTTGGAATATAACGGCAATTTTACAAGCTGACTCATTTGTTTGAACTCACTTGTACAAATTCATATGTTTTTTGTTTAAACGGTAAGTATTTCAAGGGTTGTCAATTCGTATGAATTTGTACGAATGATCTACACCTAACATACTTTCAATTTAATTAACTTCAATTTTGTTTTTTCATTTAAAGTTATTATTACATAATCAAAACAAAACTGCAGTTTAATTGATATCACTTTTAATATATACAGTAACTTCAGTTAGCATTTGTTTCAAGTAACCTTTCTTTTTGTCTATATTTTATACAAATAAAAAACTAAGAATATAATAAATTTTGCTTCACATACTGTAAATATTTAGCAGTTGTTGTTTTTTTTTTGCTGTGATTTTGGTTAAAACATGAATTAAACTAAATCAAAATAAAATTTTATTTAGCTTTCAAAGGGCAGCAAATCCAGGCAATGTTTTACTGCACTCCAAATCTGTGTTAAAAAACAAAGCCTTCAAGTCCAGTCAACTTCCCAATCTCTAATTATTGCCTGAATAAAACTGTTTTCTTTGTTTCCTATTTGTGTAAGAGTGCATGGCTTCAGTCAGATCAAAACACAGTTATAAAACAGCGATCTGTTAGTAGCTGGAGGGAACTGAAGGAGAAACATTCACAGGTCAGCCTGCATCTGTGACTGTTTAATGAATCAAACTGCTCAGAAAAGGTCCAAATAATGGAAGAGAGACACTGTAAAACTTTTCCCTGTAAAATTACAGTATAATACTGGCAGCTGGGTTGCCAGCCACATTCTGTTTTTTTACAGAACCACAGCTGTAAACTACATTTAGATGTAGATAGATACAGTATCATGCTGTAATTTAATTGTTGTTTACAGTGGTACTGTAAACAAGTAAGTTTTACAACATGTTACCGTTATACTACCATGGAAATAAACTCTGCTTTAATTGCTTC
>JAUMHR010000082.1:9739073-9749981 GCA_032361145.1 Enteromius fasciolatus
CACTTTTCCAAAATGTTGGGCCACTGCCCAGACCCTGGTTCTAGACCAGCACCAAAACATTGTTGGTTATCACCAGCGCTCTCCTTCTAGAGATAACAGGTTAGTCAAGTAACAGGTTGGCGACGGAGAGAATTCTGCTCCCTTCCAGTGGAAACCCAAGCTGGTTTTAAATGAATGCAACTGTTGGCCGAGAACCGGCCCCAAAGGAAAAGCAATTAAGGACTATTTGTTGAGTTTGGCTGCATGCTAAACATTCACGTAAAAACTGAAGTGCACTTTGGGGATACAAACTTGTTCCTGGAAGGTCACTGTCCTGCATAGTTTATCTCCAACCGGGATTGGTTACGTTATCCCAGCAGTCTATTAAATGGACTACTATCTTCAGTTTAAATGCGATGTTGGAATAGTGTTAATGTATTTAAGTGTCCATCTTTTTCTTGCTCCGTCAGGGCCGTGAATCAGAGGTTTGCAGGTTGAGTGCGGTCATCTCTTTGGGCACTGGTAAGCCTCCTCAGGTGGCGGTGAACTCCGTAGACGTCTTCAGGCCTTCGAATCCACTGGAGCTGGCCAAGACCTTTTTTGGCGTTAGAGAACTGGGCAAGATGCTTGTGGACTGTGTGAGTTTACCTAATTATACACATTCAAATTCAATCACCTGTTCAGAATTAGCATTAGCATGCTTTAGGTACAAGTTGTGGGCACATTTTAGTGAGTGTTGGTGGTTGTGCTGCTGGTATTTCTGGTAAGAGGCGTTGTTTTTCTTTGTTTTTGTCAGTGTACTGACTCTGATGGGTGTGCAGTGGACAGAGCTCGAGCGTGGTGTGAGATGGCCGATGTAAACTATCACAGGTCAGCTTCATTCACGGCCTCATTTGAATGCTTGTTATGGCTTATGCCAATCTTTCTGTTTCTGTCTGTTCTTTCATGTCTTTTTCCTTTCCTATCATTTTTTTCTGACTCATGACCTCCACTGTCCCACCACTCTTTTTCACTCTTTTTTTTTTTTTTATATCTTCCTTTCCTCCTCCCCATCATTTGTTTTCTTCTTTTGTTGACGTATTTATTTCTTTCATTTTGTTTTTCTCTTCATTCCTAAAATACCCATAATTTCTGTCTTTCCCCTCCTTCCCTTCTTCCTTCCTTCCTTTATTTTGTTTCATTTTCTACCTTCTTTTCCTACCTACCATTTATTTCTGTCCTTGCCCTCCTTCATATCTCCTGCTCTTCCTTCCTTTTATTTTTCTTTCCTTTTACGCTCCTTCCTTCATTTTTGCTTGCCTTTCATTTCCTGTCCTTCGTTTTGCTTCCAATCTTCCTTCCTTCCTACCATTCATTTTCCCTCTGTTCTTCTTTCCTTCTTTCTACCTTACTTTTTTTCCCTTTCTATCATTTACTTCTGTTTCCTTTGCTTACCTTTCATTTCCATACATCCCTTTGCACTTCTTCTTTTTTGTTAAACTTCGTTCCTTTCTTTCTACCTTCTTTCCTTTCACCATTCCTTCCTTCTCAGTTTTTAATTCCTTCCTTTCACTTTTAATTCCACCATTAATTTCATTCTATCTTCTATAATTTATTTCCCTTTCTTCCTATATTTGATTTCTCTTAATTTCATGCTTCCATTTATCCCATTTCCCTTTTATCCCTACCTTTCTTCCTGTTTACCTTCTGTCTTTTCCTTTTTATTTCTTTCCACCTATCATTTTGTTTCCTATCTTTTATTTCATTCCTTCCACTTCCTCCCTTCCCTTTCACATTTCATGTCGCTTGTGCTTCAGGTTGAGTCCTCAGCTGTCTCAGGAGGTGATGCTGGATGAGGTCAGTGATGCCGTGTTAGTTGACATGCTGTGGGAGACTCAGATGTACCTTTATGAGCACAGAGATGTCATACAGACCCTCTGCCAGCAGCTGCTGCAGCTCTGACGACCACTTCCAGAACGAGGCTGATGAACCGGGCTGTTGGTGGCTTAATATGCATAGATGATTTATATTATATGAATAACAAATATGTTTACATTAGAGTATGTATGTTGTTCTGACATGTTCAATTTATTTAAAGGCAGAATATTTATTAAAAAATATATATTGAATTATAACATGCTTTTCCCATATGTCATATATACCAAATTGGACCAAGGTTAATACAGTATAATAACATAAATGAAGGATTGGGAGTGTCATTTCATAAGAACTACCACTACCCAATACAAAATATTTTTAAATTGCCTAACATTTTACGCATGCTAAATTGCTCTGTTCATATTCTATGATTGAAATTTGCATTCAGGTGAACTGGAAAGTAAGTAGGTGTAGAGTAGGTGCTTTCTTTGAAGCAGTGTTTTAATCATTTATCAATGCATTAAGTTCATTTTATCATGCGTGACAGTTTTTGAGAAATTAACATTTTTCTGAAATTTTCTTGCAAGGGTTATGGGTTAAAGTATAGCCATTGTAACTGATTACAGAATACTTCCATGCATTTACTATTTGTTATGCATTTATATACATGAAAAAAAATATATTCATAGTGTTCTTGTGTGCTGTCTCTCATGTGTTATTTAAAAAAAAAAATCTGTCAAATGTAGCCTTGCATACTTGAACATTTTTTGAACAAACTGAAAATCTGTCTTGTATTGCATATTCGTTGTTAAAAACATCATACATTGTCTGTGAAGTATAAGAATTATGAAACCTCAAGTATAACTTGAAAACCTCTTGTATTTCTCTTAAGCCTTGTATTTTTGTTTGGTTTATTTATAACAAATTTACAGTTAATTTTTCTACAAAAAAACTGAAATAATGTAACACTGGACCTACAGATCTGTTGTTCAGAGACCAAAATAAGCATTTGTTCATGTTCTAACTATAACCTGCTGCTGTGGCACTGATCTAAAACCTTGATATAAAATTTAAATAAAAAGATAGTTATATAAACTGGATTAGGTCTGGTATTTTCTATATCTGAAATAATTTTGTATAACTTGTGATTTGACTAATATTTTAGTAAATATTACTAGGTACTAATGTAACCCAATATAAACGTAATTGGCATAAAATGAAGCATTTTTTTTGTTGTAAATCAAATTTTATGTATGTTTTACAAGAAAATACTATTTTAGTCTGTCTAAAATGTTTAATTCAATATGTTACTTGCGATTTCTTTGTATTTGAAGGGTTACTCCATCCTAAAATGAAAATTTTGTCATTAATCACTTACCCCTGTGTTGTTCCGAACCCATACAATCTTTGTTCATTTTCGGAACACAATTTGGAGTATTTTGGATGAGACTGCCTCATTGACTGCCAAGTAATGAATACTTTCAAGGTCCAATAAAGTATGAAAGACATCTTCAAAATACTCCATCTGCCATCAGTGGTTCAACTGTAACTCTATTGGCATTAGTGGAAGTGACTTAACATGGTTCAAATCATACTTATCTGACCGCTATCAGTTTGTAGCAGTGAATGAGGACGTATCATATCGATCAGTACTAGGGCCGTTAGCCATGTTTCTAGTATCTGTAAAACTGCATTTTTCCATCTCAAGAACATATCTAAATTGCGACCTATGCTCTCAACCTCAAATGCAGAAATGTTAATTCATGCGTTTATGACCTCGAGGTTAGATTATTGTAATGCTCGGAGTAGAGGCCAGCTGAGGTGGCTCGGGCATCTGTTCCGGATGCCTCCCGGACGCCTCCCTGGAGGTGTTTTCGGGCATGTCCCACCGGGAGGAGGCCCCGGGGAAGACCTAGGACACGCTGGAGGGACTATGTCTCTCGACTGGCCTGGGAACGCCTCCGTATTCCCCCGGAAGAGCTGAAGGAAGTGTCTGGAGAAAGGGAAGTTGGGGTGTCCCTGCTTAGACTGCTGCCCCCGCGACCCGGCTCCGGATAAGCGGAAGATATTTCTTTACAAATTACCTTAAATTTTGTAGCTACGTCATGCATGTATTTAATGTTTTATACAAGAACTTTTAAGTCACATTGTTGCATGAAAATGAGCAGTAACTAGAGTATTTGTGTTCCGTGATTGTAAGTCGAGTGTCTTGTCAGGTGTAAGCAGCCAAAGCGTCACTTCTACAGCTGTTCTCTCAGTTCAGGTGTGTATCTCCTGCTGTCTGTCTGACGGCCGGCCGGCCTTCTCTACGTTCTGTCATGGGACAGGTAAATAATTCAAAACACCAGGCCGTATCAGATGTGGACTACCCGCTCTCTCTCTCTCTTTCACTCACCCTGTCTCGCCCTATAATAGGCATTAACAAGACCAGAAAAACCCATTACAGATATACAGAGAGTGTGTCAGCACACACAGAATAACTACAGCGCAAAAACGTTCACTATCACAGGTACGTAAAGCCATCTCTTCAGTGTTTTGAAGTGGATTTTTACATTGTCTTTATTGGTTTGTGTAGCATAAAGTGTGTACTTTCTGACAGAAACAGGATGTCTGGTGCAAACAGTGACCATCTACATAGATCAACCTTGAGTGTTTATAATGTGAGTCTTCTGATACCCTCATTTAAGCTGAGATCAAATGAGAAAGCTCAGTAATAATTAATAGTATTACAAGGCTCTCTGGAATACTGGATTCTGATTGGTCACTTGTGTTGTTGCGAGGTCACATATTTTTATTTACAGTTAAAAAACACTAAACTGTGTTATTGATTGCTGTCCGATGCAGTTGGTTTCATGTCTGTGCTGGTTTTATGTCTTCTGTATCTTTTTGGATGCAGTAAAATACATCTGAATCCATTTTAATTTTCCAGACAGCCATCTTGAACACCCTAATGCCATTTATTATGAGAGCATTAGTTAACTGTACATGTGCCACTTGTATTTCTGATGCCCAAGCATTGACAATGACTGTATGATGTTTTGGGTTTTTAAGAACCTCATGGATCAGTTTAATCCTGGCTTGCAAAAGCTGGTTGCTTTAGGAAACAGCTACATCAAGGCTTTTCAAGGTAAGTATGTAATTAGTTAGTTTTAAATAAACACACACGCACAAAGACTGCTAAAATATATAACTTTTTAAACGTAATTGTATTTAAGTTTTCTTTTACTATTTGTTTTTTGTATTTAACATGTTGAAGTTTTGTTTTACATTTTGTTCTTCCTTTTGTTTAGTTAAAATGTGTGTTTGTTTTTATTTATTTATTTACTTTTTATTTAGTTTTCTTCTTTATTTTTGTTTTTTATTAGAATTATTTTATTAATTTTTAAATTTTAATTAATTTTATGTTAGTTTAGTTTTTAATTTACTTTTACATTTTTTGTTAAAATGTTTTTGCTTTTATGTTTTTTGTTTAACATATTGTTTATTCTTTTTTGTTTGTTAAAAACTGTACTTTTGGGAAAGTTTGTTTAGTTTTAGTTTTGTTTTCTTTATTTTTTAAATGTTTTAATGTTATCAATTTCATTTTTATTTGTTAAAAAGTATTTGCTTATTATGTTACTGTTTGTATACATTTTGTTCTTAGCTTTTTGCTAGTTTTTGGTTTCTTTTTTTTAAATTGTTGAATTTTTTATTTTGTGAAAGTTTTTTTATTTCTTTGTTTTTTCATTATGTTCTTCATATTGTTTTTGTTTTGCTAAAATTGTGTGTGTTTGTTTTGTTAAGAATTGTTTTGTTTATTTATTTATTGCTTGGTCTTTATTATATTCTTTGTTCTGTTCTGTTGCTGAAAAATGTCTAAATGCATGATGTCTGTATATCTGTGTGTGTTAAAGCTTTGGCTCTGACAAGTGAAGCCTACTTCAGCGCTCTTGCTAAGATGGGCGAGCAAGCTCTTACCACATTATCATCCAGATCACTTGGTAAGACTCAAAATGTGTGTGTTTTTGTGTCTCTAAACCAATGCCAGTTGGGCAGATTGTGCAGCAAGATGTCCACCGAGTTTTTATCTGTACTTTCTGGCTGTACAGGACTTATTTGTACTTCAGACAATAGATGTATCAGCAAACGGTGTCCAGTGGCAGATGCTTCCTCTCCTCTGTCATAAAACACAAGATTTGGCTCAGAAAAACCCTCGGCTCACTGCCCATGTAATGAGTTTTTCGTTCCAGTTGTACGCTCAGAGCGACCGTGGCAGTGATGAACAGCAGAACAAAAGTTTTAGAGGCTCAAAGATGGATCAGCATGAATTAAACAAGGGTCTTTATCTCTTTAAAATTACTACAGGCATATAAACCTGCATGTGACAGGAAAAGACAGGTGTGTGTGTGTGTGTGTGTTGGGGATCAGGTGTCCATGTCAGCATAGAGACTTAAATTATTGATGCATGGTCTCATTCTTTCACCCCTTTAAATTCATTGATTCACCTCAGCACATTACACTCATCATTACGATGAACATAAAATAATGTTAATAAAAGGCTACAATGTACCATGTTTTTTAGACAAGCTACAAGACAAATTTTGGAACTTTTCTTTTTAAAACTTCCAAAATTTCCAGAATTAGGTATAATTAATTATAGATATTTTTAATTATAATAAATCCTAACTGCAATTGACAAATATTCGCAATGATTAGTTAATTAATTTACAAGAGTCATTACCTGTTCAATTGAATTGCTGTAATATTTAATATATTTCTTTAATTAAGCTATTAATAATAAACGCAATTTGCTCAACCTCATGTTGTTCCTAACCTGTATGATTTTCTTTATTCAGAGGAACACAAAAGTGTTTTTATTTTTGTCCGCACATTCAAAGTCA
This sequence comes from Enteromius fasciolatus, assembly GCA_032361145.1. Lineage (NCBI taxonomy): Eukaryota > Metazoa > Chordata > Actinopteri > Cypriniformes > Cyprinidae > Enteromius > Enteromius fasciolatus. Next base: position 9,745,790 of record JAUMHR010000082.1, read on the forward strand.
ATCATTTGTAGTCATTGTTTGGACAAAAACAATAAAAAACATTTCTCAAAATATCTTATTTCATGTTTCACAGCAGAAAGAAAGTCATACAGGTTTAGAACAACAAGAAGGTGAACAAGAGATTATTTAATCTTTGGTGAAGTATCCCTTTAATGCTAATTCAGTTGGCTAGGGTTTGACTGCATTAACTGACACAACTGACTGAACAACCACAAAAGCGCAATCGATCCCTTTGATAATAAGACCGTTTACAAAAACCCACTCTTCCACTTCTGCACTTATTAAATATGTATTCATGGTCAATTATTAAATTTATGTATTTGTTGGTCTCCCAGGTGACGTGTTGATTGAGATATCAGAAACCCAGCGGAAACTGACGGCTGAAGTGGAGGGTGTGGTAAGTAAATAATTTTTCTTCTTTCTTTCTTTTTTCTGTCTGATTGATTTTACAACCTGGATTCATTGCTGATCTTGTTTTAGTTCTGCTGGTTTCATGTGGAGGTTCTGCAGGCCATGGACAAGAATGTGAAGCTGGACGAGGAATACATCGACGTGAGTCTGGAACCATGTGTTATGTATTGAGACGTGTCTGTAGGTAGGCTATATGTATGAGCTAATATATTGTGTGTTTATGTGTAGGGCAGCCGTAGAGTGTATGAACTAGAAGTGAGAAATCAGGCTGCAGCACTGGAGCGACAGCTGAGACGTGGTGCATTCAGAGACTCACTGGTAAGTTTATGTATTCATATGTGCATGCGTATTTGTGGGTTGATGTTAAAGTTTTTGGCAGGTATTGCGCTCAGCAATAATTGAATGTGTTTGCACTGACTGAGATTACATCACTAAATGTCACTGTGTCACTGTATTGTAGGGCTGGGACGATGCATGTGATGCATCACAACTTGAGAAATGATTCAGCATGGCTTCTGAGATTTTCCAAATGCATCACAATTCTTTGGGAATCGATTCTGAGATTATTTTTTGATGGCGCTGCATGCTTTAGAAACATCCATACTCATTCATAAATAATCATTCATTAAATTTAAAAAAATGGTTGAAGCTAATTACAAGGGTGTTTACAGTGGGCTGTGTTTACTTTAATTTTGCGTCATAAAAGCATTTTGAGTTGAGTTGATATTACAGACTCGTGCTGCATCCAAAATAGCATATTTCCCTACTACTGTATATAATACGCAAAAAACAGTATGCGAGGTGAGTTGTATGTCCGAATTCATAGTATTCGAAATTGAGTAGGCGAGAAGTACCCGGATGACCTACTGCTTCCGCCCAAATTCTGTAGTATCCATACCATGGACACTTTCCTATCCCATGAGGCTCCGGGAGAGGAGGTGTCATACTCGAAAAAAGGGCGGAAAGTGGAAGTCGAAGTGTAAATACCTCAGGAAAAAAATGTTGTTTATTGTGATAACATTACACTTGTTTAACACGATCTAAATAAACGGATGACTTATTGAAAGTTTAAATTGACGCATGACACATGACAACATCAATATGGCGGATGTAGTACGTCCGAATTACATCCGTACTACACACATTCATACTATATAGAACATACTTTTTAACCGTCGGGTAGTACGTTCAATTTTAAATGTAGTACCTACTTAGTATGTAGCAGTATGTGATTTCGGACACAGCATCGGTCAAATGCACAAGCACTATTCTTCATGAGCATTTGAGTGTGTGGATAAAAACTAGATTAGAGCGCCATCTGTGGTTAAAATCTAAGTTTAGAATCAATTCCAGAGAGAACTGCGACATGTTCTGAAAATCTCAGAATCTATACAGTCACAATTGAAAAATATAAAGTCACAGTTGCATGATATAAAATCACAATTGTGAGATATGAAGTTAGTATTGCATGATATAAACTCAGAATTGTGAGTTATAAAGTCAAAATTGAGATGTATAAAGTCACAATTGCATGCATGACCTCCCTACAACACCTGGGCGTGCTCCTGATGAGGTGGTGGATGGTCTTCTGAGGGATCTCCTCCCACACCTGGACTAAAGCATCCGCCAACTCCTGGACAGTCTGTGGTGCAACGTAACATTGGAGGATGGAGCGAGACATGATGACCCAGATGTGCTCAATTGGATTCAGGTCTGGGGAACGGGTGGGCCAGTCTATAGCTGGAACTGCTGGAACACTCCAGCCACATGAGGTCTAGCATTATCTTACATTAGGAGGAACCCAAGGCCAACCGCATATGATCTCACAAGGGGTCTGAGGATCTCATCTCGGTACCTAATGGCAGTCACATGGAGGGCTGTGCGACCCTCCAAAGAACTGCCACACCGCACACCATTACTGACTCACTGCCAAACCGGTCATGCTGGAGGATGTTGCAGGCAGCAGAACGTTCTCCACGGTGTCTCCAGATTCTGTCAAGTCTGTCACATTGTGCTCAGTGAACCCGCTTTTATCTATGAAGAGCACAGGGGGCCAGTGGCGAATTTGCCAATCTTGGTGTTCTCTGGCAAATGCCAAACGTTCTGCACGGTGTTGAGCTGTGGACGTTGGACTTTCATGGAGTCTGTTTCTATTTCTTATATTTAGAAATTCTTTCATTTATAACTCACAATTCTGACTTTATATAATGAAATTCTGAGAAAAAAATTGTGAATTGTGTGAATTCTCACAATTCAATCTGAATTGTGAGATAAAAAGTTGCAATAACATTTTTTTATTCAGTGGAGGAAAATGAAAATGGCTTTCATAGTCAACAGCTTTAAAGCACGACTTTCAAAATAAAAGTCTTGTATTAGAAAACACTACAGGCATCCCAAGTTCAAATCCCAGCTCGAGGACCTATCCTCAATCCAGACCCTATCTTTTCCACTTCACTTTCTGCCTCATCTTCACTGTCATATAACAAAGGCAAATGATGTTAAAAATAAATTAGAGTGATCATATGTGGCATTTTTCACGGAGATGTCCTGACCAGGATTTCAAGAGCCTTTCAAAAACATGTGGAACCAATGTCATAGGCCTACACCAATCGGCCTGCACACACAAACCAAGCCAAAACCTGTGTCCTCATAGAAATCCTGGCCAGGATGCATCTGGGAAAAATGGCATGGTCATCTTAAATAAAAATAACAGTCTGATGTTAGCATGTTGCTAAGCTAACAACCAATGATCTAACAATCTCTAAAGGCTGATGATACACAGAATGAGCCCAAAACTGAAGTATCCGGTTAAAAATTTGTTACCCGTTCTCAATGATAAAGCGCCCAAGCAAAATTGCTCCAAAAGTTGCCCTGTGTATCATCATAAGAAAGAAACTCAATTTAGTCTAATAGCCATTTGTTGCTAAGATAACAGCTTATTACTCTAACAAATTATGTTTAGGCTCATGACATCATTTAATGGAAATAATGCCTTCATTTCAAATTATTCTTTTTTATAACACAAATCTGTAGTGCAAACGCAGCTAGTAACAAAATCTGAATTTGAGGCAACATGGAACTATGCCAATATGACACAGTTGAGTTCAACTTTTTACGCAATGTGGCAACTGCCACTGTGAGTGACGACAGTGAAGCTCACTATGTTTTGGAACAGAGCCTGTGTGCATGTGTTTTTGTGTGTATGCAGGAGGGCAGTGAGTACATGCAATACCTGAGGCAGAGCCAGCATGAAATTCTCAAAGAGGAAGAGAGGAGATATCGTTTCCTTGCTGAAAAACATTGTGGACTTACACAGTCACTACTATACCTTATCAACAAGGTACAGCTACTTTCCACTGGAGTTCATTAGCAGTGTGCACTCAGTCAAACAGATCCTCTTTCCAGTTCCATCCAAAAGTTATCAGCCCACTGCACAACCATCTTTCTGTGTGTTGACAGACGGGAGTATCTCTCCAGCAGAGAGCAGATGGTTGGAAAGAAAAAGTCAGTGAGAGCAGAAGTTCCAGACCTCGAACGCCCACTCCTTTAGATCAAGAAGCTCAGGTGACACTGGAATGATGGGAATGAAGAGTAACTGCTCATCTATCTATATTCCCCCACTTTTCCGCACTCTTTTAGGCTAACTGCTGAGCCCAGACATTTCCTCAATCACATAATGGAACAGATGGGTAGCTTTGTGTGGAGTACAAGGTCCAAATTTTACTTTTTATCACATCTGTCAATTGTGGGTGAATTTACAAGCCATGCAATTGTTTTTTTT
>JAUMHR010000082.1:9756080-9776531 GCA_032361145.1 Enteromius fasciolatus
TTTTATACTGTACAAACTGTATGTGCTATTGCTCTAAACCAACCCAACACACACACACACACACACACACACACACAAAATACGGAGCACAACTGCTAATTTTTGTAGCACTGACTAAAAAAATCATTTAATGACATTTTCTGTACTAATCTAAAGGTTTGTAACATTTGTTTACCTGACAGTGATTTCGACCAGCTTCCAGACAACATTCCAGTCACTGCAACCATTGCCGATATTGAGGAAAAGAAAGGTTTTATTGTTTACTATGTGAGTTTTCTAAACCCCTGTGGTTGACCTTTCCTCTAGTCTGCCTATCTTTTCTAATTTGTCTACCTTATAGAATGTTTAACCAACAGCATCCAACTACAATATACTATTAAATGCCATATCTATAAAATGCCATTCTTAAATTTTTTCATTAGGGGACACATTCTTGCGTTCTTTATTTATTTATTTACTCATTCGTCTATGTACACACCTGTCAAGTTGGTATCTTTTACATTGTGCCAGTTTCAGTGTTTCATACACTACTGCATAACATAACTTATGCATACTGCATAGGTTTTTGACTTGTTTGCTTGTTCTCGCCTTCTTACAGAGGTTTGTAATTGAGGTGAAGACCAAAGGCAACAGCAAATACTTCATCTACAGAAGGTATCGTCAGTTCTTCGAACTGCACCAGAGTTTGGAACTTAAGTACTCAGCTGAAGCTCAGCCGGGATACTACACCTGCCAACTACCAACCCTGCCAGGTCTGTGACTAAGCCGCTGTTGCATAGCCTCATCTAAAACAACAACAACGATATAGAGCCCTTGGGAAATCTAAGTTCATTAACACAGGCCAGATACACGCTGCAGCTAAATAGAATTGTCACGTCTCAACTACTCTAGGTTTAGTGGTACTGTACTTAATGCATTATGACGTATTTACATTGCTAAAGAGTTGAATTCTCATACCAAGGTAAAATAAAAATAATTTGATGTATCACAGAGTATTTCGCTCCAAATACACTTTTTCAGTTTCTGAAAGTTTTTCTTGAGTATGGACATGTATGGCACCAGGACTCGAGATTTTACAGTTTATGACCACAAAATCAACATCACAAATAAAGAAGTGTTTTTTTGGTTGTGAGGGAAAGATAACCTTGTCACAGCTTGCAGATGATTGGAACTACATGGGGGTGAGTAATTAATGACAAAATGTTCAATTTAGGGTGAAGTAACACTTTAAGGTTCACCGCACAACCAGAGCTAGTGGAAATAGTTTATATATCCTTAAGCAATGCCATGAAGCCACCGTAAGCAAGGGTGTCCAATTCTGATCCTGGAGGGCCACTCTTTCACAACTCGCTCTAACATACCTGCCTGGAAGTTTATAGCAATCGTGAAGATCTTGACTAGCTAGTACAAGTGTGTTTGCTTAGGATTGGTGCTAAACTCTGCAAAAATGTTGCTTTCTGGGATAAGAATTGGACACTTCTGCTTTTGAACAACCTGAGGTTAGGTGCTTCGCTTAAGAGTGCAATGATCATGACTTGGATTGTCTCCAATCTGACGGCAACCAAATGTCATCTCTCCCAAGTCCCAAAACTCAACAGGTACTGTCAAAATGAAAGTAGAAGGAACAAGTACAATCATAGACGATTTGTGAAGCCATAACTTTAACCTTTCAACTGATGATCATCTGGATGAGGATGTAGAGGAGCATTACAGGAGACTTCAGGACTGGTGAAGATGTTCAAAAACAACAACAGACTAGATTGGAGTGCATTATCCCACTCTTGGAGGGCTACTACTTTAATCAAAGTTAACAAGGTCTTCATGATTACTAAAATCTTTCAGGCTGGTATGTTAGGACAACTTGAAGCTAAACTCTGCAGTATACTCATCCTCCTGGAGCAGGATTGGACACCCCAAGGCTAGATGCAGGAACCAATTGTACAAGTCAGAAAAAGGATCACAATTTCATAATCACACCATGTGCAAGCTCTTGAGCTACACCACTTCCTACTGTCCCGCATTTGCTGTTCCTCCAGAGTCAAAGTTCACTCCTTAAGTAGACTTTGTTCTTTGAGTGCTTGAAGTGTTTCCCACAGAGTTATTGATTAACTAGAACTTCTGTGATTTGGATGGAGAACAGTAGAGACAAAAAACAGATGAATAAATAGCATTGTGTTGCTAGGAAAATGAGATAAGCAGCATCCTTTCTGCTGACCATTGTCTATGCTCATCTACATCCACTTCATCTTTTCACACACAAATATTTTCACGCTCAAGGAAATACAGTTTTCAAATTAGTTTGAACTTGTTTGAAAGTTTCCAAAGATCTGAAACCACCTGAGACTCATCAGAAACCAACAACATCAACAATAAAATGTTTAAAGGGAATTTGAACCAGTACTTCAATCAAAATCACCCCTATAGAAGAAGCCATCGCCATATTGTTATCTACTCTTGTTTCATTCCGTAGTCTCTAATGTCTTTAACCTCTTTTCTGATCTCTTTTTAATCAGCCTTATGTCTCAGGTCTCTTTGTCTCAGGTTCTTTTTCACCACTCGTCCCCTTCCTCGTCTTTGACCAAACGAGCATGTGTATAATTGAATTCAGCAAGAAGGAGAGGTCGTTCTTTGGCACCCTACCCACTCTTTTATTAAGGTCACCTAAAGACTGCAAACCAACAGCCTCCACCAGAACTTTCAGAGCTCTGTGCCAGCTAAACCTGTACCTAGTGGAGCCAAGTTAAATCAAGCCTTAATTATATTACAAATTATCACTGACTTACTATCTTCATGACAACTGATTGCTCAAGCCAATGAGCATTAGGAACTGATTATGCAATATTACGTAATGAAAATATAATTGGCAAATTTATATGAGGACATCAGCAACATCTACTCTGATGCACTATAAAGGGATGTCTCCTAAAATTGGATTCAAACCAACTTGTTTGAATGGATTGCTTTTATTTTTTCTTCTCATTATCGGATCTCATAAAGTGCTTTTGAGAATGACCCTCTGACTAATGACAGACTTCTCGTCGTTGTTCACTGTGCGCATTATTAACATTGAAATAATGTTTGGGCACACATTACACTTAGTGCTAATTATCGTTAGCACTAAAGAGATTCAGAGGAACCCTTTGGCTAGCTTTTGATTGTTTAGTTTTCAAACTAATTTGCTTTGAGACATAAATACTTATTTCTGGCGCTTGTTTGTTTCGCCACAGGTAAGGTGTTTATGGGAAACAAAAGGGAGATCGCAGAGAGCAGAATCCCAGAGCTCAACACTTACATGAAGGTGAGTCAGTCTTGAAATTTCGTAAATATTTTCAGTTGTATCACAGTCATATTGCATTGGTGGGAGTTGTGCTTGGTAATTGTTGCACTCATGTGTTTTATGGGTTGAAATCTTTGGAACATAAACATCACTGTGTTGAATTACCAGAAGAAGAAAAATAAACTGTTCCTTTTTTTGTTACTTCTCTTTTTTTCAAAACCTAAGTCACTCACTGTCAGCTTAACTTGGTTATTTTTTATTTAATTTAAGAGCTATTCTTCAACTATGGGAACATTTGAGCCTGTTCACTTTAAGAAAATGCATGAATATAAAGCACATTTGAATGCAAATGGAGAATTATGGCATTAGTTCATTATTCTAAAAGTCATGGAAATTCCCACCACTGCGTAGTTTTTGTCACAACTCAGCATATAGCATTCATATTCATTTTCTGTTAACTGACATTCAATACTACATTTAAATATGACATTCATCTGAAAAAAACAAACGAACCACACATTTTATTTAATTTCCAAAAACAACAAAACAAGTCTCTCTGTCTTTCTCTGTTCTTAGAGGTTGCTTTGTCTGCCTACCTGGGTACTCTTAGATGATCTGATACGGATGTTTTTCTACCAGACCGAATTGGACAGCCAACAGGTCCCTCGGGCCCTGCGCCGCCTGCGGCCCCCCACACGCAGAGTGTAGGAGCCTACCCACAATCTCTTATTTCTCCTTCCAGCACTTTACTCTGTACTTTTACAGGATCCTGCTGTTCTGCTAACTTTCTGCTGCTGTTATTCAAAAGAAAAGTTTTGTCAATCATGCATATGCGTTTAATTTCTCGTTTAATGTGATTAAACGGAGAGCAAGTGGAAACTTTAGCTGCTTCTGTGTCTATAAGAGCTCAGTAATGTCTCAGAGTAGGTGTTTTGACAAGATCCAAATCAAATGTTCTAAAGTACAATTCATCTTAGCCAATTCATCTTATCCAAAACTAGTGCTGTCAGTCATAGCTGAGATACTGGGATATTTGGCTGCTATTGGTTTAAGAGCTGCTCAGTGTGATGTGGCTCTAACACACGGAAGTAGTTTTGTTTATTGTATACACTTTGTTATAAAATGATACAGACTACAGCATGCTGCAATATTTGTAAATGCAATTGAAAAGCATGTGCTACGAGCACAGTCGGTTTACAGGACAGAAGAATTAGTATTTACTGACATATGGCCTGACAACGTCTCATCTAGCTGCAGTTCACTGTTGTTCTATTTAAATCTGTTAAACTGGAAAACTTAATATTATATTTAACAAGATCATTTTGACAGTACGAAATGAGCCATAATCTAAGTCTAGGGAGCCACAAAAGAGAAACTTATGAGCAATAAAGTTCTGATGAAAATGAGGTCTCATTTTGACTCTCGAAACCACTTCTTATTCTGTTATCCATCTGAAGTTCACAATGCTCTTTTTTTTCTCTCTCTTTCTTACTAGAAAAACTGTAAAGCCCAAAACGGACCTTCTCTCCGCACCCAGAGCAGAGGTATACCAGCGTTTCCTTGGAAACACTTTCAGTAACAGCCTACACACTACATACTACACGCATACTTGCATGCTCAAACATGCAGGCACCACACAGAGCTCTGACATTTGGTCAGCAGGTTGTTACACAACACACCTCAAACTTTTGTTTCAAAACTCTGACATTTTGTCAGAAGTTTATGACAAAACGTTGTGGAGGCTGAGACTCTTCCACAATGCTGCAGTGTCACTTAGAGTTTGCTTCGTGTTTATGGAGAATTCTGAATATGTATATATAATTTGCAATTTCTTGTGACCACCGATAACTGTAAGCACTTCAGCTTGTGTTACAGACAGGAATATCTTAAATTATGCAGCTTGTTGAGCTTCTTGAAAAGTGTGCTGTTACTATTCATCACACATTTTGACAAAAAAATCTCATCAGCTTCAGTTACATGAAGCACCTAAGTCATATTTAGAGACTTGAGGGTAAGATTTTTTGACTCAGGCCAGTAAGCAACCACCCACAACACCCTAGCAACTACCTTGAATACCCTAGCAACTGCACAGCAGTCCACTCAAATCCACTCAGAACACCCCATCCACACAGCAAGTCCTGGCAAGCACCCAAAACACCCTGGCAATCATGCCAGAGAGTTTTGTGTCAGCAAACACCACTGTGTTTTCTTGCGAAAATGTCAAAATCTAGTTTCCAATACTATGATAGCTTACTTGTGTGGTTTTGATTACTCGTCATTTGATAGATTAACATTGATGACACTAAATCTGTACCATTGCTCTTACACAGACAAAGAAAGAGACATCTGTGTCTTAGTTTTCTAGGTCAGATCTTTGGCCCATTAATGGTTTCTGCCCTGTTCTACTTCTTTTGCTAATTCCTTTATCTTTTTTTTCCTGAGCGGCTTATTTAAGGGACAGTTCATCAAAAAATGAAAAATCTGTGATCATTTACTCACTACTCTCATGTTGATCCAAATCTTTCTTTCTTCCATGGAACGCACAAAAATAAGATATTTTACAAGAAAAACAGATCATCATTTCCAACAAATTGAGTTTTTCAAGCTCCAAAAGAACATAAAAGCACAATAAAATTGTCCTACATTCAAGCTTTGCATTATATGTCTGAATCACTGATTCAGTGAGTTGAACTTGTGAACTAGATCAGTTTAAAATCATGAACCATTTGTTAACTTACTAAACCAAAAGACTCAAAATAGCTATTTGTTTACAAATTTGTCAGGCAGATCTTGTTCGCAAATCAAATTTACTGATTACTCATAATTAATAAGTTGTAAAAGAACTGCTTTTAGGTTGCTTTTGCTTTCTTTTTGAAGCTCAAATATCTCTATCCATTGTAATTAGATGGAAAAAAAGAAAATGTCATAAGAGTATAGAAGGGCATGAGGGTTGAATAAATTATGACTATTTTGGATCATGTTTGTGTGCTTTAGTGCTTTCTTTGACCCTCTCTCTTCCACCTACTTCTCAGTCACGTTCCTTCAGCCTCTCTCTCTTATCTTTCTCCTTGTCTTAATATATTCTCTGCTCTTTTTTTCCACTCTGCAATTTATCCTTCCATCACTCCTTTAATCTCTCCCACTCTTCCCTCGGAGTTCACCCATCAGTTTTGCTTTCTTCTTTCGCTTTCTCACACCATCCTTTAATGCATCCCTCAGTCTTTGTCTTCTGAAGTACTTGCGCAGTTTTATCATTTCTTTTTTTTGCATCTCCGAATGCTCTCAGACCTTATCGCCATTCTGTCATTCCATCCACACCAGATGTGACCACAAAGAAATGGCATAAAACATGATTTATATCCCTTGCCCATCTGTAGTTAAGTGTGAAAGGGTGTGTGAATTTTAATTTGTATGTGTGAGTAATTGCCAAAAATTTCAAATCGAATAAAATTGTTTATACCTCCACTCAGCAAGGTGGCGCTATTGTAAATAAACCTTATTTTGCGATGTTGAGCGTACAATTGATAAAAACAACATCTCATGGCAATTTAAAAGCATTTTTTTATGATCTCATTTGTATGTTTTCAGACGTTTTTGAACAAATCTCCCCATATAAATTCAACAATTTCTTATGAGATTGGATTGATTCCCAATTTATCTTTGTCCTCCAATATTTAGACAAACAGTTAATGTTGAGTTGTCGAAATGCTATTGATTGAGCCCAAAGGTCAAACTCTGTAATCCTTTTCAACCTTGATATGCTTCCAGCACACACACTCCTCTTTTATTATCTCCTCAAAACAGTTCTCTCATGATGTCCTGTCCGGATGTAGATCGATGTAGCAGGTGTGCTGATAAATCTCACACGGTGCTGGACATTTGTCTTCATACGTTCATGTGAGAGCACATGATTCAAAGCACGCTGCTCTCCACATGGAGATTGCAGCGGAAGAGAGTCCGGCCTTATTCTGCTGTGGCCGTGTGGCTGGGAGAGAAAGTGACAGATTACACTTCTCATAACACCAGATATAACAACAAAAGATCTGGAAAGCAAGACCGGGAAAGATAGATATGTAGGTGGTGTCGCTTTGCTGTTAAATATCTGGGAAAGGCTGCAGGTTCGAACTTTATAGAGGATGATTCATGAGCTGTCACTATTGTAGCCTTGAGCAAGATGCTTTTATTTAGGAAAAATCATGTCAATCCAATTCTCTTTGATTACTTTCTTCCATAAAGGATGTATGATGTTCATGCTGCTTCTTTCCATGAATCAAAACACCATAAAAATGGTTCATATGACTTCTGTGTTATATGCCAGATCTTCTGAACACCAGATTCGATTCAGTAGCATCAAAAATTCAGATTGTGACAAATGACATTGAATATGTGAAAGCTGAAGTTTAAATGTAAATTTGATAGCAGTGAAAAAATGTTGACACAATTATCATATGGCTTCTTTGTCATTTTTGGACTTGGTCCCCCATTTATGGAAAACAGCAGCTTGAACATTCTTCAAAATTCTACTTTTGTATGCCACATATTCTCACATCTCAAGCAATTAAATTAATCCAGGTTTCTCAATAACACTGATCCTTTAATTAAAAATATGCGCTTTCAAATAAAAGTGTCATGTAGATATCACAGAATCTGTTACTTTATTTACTGTGTGATGGCTCTGAGAATGATATGGCCATTTCCTGGGGAAGGAGAGAGGGAGCCTTTTCTTTTCTCTGTATCACTGTAAGGAGTTTAGACAGTAAGAGTGAGCCATTATAAAGAGATCGGAGATAATGTTTCAGCAGGCATGCTTCCATTAGAGTCCTTCACTTCAGACCATCAGAAATATTGGTATGAGTGATCTAAGAAAAGACATTTTAAGCATTATGTAGTCACATATAATAATGTTGAAGTCTTAAAGTTGGCTATTACTGATTTCACACTTGCAAATTATAATATTTTCACGGTTATTTTCATGGCCCGCTTTGTAAAGGACAGCTATTTCACACCTGGTCTTGGCTGATAGCTCGGGGGCGAGAGTCCCAGAGTTCTTGTTTTGGATGGTTATCTGTCTGATAAAAGAGAGGTATTTATTCTAGCATACTTTTTGTTGATTCAATCTCAAGTTCTTAGTATTCCACCCATAACATTTGAAAATTATTGCATTTTATGAGTGTCTATAAAGCAGGTTAATAACTGACACCCATTCTTGGTTAAACTCCTTTGTCATGTGTCATGGCCCCAGAGAGTGATCTCTTCTCTTTATATCCTGCTCTGATCCCCCAGTTGAGAGGAGCCAATCTGGGTCACTCATTTAGGTAGGAAAAAACACCTCCCTCTCCTCCCTTTTGGCCGGCCACGTGCTAATGAGCTCATTTCGGAGGTCATTGACTCCTTAATTGAAATCAGAGTGCTTTGTGACCCCCAGAGTCGTGCTTTAATTAGACATGTTCTCTGACTTCTTGATCCCGTGCAGAAATAACTCTCTGAATATGACCAAACAGGAAAGACCTCTTCAATAGAGTGCTGCTAAGTGAAAGAGATTGATAGCCATTTGTGTTTGAGTATTATTGTGGTTAAATGTTTCCTTTTTTTGTTCATACCACAAGCTGACATATTTTGCCAGTATAGCCTTCATCACCAACTTCTTTTTAGGCTTTTTTAGTCGATCTATCTCGGTTTGTTCTCGACCTAGTTCTCTTCGATATCGAGTGCAGCGCAAGCCCTGAGGTCTTCATATCTCTTAATTCGTAGTTTTGAGCTAATATGGCGACTTATTGCTAACTAAATTGCCTGAAAGCACATATATGTCACCCACGTGTCTGTTTAATATGTGTTTTCATCTGGAAGATTTATTTCTTTGCTCTAAAATGTTACCCTTTGGATGTCTTTTTGAGATGTTTGATTTACAATGTCAGTGTGCTCTTTTTAAAATGTTAATTAAGTGTTTGTACACAGTAATTCAAATATGAAGCACTTTTTAACAAACATCTTGAAGATGCATACTAGTGCTTATTTTTCTTAAGTCCTTTTTAGTAGGTCACTATAAAGGTAGAATATAGAAAAGAAAAGACCAATTAAATTTAGTATGTAAATGAGCGCAGGAAAATAGACCAATCAGTACACAAATACTGTGGTTACATCATTCTTCTGGCAGCTACTAAATGCATTATAACTACCTGACTTAATCATGAACTACAGCAGAAACATGTGTTAATGAAGCATTTATTAACACACTGAGCAACTGTTATCATGTGTCTAAATAATAAGTTTTATTAATGTAAGTTTAAACAATTTATTAATAATTTACTTAGACATTCTATAAGATCTTAATAAATACTGATATCTCCTAAATACCAGGTTTGTAAATAACATAATAATAAAAAAAATGATAAACTGATCATTAATAAAGTATGATAATACAATTATTAAACATAATATATATGCTCAAGAACAATGCATTTATAGCTGCACTTGTAAACGGTTTACTAATGCATAGTAATGTTGGAACAATGGTTTATAAAGGATTAAATAAATGCTTACTAATGCTTAACTAATCATTCATAGTGTGTAGTTATCATAAAGTGTTACCACATTCTTTAATGCTGAAATTTCAATCAAACAATATTTACCCAAAAGTGAAATCAAACAAAACAAAATCGCTGACTGAAATTATCTACCAAAATTTGAATGTAGCCAGTAAGTAGTTTACGATGAAGCAACAGCAGAAAAAGCCAATAAAAAGAAGATGGGTTTCAAAAGAGTGCAGAGGACGGTTGCAATGCTAATGCTACTGAGAGCTTTTCTCAGCGCTAGGCTAATTAGCACATATATTACATTGGGAAAACGGGGGGAAGGAAATTGCTTTGTCACATTTCCACATAGCAGAGTGTGTTTGTGGCACATTCTCTCACATTTCCAAGTCTTGCTTAATTTCCAGTGTGGTTTAACCATGCAATAAAAAGACAATAAACCAGGCGCAAAAGAAAACGTAGCCCAATATGAGGAAGGTGTTATCTTGTTGTTAGTTTTTGATATTAGTCCGACATCCTGCAGTTTGTTGGTTATAACAGGATTTTTCTAGTATTGCTGTGTTGTGTTTCATTTCTAAGTCCTAAAATTAAACTGGAAATTAGGTGCTGGGCGTCCAGCCAGAGGAGAACTGGCCCTAACTAAGCCTGGTTTCTCCCAAGGTTTTTTTTTTTCTCCATTCTCTCATGGATGGGGTTTTGGCTCCTTGCCGCTGTCGCCTCTGGCTTGCTTAGTTGAGGGCACCTAATTTCTAGTAATTATCATCGTTTTGATTACAGAGACCATCTCTGCATTTAATAAATAAATAGTTTAATCTCGTCATTATACATTACCATCCCTCTATTCTCTTATTTAGAGACAATCTGTATTGTTAAAAACGCTATTTAAATAAAAGAGATTGAGATCAAATATTGGATCAAAATTCCATTCGCGTAAAATGGCCTAATTGTAACCTAACCATGGTGTGGCTGTAGAAACCAATTATTACACTGAGTTACTTTCCTGCACTATATAACAAAGTTAGCCCACACAAATGACCCAAAAGCCATTTTTAGGGTTTCACAGCAGCAGTGGTACTGAAATAGTTTCTTCATCTGATGTTACTGAGCCTGCGCTCTGATGCTTTCTCTGTACTGTTGATATGTGGAGATTTTCACATCGAGTTTTGGCAAAAATTGTGTCTTTCTGTTCAGGAGCTGCCTACGAGCGTGCACGGACATACACACATGCGTGCTCACACTTAAAGCAACTGCCAAGATGTAATTAGCTGGTAACATCTAACACGTCTCACCTACACACTCCTACTCATGCAAACAAACCAAGCAACCCACAGCTCAGCAGATTTAAAGCATTATCTAAACATACAGATATGGCGGAGTGAGAACAGATGCCCACTCATGCCCATCACACACACGCACACATACATACAAGAAGTGTGTTAGCGTACAGTTACACATGCCGCTTTGAAACACCAGTATACGCTACAGCGATCTGTGGCAGTAGTGCATTGCAGCAGCGTGCTTCTTTCAGTTTGTATATTACATATATAAAATTAGAATGTTAGAAAATGATGAATGTTGTCATATATTCATATATAATTTTTTATATAGCTCTATAGATCTATATTCCTACTGTATGCTCGTGAGTCCATTTTTTAGATGAAATTTCAATAGAAACAAAGTTTGTACCTGAACAAATTCCTACAGAGAGCTACATTCCATCTCTTGAGAAATGCAGGAGCTTTTCTGCAGTAATTGACCTTGTTTTCTTTTCATTTAACTAAGCTTGAAGGATTGACATTGACATTGGAGGACACACACGTTCTCTCCTCTGTTCACCTATCTGTCAGACATCACTCCTCTTCATCACATCACACTCTTCTCTTCTATTATCATTTCCACTAATTCTTCTGTATCACCTTCTTTTTACTTACTCTTTTTTTTTGTAATTATGATGTGTAAATAGTATTTAACAGCACTTTTATTTACACTTTTATGTTGGGAAAAAAAATAAAATAAATAAAAAATAAAAAGATATATATATATATTCAGTTTCAGTTATCATGGTAGTTTTAAAATATGTCTAAAAGTATATATATTCATGTGAATGAATACAGTAGTAATGCACTATAATATTTACCGTAGTTTATAGTATACCTTGAAGAGATTTTTTTTTAATATATTTCAGTGTTAATTGAACATGATGTTCTTTAAGGAATACTATTGTAATACCATGGTATTATTTTTGTATGTATCCAACCCATTTAGGTCATGGTAAATGTCTAAGAATATAAAGATGTGTGTTCAAAAACCCATTTGTTTTCATAGTGCATGCATATTTTACACATGTGCAACAAAACATTGTATTACTGTTACAATTACAGTGGCTAGTTAATGGACATATTTTTAAATAATATGCTTAGAAGAATACCATGTTATTCACTGAAATTGAAAAAAAAAAAACTAAACGCTTAATATTTCCACAGTGCTATTTAGCTGGTCTCAAAAAAGAAAAGAACAATTTACATGCATCTCTTCACCTCTCTCTTCTTGTGAATAGCAGCTTCACTCCTGAATCTCTTATTGTCACTTTGTATTGTAGTTTTCTTTTTTCTCTTACAAGCATCCTCTCATCTTATTTCATCCAACACTCTCATCTTTTCCTTTCATTCACTCTCTTTAAAGTTCTTCAAGAATGATAATCTCCTACCTGCACCTCGTTCTCACTCAGGACGTTTCACTCTCTTTCTCTCCGTCGGTGTGTGTGTTTCCCGCTTGCGTGTCCTCACTGTACTGTATGTGTGTGTGTGTGTTAGGCGGTGTTTGACTTCAGCGGCAGCGGACGCCTGGAGCTCACTCTGAAGACTGGAGACGTGATCTTCCTCCTGCGAAGAGTCAACACAGACTGGCTGGAGGTGAGAGAGATGAGGAGAGAGAAGAATAACAGGATAGAAATGATAGGTAGGCAGGAGAAGAGAGAGAGAGGGGAGTGGAGGGTTTGTAAGAGAGAAAGGGGAGGGAGGGAGAGAGAAAATGGATGGAGCAGCATGATCTCATTTATGTTTGGAGGCATTTGTGTGTAAGTGTGATTATAGCACACATACATTTATATATGTGTGTCTCTGTAATGTTGCTTCTAAGAGGTGCTTAAAAAGCAAATAATTATGTTACTTCTTTTTTTTTTACGGAAAGTAATGCATTGAATTACTTATAAGTTACTTTTTTAAAATCTTGTTTGTTTTTTATTAATATAAAAAGTACTAACTAACTGAAATTAATATACTCAGGCTGAAGGGACGTCTAGGTTACGAACGTAACCCAAGTTCCCTGAAGGAGGGACCGGAGACGTTACATATGGGAACTCGCCAGAGAGACCAAATGCCTTTGAGCTTTATACAAAAGGCCAATGAATATTGGCGTGCACTTGATTGCGCTCACAGGAACAAGGGAACACCCATGGAACAGGCCACGACTCTGAGGCCGCGTTACGCGGAGACCCCCTGCCAACTGGCAAGACTTTTTTAGCTTTTCCAGTTCGTTAACAGAGGAATCTGCACGTAACCTTCTCAACCCTCTGCGGCCCGATTGGGGGGGGGATTGGGGCACAGAGTTGCTTTCAGTGGGCTGCACGTAGCCTTCTTGTAAGGTCCCGCCTACTGCGCTCGGATGTCGCGTGTCTCGCTTCCCAGCTCTAAGAGAAAATACTCCAGGGTTTTTTCTAATTTGGGTTTTAATTTTGCTTTTACGTTTTACCTCGTATTAATCTGACATCCAATTTTAAGTTATTATTAAATTTAGATTACAATCATAGATTCGAATGCTGAATTTGATCTGAGTCTTATTTTAGAAACCTGATCCTTTTTAAACTTGTTATACTTTTCTGTTACCTCGTTCCTTGTTGGACCATAAGCCATCTGGATCTAACGCCAGCTGTAACATCACTCTGTAACACGAATCATAAACTCTTTTTTTTCTTTTTCGGATTTCTCCGTCCTTTTCTCTGTACAGACTGGAACAATGGCACCGAAGCGAAAAGCTGCAAGTACATTACATCTGTGCCCTCTTATACACACGTAGTGATGAGGTGCACTTAGCTGTAATTAAATGCATGCCAATATTCATTGGCCTTTTCTTAATACTCTAAAGGCGATTGGTCTTACATGCGAGTTCCCATATGTAACGTCAGAGTGGCTCTAATGAAGGGGAGCAATGAATATTTCTAGACTTTTTTTTTGTACTTTTGGCAGATGCTTTTATTCATATTCATATGGTATTCAGGGTCTAAAAAAAGATTGTGTTATGAAAAAATAAGGATGGTGGAAAAGACATAAAGGAAAGATGAGAGATCTCTTTTCTTTGTAAAGGGCCAGGCACCCTGGAATGGGCTCGTCCTGAGATACTGTAGGGGCCCATGCCCTGGAAAGCCCTCGTCAGCCCTTAAAAATCCGGGGGAGAAGGTGTAAGCGGGCTGGGGCTGGCGGGGGAGGTGTGCTGCGGTGCGGACTCTAGACGTGCGCCGGGTCATTCTCGCGGATCTCCCCAGCTACAGTGCCTAGCAGCCGGCACAATGTGATTTCTGCCCAGTGCTCTGAAAGTGAAGAAATTCAATTAAATACATTTATATGTTAGTATGTGTGTGTGTATGTGTGTGCGCAAAGGAGTGGGACACTGAGAGTGAGAAGACCTGACATGGACACACACTCACTAGCATGGTTTTTATGAGTTAGATACCTGCAATCTTTTCAGGTCATGACAATAAAGGAGAACGATTTGACCTGAATTGAATTCCAAGGACAGAAAGAGAGAGAGGGAAAATTGGATATTACGTAGACATGCAATGGACCCTCAAAAAACATTATCATTATTAAGAGCGGCTGAAAGAGAAAGATCAAGTCGTAACTCACTAGTTCATTGCCTCTGAAACTACTTTTTTTTTTTACTTGAATGCCCCTAATGTGTCTGAAGATCAGGTGTGTGGCAATCATTATTCCTCCCATTTCACATTAATAATCCTGCATTATTGTGTCCCTCCACCTGTCATATCAGTTCATCTCCCCTGCAGATACTAGATAATTGATTTATTGATTAGTTTGTTGACTGATTAATTGATTGGTTGGTTTATTGATCAGTTGGTTGGTTGATTGGTTGGTTTGAGTAATTGTTTAATTGCTTGATTAGCTGGTTGGTTGGTTGATTTGTTAATTAATTAATTAGCTGGTTCATTGATTTATTAATTGGTTGATTGGTTAATTGATTGCTTTAGTTGGATGGATGGATAGTTTGTTTGTTTGATTGTTTGTATGACTGATTGGTTAACAGGTCTTCATCTGCTCATGTCTTGTGTCTATTCTCTGTAGGGCACAGTGAGAGACAAAACTGGAATTTTTCCAGAGTCATTCGTAAACATTATTAAACCTCTTCCTGAGAGTGACTCTGACGAAGAGTGCAGAAAACATTCATACAGCTGCCTGCGCTGCTATCTTCTGCAGCCAGAGGGCATCGACACAAGGTCTCTCTCACACACACACACACACACACACACACAGTTCATCTAAAAACATTACCCTTTTAATCTCTATCATGCCTATAAACATGAGATCTTAGCAACCACATCACAACCACCATCTACTTTTTCTCAGCTAATGCAATGCTGTATTTATTGTCTGTTGTAGGGACATTTGTGTTGAGGAAGATCTCTCTATTCAGCCATCTTATAAAGAGCTGCTTTCCCGAATGAGGTACTTTCATTTCAGATCCCTGTTCTGTTCAGTTTTCTAATCAGGTTGTTCTGTTTGTCATGTTATGCTCACAATGTGCCCCAAAATCAAGAGATTAATTAAATTAATATTTGTGTATTTATTATACACAGAATGTTTCCTGCCTTAACTCAAGTAAAAGAGGGGAAAAGATGTGGTAGAAGAGAGAAAAAGAATAGAGAAACACCCAGGAGTTAAAGACAGTCTGACCAGCTATAGAAAACACATAAGAACACTTTACAGTGTAATAATTTCTAATTACTTTACTTCAAATTTATTTCTAGAGAACATCTAGCAGCAAGCTCTTTCAGAAAACCTAGTTACCTGGCTATCTAGACAAAACAACTGTTATTTAAGGTATTTTAAAAGCATAGTTAAATGTAACAATAAAATAACAAAACAGTAAAATGTAAAGAAATATATGTTAATTTGACATATAAAAAATACCCCACTACTAGATTTATTTAGGTTGCTTTAACAGGTGTCAACACCTTTATTATATTATATTATAAATGTAATATATTGTATTTTATATTATTATATATATATATATATTATATTTTTTAATTTAAACAATAGTAATTTATTAATAATGTATTAATAATAATTTATTAAATTCAGGTCTAAAATGATTGAATTTAATAAAATTGTTATTATTAATAATTAAAACTGTAATTATTAACAATGATGATTAATGGCATTCAAAACAAAGTTTTTGTTTACATTATATTTGTGTGTGTACTGTGTATATTATTGTGTATACACACAAACAGTATGTATTTTGTATGTATACATTTACATTCAAATACTTTATAATATGTATATATATATATATATATATATATATATAGATAGATACACATAACATTCTTTTTTTTTAAATATTTACTGTATGTGTATGTATTTGTATATACATTATAAATGTACACAGTACACACACATATATGATGTAAAACAAACCTTTATTTTGGATGTGATTAATTGTCTGTTCTTTATATAATTAATTTTCAAAAATGTTAAATAAATATATACAATTTTATTATTTTATTTTTTTATTTTTTTATTAGCAAAATTAATTACACTGTAAAATTACAAACAACTTATTGCAATATAGAAAACAGATATTAGTAGCTTCGAAAACAAGAGATACTTATTTGCATAAAAAATGATTAACCAAATCTTGGATTCCCCATTTCCCCCATTGTAATTTTTTCAACAAACAACAACACAAAACGCCACAAAACGTCGTCTCGAGGGCCATGTGTCGAGCAGCACTGGATTAATGCTTAATAATAAACCTCATTTGCATTATGTTGAATATACATGCAGCTGTTGGCTCATTTACATAAAGGTCACATGACCGCCGGCATAATATGGATGCCCGAAATTGCATTATACTAATTATATTTGCACTTGCTGTGACCTCTAACTACTACGCAATTAGCTTCTCTCTGTTTACTCCCTCAGGGACCTCTTTAAAGAGGAAGATATTGCTTTGAACTACCGGGACCCTGAGGAAGATCTGATACGGATATTAGACGATGAAGACGTCACTCTCATGGTGCAAGAGAGCAAACAGACGGGGTCAAAGGTGAAGCGGCCAGTGAATCAGTTTCCCTGGGAGCTGCTGGTCACGCATGCCAAAGATCTGACCGTTTACAACAATGAATATTGAAACGAGCAGACAACGTTCCTCATCATTTCTAAGTCATTGCACAACGTTTCTTAGTTTATGTCATTTTCAAATTGAAACTATTTTTGATTGCTAATAGGGATGGTTAACCCAAGAATATGACCAATTGTGTCGTATTTACTCCTCCTTGAATCGTTAGTGGCTTTTGAAGTAGAATCGGTTGATCCGGTCTGGATGATTCAGCTTAATTGGTCAAATTAACTCAGACCAGTGTTATTATTATAGTTTATTTACAGTTCATAGAGATTTTTGGTAATTACTTTTGTCTTTTTCTGTTATTATTATATATTATCATTTTATCTAATGGTTT
Organism: Enteromius fasciolatus; assembly: GCA_032361145.1. NCBI lineage: Eukaryota > Metazoa > Chordata > Actinopteri > Cypriniformes > Cyprinidae > Enteromius > Enteromius fasciolatus. The sequence goes on from JAUMHR010000082.1 coordinate 9,773,644, forward strand.
GTTTATTTAATTTTTGTTGTTTTATTATTTCAATTTAATCTAACAAAATAAGAAATCTAGCCTCGACAAATAAATAAAAATATTTCTGTTTTCTTGTAATCTGTGTTTTATTTTATTATTTTTGTTTTAGTTTTAGTTTATTTAGCTTTAGTTGTTAAACTTAATTTGTTAAACTAAACAAACGTAATAAATGTAGCTCTGGAAACTAGCTGAAATTAAAAAGAATGTTTTATTTTGTTTTATTGTCTTATTGTAACTGTATTATTGCAATTAAATTTTAACCAAAAGGAAAGTTTTTAGTATTTTGTAGTGCTGTCAAATTATTAATCACATCGAAATAAAAGTTTTTGTTTATAATATATATATATGTATGTGTGTGTGTGTGTACTGTACATATTTATTCAGCATATAGAAATGCAAACACATGCATGGATATTTTTAAGAAAAAATATTATGTTAATATATTATATTTATTTATATGTAACACAAATGTAATGAAAAAGTAATATATATAGTATGTGTGTATTTATATATACTTAATAAACATACACAGTACACACACATTATGTAGACAAAATGTTTATTTTGTATTTGATTTATCGCGATTACTTATTTGACAGCTCTAAATGTCTTGAATTCATATGCACATACAAGTAACTTTTTGTCCTTTTTGAAGCTTTAATCCCTCAGTTTCTGTTTGTTGTTGTTGACTAGCAGAAGATGGATTTAAGAATAAGTAAAAGTGACAAAACTGTAATTTCTGGGTGATTAGTTCTTTAACACAACCAGTATTTCGCAGTGGAATCTGTTGCTGAATAAATACAGATTTTCTTTTCCTGTGTTTGTGTATTGGTGGTTTGACATTTCACTTTTCTTGTTTGGTGCCAACTTCTTCTTTCAGTTCCTTTCATTGCAAGAAAAAGTCTTCAGAAAATCATGGGTGCTTTCATTTGTGGCACATTCTGACTTATGTGACACAGTTATATACAGTATGTGTAAATTATATACATGAATGTAAGCAGGGTTTGGGGCTGATATAGCAGATTACTCTTAGGCAAGTGTGAGTTTGATGAATGTGTAGAAGGAGGCTGATCTATCAGTGTGAGGAATGTTCTCAACCTGAGTTAACTGCTGATAATCATTAGCCTTTTAGCCAGTGTTTGCTTTACTAACACATCGCTCATAGAGTTTGTGATTTCAGCAAAACTCTAGTTGCACGAATTAAATAATACTGCATGAGTGACACATCAAATCTTTTCTATATTATTTCTTTTCATCTGGTAGTAAATTAGGCAATGCATATTAAAACATTTAATATTCTGATGTAATAATTGTCATATTTAAAACACTGAACTAATTAATGAAAATAAAATATATATTTTTTGCCTATAAAAAGTAAGAAAAATGCTTTAAAATTATTTTAAATAGAATTTGATTTAAAAATAAAAATGAATAATATGATGCATAAAAACAAAATAAGATTTATAAAATGTGTTATACAATTAATAAGTTAATAATACCATAACATTATAAATAGTAATTTAATATCATTACATTTCAATTATTTAAGCATTAAATGCAATTAAGCATTTACTAACTACTTGGATTTAATGTCAATTTAATTAAATTGAGTTTAATTTTAATGAAAAAGATTAGAAAATAAATGTATTGTGTATATATAAATAGAAATGTAATATTAATAAATTATAATTTTAATATATAAGTAATTAAGTATGCCATTTAAATTTAACATAATTGATTTACAAATCAAATATTTACAAATGTAAACAATATAATAATCTTTTCTATTCAGTTATTTCAATGGTTTTAAACATTAAACATTTTAGATTTTTAAATTAATAAAATGTACAAAATGTGCAATAATGTAATACACCATTTTATTCTTAATGCAATATGTTTTTATAACAAACATTAATCATTTAATAAACATTCATTTTATTACATTACATTTATTTATTAATATTGAAAACATTTAAGCAATTCCATGAATATTAAAATTGAACATGAAATTAATAGTATATTATATTGATTTGACTTTTTAAATGCAGTTTTTCTTTCTAATTTAGGGGAAGGAATCATATGTCATGTCGAAATCTGCAAACAAAGCTGTTCTGAACCTTTTATGTAAAGTAAACACATTTGCGGTCAGGCTGGCACAGACACTTGAGGACTTGAGGAACACTTGAGGATGTCAGCTTGTGCAGCTTCATCACAGCAGAGAAGAACAAGATCAACTCTCCTTCATCTTTAATTATTAGAGAATATCAGAACCTTTTTCTTCAGCTGCTGATGTTCAGTCAGTGTCCTCCATGAGTCCAAACGTCTCTCTCTTCTTGACTCTGACTGTCTTATGGACATCAGTTCTCTCAGTGTGTCCTCATCTTGGCATGTTTGCTCCAGGTTAGGGATGTTTTACTGTGATCTGCTTGTGTTTCAGTATCGTTGGGTTTTTAATTTATCTTCTCTTCCCAGAATCCTCTGCTCTGGAGTCTTTGGAGTGCCGTAATGACTACTGCTCTCATATCAGCTGCAGCTGGAGAGACCATCCTCTTCTTCATCTCTCTCTCCTCCACATGGACCCAGACGACCACCGGTGAGAGACACATCTTCATTTACATCACTGGACACTGCTGCTGTCATTACAGCAAAAATAGTAAAGTATTAAAGGATTGAAGTAGTAAGTAGTAGTAGTAGTAAAGTATTAAAAGTGAAATAATTCAGTTGAGTTAGTAAATGAATAATATATTCAAAGGCAATCATGTATGTCTTTATGTTAAAATATTGTTAAAATTATATATATATATACACTATATTACCAAAAGTTTTCGCTCACCCATTCAAATGATCAGAATCAGGTGTGCTAATCA
>JAUMHR010000082.1:9776552-9790843 GCA_032361145.1 Enteromius fasciolatus
GATGGCACTTCAGTTCATAGAATGAGTAAAGGCAGGTGAGCGAATACTTTTGGTAATATAGTGTATATATATATAAACACGCAGTGTATTTTAAAATATTTACATGTATGCAAATGTCTATGTTTATATTCATATAATTTGTATTATTAATAAATATATTTAATATATAGAAATATATGTTTTTTATCTATGCATGTGGGTGTATTTATTTATATATAATAAATATATACACAGTAAACACACACATATTATATTAACAAAACCTTTTAATTTGGATGTGATTAATCACAATGAATCGTTTGACAGCTTTTGTTTTTAAGTAAAGATTTATGAATTGTGTGATAATGTTCATTATAGTAATAATATGTTTTATATTCTATTTAAATATTCATCTGCAAAATCGGCAAAAATGTCAATAATTCTGTGTTTTTCTGTCAATATGGGGGGCTGTGTTTACATGATTTTAGCAAATGGCTGCAATATAAAAAAGAGAGAAAACTATTTATGTGGAAATACTGCTGAAGTAATTAAATTCAATGTGATTGTATGTAAACTAAACTAAACTTTAATGTAATATAATATCCTTTAAATGTAATTTTTGTAATGTATTTTTAATAATACAATTTATTTATTTACTACTTTTTATTTTATTATATAAAATGTATTTATTAATATTTAAAACAGCATAATATACTACAAGTGTAGAATTTGATAGTATATTATATGAATTTAATTAGAATTATAACAAAGTATAACAAAGTAGTTTAAGAAAATTCTTTAAATTCACTCTGAATTCATGATCAATCCATAGCATGTGCAATAAGCCATAAGACTAAAATATAACTTATGATTGCTTGGTTTTTTAAAAAATAAAAATCTGCTTTATCCTAGAGTATCACCCTGTGTTCAGACTCCTAACCCTTCCCAGAATTCCACTGAGAGGGAGAGAGTTTATTGTCAGTATAACACATCTCTGTTTGCCATCGGCTTTGATGACTTGTTCTTCTTCCACACGCCACACTCTTCCGGTCTTTCCAGGACCTTCAGACTCACAAAATCTGGTACAATTTTACAATAGATTCTACCATAGAGATACCTGAGCATTGGCTATTTAAGTTTACTCTTGACTGTCCTATAGAAGATGCAGATCCAGACTGGAATTTTTACCAGCTAGATGACACATCACCTCCCTCACCTCTGACCTCTGACCCCTTCAGACAGCATGACCAAGAGCTCTCAGTGAGTGTCAAAACAACCACACTTTCATTCAAAGGTCAGGCTGAACTGACACAAGAATGTCTTTGACTTCCTCGTGGTCAAAAAGACCAACATGATCTTTCAAGAAAACGTGACTGTATAGACTTACACATTAAAAGACATGGACAACGCCTCTTCACATCTTTCCACTACAGAAAAGTGAAGACAAAACCCAGTATGGCCACTGTCATCTTGCAAAAATGTAATTTGGATATATTGTCTGCGCTTTAGTGATCACGGGACGGAGCCACGATATCATAGTGCTGCCCAAACTCTCACAGGCCCAATCACAAGATCATAATCATGATACACCATAACTAACTAAACACAATTTTATTAGAAAAAAAACACTTGTTCATCAGTTTGATAAAGAAAACTACCTAAAATTAGATTAACAATCTTTTTTATCTTTTAACGCATTTTGAACATTTTAGTCATAAGTACATCATTTGTTTACATATTTATTATACTTTAGCCAGCCACCAGATGGCGATCAGAATGTTTTGGCTTTACCTTTTAAGACATGTGCTGCATACTTGGTTTTTACGAGTTGATAATTTTGTATGAAGTGGATTGTATGAAAACATAATTTTTAGGAAAAAAATTACATGAAGGGTCACCCATAACTGCACGCGACGTGAAGTCACGGCACATGATAAAAGGTATATTATATACCATCAGCGACAGTGACACAAAGTTTCTATTTTAGAAATGGTTTCTATTTCTGTGAGGTCGAAGCAGGAACAACAACGCAATAATTTTGTTGGGAAGCTGTGCCTCTGAATAGCTGCGATATTTGAGTGATTATGTTGCATCACCTTATCACATCTAGTGCTGCTGTAATCTTATCGCTTTGCTTCTGGTTGTTAGCTATCAGTTTTTAACAAAACATTGAAAACGTTTGATAAAACTGAATTGTTTGTTGTACCTTTGTAGTTAAAATTTGATCATGAAATACTCAAGGACAAAAAAGGCGGGAAAATTCACACCAAACCAACACAGAAACACGTGGAAGATGGCGAGAATAAAACTCAGGTGTTGACTGACGGGCCAGAACTGATATCTGAGTGTACGTTTAAAAAAAAAAAAAAAGTTTATTAAGTGGAGCCCCCTGGTGTCCTGGAGTAGTATTGACCTTTATTTTTTTCAGATTCTCTTCCTGGTCCGTCTAACTTCAACTGTGTGCTCAGTGATGGGAATAATTTGAGCTGTATCTGGGACCTCAGAGCAGATCTGGCCCAGTACATCAGCTACACGCTGTCCTACCGGATGCCCTCCACTGCACTGTGAGTGTTTGAGAGCATATTAGATGGTGTGAACGATATCTTTAGTTTTGACAGGTGTGATCTTTCTCTTTTAGGAATGAGTGGTGCTGTGTTGAGAAGGTGGAGGTCACAAATAAAGGAGATTTGTTGAGAATGGTTGGTGTCTTCAGTGTCCTTGAGCCTGGAGTGCTGCAGGTGCAACTCTCGCCAACTCCAGTGACCAAAGTTATCCGCTCTTACGAACACAGTTTGTACTCCCTTTTAAAAATACTTGCTAGGCTAATAATAATCAAGTATTCCAGAAAGTCCTTTAATCAAAACCTCTACAGATTCTCAGACCTGTGTTGTTGATCTGGTCTGTATCAGTGTTTTTTTGTGGTCTAGTCCAGCCTGCATGTCCCACGGGTCTGAGCACTGAACTAAGAGGAGAAGACTGGATATTGAACTGGACTTTAACAAAGTACCGTACTGTACCTCTCACTACTGAACTCAAGTACTGGAGCCTACTAACTCCTGTGAGTATTAAATATGTACGTTTTTTTTTTTTATCTTTTAAACTGGCCTATAAATCCCAGAAGTTTTTGGTTGTTGTTTATAAGAAACTGTATAGTTTTTAATGTACAGTATATGAAGTTACTAGTGAAATATGTTTTCTCAAAAAGTGTTTTAGGAGAGTTTACTGTATCTTTCAAAAGTCCACAAGGCCAAAAGTGCCATAGCTGTACAAACACCCACTTTAACTCTCTCATGCATGTATGTTAACTTCATCTTTGTCTGTAGGAGGATGTAAAGTGCATCTTCCTCTCTGACGGAGAGATGGTGTTTGCTATATCAGAGCATTCTCTCAAGGGTTCCTCAGAGTATCGTGCTCAGATTCGCTGTAATGTGAGTGCATCAAGACGTTCAGGATGGCGTTACTCTGGATATCCCTCAGAGTGGAGCAACCCTGTCCACTGGACCACACGACCTGGTCTGAGATGACTCCTCTCTCTACATGTCTGTATATGAAGAGCTCTTTTCCAAAACGCGATAAATCCATTTTAATAGTTTTCAGAAAAATGACATTTTACCCATACATTTTGTTAATATTCAATTTAGAGGCCTACTTTTATTTGTTTCTACTCACAATATCAACAAAATGTTATGATATAATAAGAAAGAAACAAGAAGCGGTTCACTAAAACAAACCAAAACTGTGAAAAAGACATGATAAATATATCTTTAAATTACCACTTAACAAAATAAAATAATAATAATAATACACTTTTTTAATACTGTAGGCAGGTCTATGAGGAGATGGCGATAATTCTTTTTGAGAAGCCTAAAACTGGTCCCAGGCTCGGCCTCACACAATATAAATGGAGGTATTTTTGAGGTTTCAAATGTGAAAACTGATTTGGGTGAGTTCGAACCCTTGAAGACAGTCGGTCAGAACTGTGTAATGACATCTAACTTGAAGAATTCACTCCAGACTTCATTCTCAGTAAAGCATTTACTGATGGTAAAAGTTGTGGTTCTAGAACAGAATACAAACAGAATCTTACATGAGTAAATTATTAATTAACAAATATAAACAATCATTATAAATAACAATGCTTGCAAGTAAGGGATAATGGACAGGACTTGGATTGCACCGGAACAAATTCTGATTGGTCGAGAGGACACTCATTTAGGCTAAAAACAGGTTAGGCACTTACAGTATAGTGTTTTGGAAAAACAAATGCATCTTGATGTGCATTTTAAACCAGGAAATATAGAGGTTCGGCTTAAACATTAATGGAGCAGTTAATAGTTCAATCCAGCAAAATGACATGAGCAACTAAATTTTAAAAATTTGACGTTGATCACGTTTTGGAAAAGAACACTTCATGTCTTTGTTGTACAATACAAGATAACATTGTACATTGTATACATAAAGAGTGTTCAAACCTGTTCCCAGAGGGCCACTATCCTGCAGAGTTTAGCTCCAGCCCTAATTAAACACACCTCAACCAGCTAATCAAGGTCTTTAGATTCACTAGAAACTTCCAGGATGTTGGCCTTCCAGTAGCAGGACTGGACACCCATAGTTTAAACCTTATTAATGTACTGTTTTTCTTTCAGAGCCTCTTGCGCCACATCTAGTTACTTTTCTCCAGTACTTCCTTATTGCGACTCTCGCGTCAGCTGTCTCCATTGTAGCTTTTATCATTCTGGTCGTCGTTCAGCGGTAATTTGGAAAATTATTTTCAATAATCAATTGACCCTTTGCTAAGACACCCACCCCTCCTTAGTTAATGTTGCTATGTCCGACAAGGTATGCTGTTTCATGCCACACGTCTTCTCAAGCAGTGAAAAACATAAGAAACTGACAAAACACCGACAGAGACAGAGCAGGTTACTTGTGGTATACAACAAAGTCTCAGCTTTCAGATTTTGTCTTTTTTTAAGAAAATCAAACATTAAGTGCAGTTTTATGGCTCTTTAATGTATTGACAGATTATTATCTCAGTTCAAATGGCAAATTAATTGATTAATCTCGTCTCTTCGTTTACTAGGTATAGCACAAAATAAACATCAGAAGGTATCTTATTTCTCCTGTCAATATACACCATTTTTCAAGATCAAGTCCAGTGATGTTAATGTACTCTCTCGTCTTGTTTGTTTGTCTGATAAAATGGCAGATTTAGCGTTATGACTGATCCAAATGCCTGTCAATCAGGTTTCTGGCGAAGGGTCAATTGCAATGATATAAAAAGGAAATTTAAAATGCAACACTATAGGAAACATACATTTCTCTTTTTTTCTCTCTCTTTAGAAGACTGAAGGCATGGGACGTGTCTCTTCCCTCTCCTGTCCACAGCAAAGTCTCTGAGGTATCACAGGTATCATAGAGCTAGTTCACCCAAAAATAAAAAGTTTGTCATTAATTACTTACCCTCATGTCATTCCAAATCCATAAGACCTCCGTTCATCTTCGAGAACACAAATTAAGATATTTTTGATGACATTAGAGAGCCATCTGACAGCAACACAACTGAAATGTTTGAAGAATGGTTGAGGATATGATATCATTTTTTAACCAGTGTTTTTACCATGTTTCTGGAACTTCCATTTTTGGGTGAACTAACCCTTTAAGCTGGTAACTTGGACTACATCACATCAGTTTAGCCTTGTTTACATCTAGAAAAATTAACGCGGCCCATATCCGGCCCACATACTGCATGGAATGATGGCACTTAACACATAAAAGCCATAGCAATATCACATATCAGCCAGAATTCAATCAATTGAACCATAACTGACACTTTTCAGGGCCACAATTTGCTTTTATTCTGGCCCAGATTCAGCCAAACCTGACTCTTACATCCAGCCCACATAACCATGAAATTACATATATACCAGAAATTACTAAAAAACTAACTTAACTCATTAATGTAATCATGGATCCTGGTTCCACACAACCAACTTGCGTTTTATTTACATGAATGGATTTTGTTTTTATGTTTAATTTCTGGTATATCTGTAATTTCATGGATATCATTCCATGCCGTATGTGGGCCAGATGTAAGTGTCTGGTGTGAGCCGGTTCTGGGCCAGAATACAAGCAAACTGTGGCCCACAATAGGGTCGTTTCTGGTTCATTTGGTTGATTTCTGGCTCACATGTGATATTGCTATGGCTTTTATGTGGCTCAGATCAGGAGATCAGAACAGGAGTGGACCGCCCAAGCTCCATCATTCTGTGCGGTATGTGGGCCGGATGTAAGCGTCTGGTGTGGGCCGGATATGGACAGCATGAATTTTGCTATCTGGGGTTTAGCTGATCTGACAATATTTTTGATGTTTGTTAAATACACTTGTATTTATTATTGTCAACTTGTCAAAACAATAGTACTAGATATAATTTGAGGCACATAATCTTCTAAACCTAGTACACGATCTTAAGCTGACTGTGTGAACATCCTGTTTACCGATAGCATCCCCAGATGGACCACTTCCCCTGCTGTACCGAATTGAAGGATCCTGATATCAGCAATGCCCAGATTGTAGATGTCCATCTGCAGATGTCCTCATTGTAAGTCAATTGTAGGCTCTATTCCTGGAATGTGCTTGAATTTCTGGAATGGGAAGTCATAAAATTCTTAATGAAAAGATATATATATAGACGTTTCAGAGATAAAGCTGATAACTAGTGATTTGTTTTTCTATGCAGTGATTCAAAAAATAACATAACCGCTGATGCCAACAACCAGGGCAGAGAAACCGAGGGAAATCGAGTGATTTTGCTTGTTGATGATCCATGCCTTGTGTCCTTGTGTTCCTCTGGGAATGCAATGGAAAGAAATGGTCCATTTCAGCCTCGTACCACCAGCTTCCATGACCCAGTTCTCCTATGTTCAGAGGGAGACATGCAGAATCCTGCAACTACCCAGCATGCATCACAGGAGGCTTGTTGTCTGAATGTAGAAATGGGTGATGGGTACATGAATTGCCCTAAGCCTGATTTGATCTCACCTAAATGAAGGACAAATCCTTATTCACTTCAAAAGATACAAACGTAGATATTTTCCATCCACCTTCTTCAGGAAGTGTTCCAGGAAGACTGTGAGTGGTTTATGTATACACACACACACACACACACACACACACACACATATACATATATATATATATATATATCTAATATGAAAGAACGCACACATGTACAAACATATAAAATCACAAACGAAATAACAGGAACTCATGCCTGCTGTTTCTACAGTGACCACTAGAGTGTAGTACAGTACTACATAATTTACTGTAGTTTGCCAGGAGTGTACAAGCCTGTTCCTGGAGATTCACTGTCTCTTGTTCAGCTCCTACCTACATTAAACATGAAACATGAAATCATGAAATGAGCATGAACAACATGAAATCTCCAGACAAGTGTGTTGGGGCACATTGGAGCTAATTTCTTTTCAAGGATCAGGATAGGACACTTCTTAATAATCATGTGTTTTATAAGTTTTATAAGTTTTAAATGCAGCTGTCTGCCAAATATATTGCTTTACCAATGGACAATATGTCTTGTGTAACTACTAAATATTTTACTCAGTACCTGTAAAACAAAAAACTTAAGTTTGAAATCTTAATTATTTCTTATAAATGAGCAAATAAAAAAAAAAACATATTAAACAAAGAGCATAAAATGTCTCCTGTTTCTCAGATTTACTTTAGAGCAGTGGTTTTTATCTTTTTTGACTACACGTTTTGAGAACCACTGCTCTGGAGTTTCACAATTGTCATCAGATTAGCTATATAAACATTAGACATTTTAATATGAATTTCTTAGCCAAAGGGTCTTCATTCCTATTTTTGAATTTTTTACTTTAGCTCATCTGATAAAATGTTGCGCTAGCAATGCCAAGGTCATATGTTTGGTTCATGGCGATGACATGCTGAGACATTTATTTTAATCTTCTTTGGAGATAAGTGTCTCTCAAATACAAATCATTAGTTGTGTTACCTCGACTCTTTTAATTTCTAAACATCTCACTCTACTGCTCTGAAGTTGTGACCCCTTGGCTGTTCCTTCATTGTGTGTTTTCTGAATGACTGTAGACGCGTGCAGTGAACAGCTGTTTGACTCTTAAGAATGAGTAATTACCATTCACTCTCTTATTTTGAGACGTTCTGTGCATGTGCGTGTATTTCTTCAGGCAGTGAAGGCCTGCTTGTCAAAGGAAACAGCTGTCATTTGAACAACGGTGCAACTGCACAAAAATAAAGAGGTAGAGATAAGGCAGTGTGGAGACATACCCTGTCACGCCCTGTAAAAATGAATGACAGAACAGAGATTCACTTTCAAAACTAGGTTGAGTTCAATCAAAATAACCTTTTAAATGTGATGTTTGTGTGTCATCTAATCTGATGGATGGATATCTCACCTGTATCTCCCACACCTGGATGTGGGCTGCAGGCCAAAAAACACATAGGAACTTTTATCCTACTAGGTCAGAAGTTGCATGTGAATTCTTCCAAATATTCCACAAGATTTGTGATAAAATTCCAATTATTTTTTTAAGGGTTCATAAACAAGGAGAAGCTACATCCTAAAGTTCAAATCCCTCTTGTTCGTCTTTCACATCTGGCTTGTTCTAAAACAGCTGTGTTTGCCATGGCCCCCTCAGGATTTATGGCCCACCTCTCCACACCTTCACCCATCCCTCGTTCCTCTCCTCCATCAGGTGCAACCTCCATTTCACTTCCTACAGTTACATTTTCACCTTTTCATGCCTCTCTTCTTCTTTAATCTTTGTTTCTCAATCTCACAAAGTCTCGACCCTCATCGTACATTCCTTTAATTCCCACCCATCCCCCTACAGTATATGCCTCTCACAAGCTTCTTGAAATCTACTACCACCATCATCCCATCTGTTTTGCCCTCTACCATCTTTCCCTTTTGCCATTTCATTCACACCCTTCCCCTTTTACCCCATTTTCATCAACAACCATTTATTTTTCTTTGTCTGGTGCCTACGAAGCTTGTTGCAGTGATACAGTATATCAGGAAAAACTGGAATTTGTGTAGACCTTGCACCAATCTATTGTCAATTTTTAAAAGGCTTCCAAGACAAACATACCTTCAACTCATCAATTCTTTAGTAAAGATTCCAAGAACTCAAAAGTGTATGCCACATAAAATAGACATCAAAACATGCAGTTTTTTGGGGGTTCTCCAGGACCAGAATTGGGAACCATTGGGCTACAGAAATGGACCATCTCAAACAGGGGTCTTCAAACTGTATCCTGGCGGGCCGGGGACATGCAGAGTTTAGCTCCAACCAAGGGGCAACGTCCCGCTCCCTCTAGTGAAACCAACACGGAAGGGATTAATACTGCAATTCATCGACTAGCTGCTGGAGGCTGGCTCCAAAAGGGAATCAATCACATTGACTCTCCATGTTAAAATGCCCAACTTTACAATAGAAAAAAAACATGTTTACAGCCTGGTACAAATTTTAGTTTTGGTCTATATAGCTAATTATTTAAATTTTTGAATTTTTTTATAACTCATCCATTTAAATTATATTAAGCCTTAAAATTCTGCATAATTAAGGGCGTGGCCACTTGAGTGACAGGTTGATTGATCAACCGCCAATACGTCGACGAGGTAGGCGGGCGTGGTTTCAGCAACCAGGCAACTCAGTTCCGCCCACTCATTGCCCATTTTGGATCATGCGGGAGTGATGCGCGGTGACGCGTTGCCAAGATGGCGGCGGTCAGCTCCGCCCACTTTAGGCTTCAAAAACATGCTTCAGAAACCTACGAGTGACATCACGGACACTACGTCCATTTTTTTTACAGTCTATGGCTCCAACCCTAATTACACACACCTGAACCAAGTTTGGAGACTGCTTTTTTAGAAAATGTTGTGGTTATTAGTTGAACTGGTTATTATAATAATTGGTTATTGTGGTTGAACTCTGAGCTCAAGCTGAGCCTTAGGTTCAACCTCCATAGAGAACAGCAAGCCAAATGTGTTTACCATTATCAGGACTGGATGGCCAGATGAACTTGTGAAAGTATTATAAGCCATGTCGTAATTACCCCGGAAACTCCAAATGGCAATATATGATGAACTCAGAGCAGTTCCAAGTTCTTGGACTCGGAATTATGTGTTTCTATGGCAACACTAACAATGCCAAAGTGCTCATGCTTGGAGAACTTGTAATTACAACTTGTAAGCTGGAATGTTCTGAGAGCTACGACTTGGACCATGTGATCGCTGAACCACCTGACTGATGCCAGATTCATTTAGACATTAACTTGGCGCTAGGCGAGTAGATCGCCACATGTTGTCACTGACTGGTATTACGGTAATAACAAGATGCCGTGGAAGCAGTTATAAATTATTGTGAAAATTTCTACAAAAGTGTAGCACATGGCCTTTTAAATTCTTCTAAATGAATCTTTCTCCCCTCTAACCCTTCATCCCTTCTCCTCCTGCGTTTTTGGCTGGAGCTGGCCATCAGAAGAAAGAATAAAAGAGGAGTGTAAGTTCCCCTTCAGCGATACATTCCTCCATGCTCTATCTTTCTGATGTCTGTCTCTTTCTCTCTCTCCATCTGCAGATCTGCCATTCACAAGCAAGAGGAGTCATTTAGAAGAAAGAGAAAAGAGCCGCTTTCTTGTTGTACGTATGTGTTTGTAGGAGGTGGGGTCCCTCCATGAACTGTGCAGAGACCTGTCATAGGCCTTGAAAGCGATTTCATTTTGGCAGATTTCCAAACTCAAGCATGTAGTGACAGTCAGAAAATCTTCTGATGTACCTCTAGCCTCTGTTTAACTCATTTTGCATTCCTCTCGCTGTTTTCTGAAAGCCTGCTTTTGTTTTAGTTATGAATGGTTGACATCAGGGTGGGAATTTAACAATCGCCACCATAACACCTTGGTGTTTGCCACAGTGTTATGCAGTTGCTAAGATGTCTAAGTGTTTTTAGCCCATTGAGATGCAGTTGCAAAGGTGTTCTGAATGTGTTTTAGCACATTGCTCTCTGGTCGCTAGGTATTCAAAGTAGTTTATACTGAATGAATACATTTAAATTGTGGAAAAATTTTAATTGCATAAAAGTACACAATGTTTTGTTTAGTTGCTCTGAGTAGTTTTTAAAGTTTTACAAAGGGTACTGGGTGGTTACTAAGGTGCTAATGCTGTTGCTAAGGTTTGCCCATTGCTATGCAGGTGATAGTAGCTAGTTGTCAGAGTAGTTTCTTGTTCAGCGCTCTGCATTTCCTAGGAACGTTTCATGTTAACTATATGTATTTTGTATGCTTCTGGTTAATTGCCAGGGTCTGTTTGATGGTGGTGTGCTGGTTTAAGCTGGTTGTTTTGCTGGCTTTATGCTGGTCTTTTGCTGGTTTATGCTGGTCACATGCTGGCAAAGGACCAGCATAAACCAGCAAAACGACCAGCTTAAACCAGCAAATGCTGTTTTTTTTTCAGCAGGGGTTGCCATGGTGTTCTAGGATTTTTTATGCTCATTATGCAGGTGGTAGAAAATTCTAGTTGGTTGCTAGGGTGTAGCTATGTTTTTTTGTTTTGTTTTTTTTGTCAAGGTGTCATTATGTGGTTGCTTAGGTATTCGTTGTAGTTGTTTTACTGTAATGCTAAGTGAATAGACATCATTTTATATAATGTAACATGTTGCTGTGTGGTTCAGCTTAGTTTCCAGGGTGGTTCTTAAGTTTTGAGTAGATTTTAGCATGTTGCTATTTAGTTGCATGATGGTTGCCGAGGTGTTTGGCATTACTAAGGTATTACTTTTTATTTTTACAATACAGTTGCAAGAGCATTCTGAGTGTTCCTTTGCACACTGCTCTGCGGTTGCTAGGGTATTATGCTAGGCATTATTTTTAGCACGTTATTATGCAGTTGCTAGGGTGTTGTGAATAGTTGGCAAGGTATTGCTATATATTGTTCTGGATGTTTTAACACGGCTATGCAGTTACACGGAGGTTCTGGATTATTGCCAAGGTGATATGTTGTTATTATTGTGATTGGTTGCCAGGGTGTCATTATGTGGTTGCTAATACACTACTATGCAGTTGCTAGAGTGTTTTGGTTGGTTCAGTGTTTCTTTTTTTTCCCAGTGCCATTGTTATCATTTTACCTGTTTAATTACAAGAAGTAATAACAAGTTAGCATTAGCATGTTAGCACTCCTGCAATGACCTTTGACCTGAAAGGCTAGTTTTATGAATCTACAACTGTTGTTGTCTGTTATTCTGGTTTATGTTTTTGTGGTCTTTGATGTTGTTGTGCTGGTTGTAGCTAAATTTGAGGTTGGACTCTCCTTGTAGCCTCTAGCTGTGCTCAGTGCTAAAGTTAGGGTGTGCATGCAGTATTCATGAATGCTCGTTTTCCATCACGGTGATGGACTACAGCTCTTTATATAGCTGCAGAACGACTGATGAGGGTCGTCTGGTGCTCCAAGACCTCCTCGCTGAGTGTGTTCGTGTGATTCATCATGTAAATGGGTCCATTTGCCACGGAAAGACACAATTAGCTATGAGACTAATGACTTAATGATCCCTCTCGCTAGTGTTATTGTGATGTCAGGCATCATGTGCTGTACTAAAAGCTTATATAAAAATGTGCAGTTTCAATAGTAGGGTTTTTGGTTGGTCGCGAGGGTGTTGCTATGTTGTTGCTAGGCTGTTCTGGGTGGTTGCTAGGATGTTGTTTTGTGATTGCTATGGTGCTTTAGGATGTAAGCTAGTCAATATGGCTTTTTAAGTGTTTTTGGCATGTTGATATGAAGGAGGGTGTACTAAATGGTTACATTTTGCAATGCTGTTGAAAGTGTGTTCTGGGTGGTTGCTAGGGTGTTGTTATGTGGTTGCTAAGGTATTAAATAGGTTTGTAGCACAGTTACTGCATAGCAATGTGCATCTCAAAAGATGTTTTGAGTGGATCTAAACATTTGGCTTTCTAAGTTGATCTGGTTGGTTGTGCATTTATATGCAGATTTAGGGTGTTCTGGCCACAAAATTGGAAGTAGCATTTACAATTTCAATCCAAATGATGCAGAATAATGTAGAATAAGCTATGCTGAAGTTTAGTATTTACAGCACTAGTGGTTTGGTTAAATCACTAGCACATAAATGAAGAATGAAGAAGTAGCCTAGTATTAATTATTATTGCCTAATGCAATCCAGTACACTGAAAAAGTTTTGTAAATGGTTATCAACATATAAGCAACCCAAAGTTGTCCTGATTTAAGTGTCCTTTGCTAAATTTCTAAATTTTTAAAAGGTGAAATTAATGAGGAGAGAACAGATGCTTCACTGGAGGCTTTCTAAGAAAAAAAAATACTCACAGTACTCAGAAGAGAGAGAGATAGAGAGAGAGATCAGAGGCTTATGGAAGTCCACAGAGATTTGCTCTCTATTAAAATGAGCAGAAATGCATGAGTGAGTGTGTGTGTGTGGCAAGACAGACTTGGGGTCAACTTCATTAAAAAGATTTAAACGTGACATCATCTGTTCGTTGTGCTGATGAACTGAGCAAATTAACAGAGAGACGTAGAGACGGATTATTATAATAAGGACTGTATGCTAATACCATGTTAATTATATGCAAATGATTTACATATTATTGGTTTACATAATTAAATATAAGAACATTTGAGGTGCTAATGTGTGTGTGTGTGTGTGTGTGTGTTATTAATGATATGAAATATTTCGAAATGTTTATACAATATAATATATTTAAAGTAGAGGTTCATTGGTTCACCCACATAAGCAAATCAAAAGGTTTAAATAATATATTGTTATACACACACACACACACACGCACACACACAAACACAAACACTACCAATCAAACATTTTTGAACAGTAAGATTTTTAATGTTCTCTTCTGCTCATAAAGCCTGCATTTATTTGATCAGCAAATAATATAACAGCAGTAATGTTGTGAAATATTTGTAATATTTAAAATAACCGATTTCTATTTGAATATATTTTTAAAATTGTATTTATTCCTGTGATTTCAAAACAGAATTTTCAGTATCATTACTCCAGTCTTCAGTGTCACACGATCCTTCAGAAATCATTCGAATATGCTGATTTGCTATTCAAGAAACATTTATTATTATTCCCACTGAACAATCGTCTTTGTCAGACGTTGAAATGACATCCCCTGACAAGCCAGAATGAAAGTTTTTTTTCAGTACCAAAACTGGACGTCCAAAAGGCGTCATAAAAAGACGTCAAAAAAACTTTCATTCTGGCTTGTCAGGGGA
>JAUMHR010000082.1:9799960-9811606 GCA_032361145.1 Enteromius fasciolatus
TAAGTGACCTTGAAACACAAAATCAGTCTTAATAACCATCTGAAAGCTAATTAAATAAGCTTTCCGCTGAAGTATGTTTTTTTTAGGATACGACAATATTTGGTTGAGATCCAACCATTTGCAAATCTCGAATCTGAGGGCTCAAAAACAACAACAAAAAAAATCTAAATACTGAGAAAATCACCTTTAAAGTTGTCCAAATGAAGTTCTTAGCAAATGCATATTACTAATTAAAAAATTGTACATGTTTTAAAATATTTTTGGTAGGAGATTTACTAAATATTTAAAGAGTATCGATAATGTTGACCCATATTGTGTATTTTTGGCTATTGCTAGAAATATACCCCATCAATTCAAAGTACCCAGTGAAAACATTAATTCAAGATGCTAGCCCGAACTGAGGGACATTATATGTCTACTTCATACTATATAATGACAAAAGAAGCATGTCAAGAGTAGTAACCCAGATACACAGTATAAAATCCCACTTCATTGCACACTCAGTCATGTTAACGCACGGCCTCACAAAACATTTTTCTGCATGTTTAAACCCATAGCAAGAATTTTGATAGGAAAGGATGATGAATACAATACAAATGTAATACAAAACTTTTTTTGAAGTCTCTGTTGGAATGTGAGTAGAGTTTCTTATTATCACTATTAGCACTTAGCACTATTTGGTGCACTTGCATAGCGTTCCATCTTCACTTAGTATACTGTCTTAAAGGCACCTCGCTAGTTTTATGTGAAGAATTTTTTATTATTGTGCATTTTAAACATCTTGGTCATATCTTTGGGGGTCTGTTGGTGTCTCCAAATTATTGCTGTGTCTATTTTTTTTAACTCTTGAAACTCATCTTAGACCCTCACTTGACGAGGCAGCCCCTATGTCGGGGGCCCCCAGACACACACAAACCTCCCACTTTGAGGTTACTGGGCACTTGTGAAGACTTTTGTCTGCGTTCTCAAAGATTTAGCATTTAGACACAGCGCCACTCCCTACATGTCTCTCTCACACTCCCTTTCTCCTCGTCTGCCCTCTTTCAGACTCCTCACTTTGCCGTTTGACCCACAGCCTGCCTACGTTCTCATTCCGGCTTTCTCTCCCATCTATTTGCTTTGCCTGTGTAACATTTATCAGTTCATCTCCTCCCGGCCAGCCCTCTCGTATCTGTTACACCACCCGATCTCCCTCTGCGTACACGTCCATCTGTGCTGCTATGACGACTGTCGGTAACCACTGCGACCTGTCACCCTCTCACACACAAATCACAACTGTAATGTGACCACCACAAGCTACATGCTTAGAAAGATTCATACTGTGCAGAATTATCCATATGTACGGACACACAAACATCGTTTTGAAGACGCTATGAACTTTTATTTCTGAGGAGGCATTAGCATGCGTATTAGCAGGAACGGTCAAAAAAAAGTGTTTGTCCGGATTTGAGATGAAAAAAGTATAAATTATGGCAGATAAACATACTCTTGTGTTGTACGGTACAGCTAATGCTACATTTAAAAAATGCTACTTTTCAAGATGGCTGCCAAATCTGATTTCAAGCGATTTTGATAATATCTGGATTTGGTTTATGACTTTCCTAAAAAATAATCATCTATATTTACACACACACATAAACGTTGGTCACAAAGGTTGATTGCTGGGAAAGCATTAGAATGAACATGTTGTGTGTGCATGGTGATTTGGGGTAAAAATTTAGAATTCATGACATCTTATTTTCTAAGATTGTTTATCTGCCAGCAATACAATTGTCATAATTGTCATCTCAAATCAGGTCAAACACTTTTTTTGACCTTTTCTGCTAATACGCATGCTAATTTGCATTACTATAATACATTTAACGGTGCGTTTTCCAAAATGGCCAGCAAATATGGCATGGCTTTAAGGGATTTACAAAATTATGAAAGCCTGAAGCCACTGAATAAAAAATTAATAAATAAATAAACAAAAAGGGCACTTTCGACTTTTTCGACGATCTCACAGTTCCTTCGTTTTTTCTCACATTTATAAACTGGCAATTTAAAAAAGTTTTTTTCTCTGTGCAATATAATCTTGCAATCGGAACTCAAAGTCAGAATTGAGAGACATAAACTCGCAAATATTGAGGACGTATTAGTGGCTTGCGCTTTGTTTTTGAGACCATTCATTTAATGGTTCAACCTTTTAAATGCAGCCCAGTGTTTTTGAAAAAAAGAACTTATGCTATGCTTATGTCACTTAAACCATAGCCATGGTCATCTTTCAATGTACAGTATACAGTATGCTTCCAGCAGAAAGGGTAAGTAAAGGGTAAGTTGTATTCAACTGGGAAAAAAACGTCACACCAATGATAAATTTAACATTTTTTTATATTTATATTAAAATAGCATTATTACATTAACAATAATTTTCATTAAAACAAATAACAATTAATTACTCTTGGAAGCAGATGGGTAGCGCATCTACCTTTCATAAATAAGTTACGTAAAAAGCCAGAAAAGAAATGCATCATTTACAAACAGTTATTTTATAGCTTTACAAGATTCCAGAAGCAGCTGAATGCACAGACGGATGTTTGGGAACAGCAGGCATAAAATGTCAGAGCACTCCATACCGCCCCCTACAGGATGGGAGTATTTCACGGTAACCTCATTATGGCTAAACACAATCTATTTTTATTTTATTTAAATATTGAATTTTGTACTATTTGACCGTGCATCTACCAACATGCGAACATTAAGTGCATTCAGCACTTTATAGTCCAGTGTATGTCATTCCAGTGTTTTTGCACCAATTAAATAATATGCATGATACTGAGAGATCCTTACAAAGAGTACTGTGGAGGTACCATGGTATCAGATGGATAACCATATTCATTTACCGTGGTATATACATGGTACTCCAAAGTACTTCAACGAATACCATCATATTACCATGGTAAATGTCCATATGACTGTTTTGTAAGTGCTTTTACTCATTGATTTCATATCTAACCAGCTGATATTTTGCTATTTAATAAACTTGGAGTGTTTAAGTAGCTTGAAAAATGTACAGATTATACATTTTGAGATGAAATTGTAATGGTTATTTGTATTTGATACTTTTTTGGAAGTCCTGAGCTTCATATCTTCAGTTGTTTCACTCTTTGAGAGTCCTCACAACTTTCCAGTTACATATTCCAGTTTTAACTTCCTCCAGTTGCTATTCCAGTAGTTCCTCCAGTGGATAAATAGTCCACAGTTGTTTTCCAGCCCGACTTGCAGTGGGTCTACATCATTCATTGACATTTGACTTTCCCCAAGTAGCTAATTACTGATTAGAGCCAGATTCCTGGCCAACCAGTAGTTCAAGTCAATATTGCACCACATTTGGCAGTTGTTGTGCTAACCGAAGTGTGAAGTGTATTTGGCAGACTGCTATTGTGTTGTTTTAAATACAGTCTCACTATTTGGCAGGCTGTGTTTGCGTCTGTATGGAATCCCTTTTAAGTCCTTTCTCAAAGGATATCCTGAGTACAACCAGCTCCCGTAGTGCAGAGTCCACAGGACCGGTGGCCTCTTACGACTGCAATGGCTGATGGGAGATGTAGTTCATGGGAGCTTATTTGGCAAAGATCAAAGACATTTCCAGTTATTATAAAAAAAATTCCAGTGTGTCTCTGCTATATCCTGTGTGTGTCTCCACCCTGACTCCCAGCTTTGTGGTTGCTCCTGACTTTGGCAGCAGTTCAGAGTCTTGGTCTTCTTCAGGACATTACCCTGTTAGAAGATGGAGGTCCAAATCTGGTTAGATCTTCTGATTAAATTTCACTTGAAAATTTAATTTCTTTGTTAAAGCCACAGTGTGTCATTTCCATGCCGCTACTGGTATCAAACAACTGCAGTCTGTTTAAATGAGTTCAACCAGTGATGTCTATATATGGAAGACGCTATTAACCTTAGCATTCTCTAGCATTGTTAACCTGCAGTTCTGTTTGATGCCACTAATTACACAGAAATAACTTTTTTGTATTCTGTGCATAGTAGTGTATGGATCAATGACATATAAAACAGCTCACAAGATACCCTTTACGTTCTAGTTAGTTTTATATAATTTCACATAATTTAAGTGAAAATTACTTTAAACGTGTCACGTGGTTTAAAGGAAAAATTATATATTCCCATAAAACTTTACCTAATCATTATTAATAATCATTTTATTCAAATTCAGTTTTTCAAGGTAACAAATATCTAGGATTTAAGGTAAAAAGCATTATGGTGAAACGTGCCACCTTACATTTTACGACCTGATGTCATTTCCTGTTTTGGCACTGGTAACTAAACAGTTGACTGTAGCCATTGACTTAAATAGTATTCTTTTTTCCATAAAATAGTAGTCAATGGCAAGTGTCAACTGTTTGTTAACCAACATTTTTCTAAATATCTTCTTTTGGGTTTTAACAGCTGAAGGAACACAAACCATGTTTAGAATAACTTAAGGTTATTATTTGCTTGAACTATCACTTTAAAATTGGATTCTTTTATTGAGATTTCTGTGTCTTTTTGTCATGCCACTGAGCCGTACACTTTCGATTATCCTACTACAATAATAGAATTACATTATCATCGCTCTCATGGAGGCTTTGCTCATCCTCCTCCGGTGTTTCCGTCGGCGCTTCCGAGGGGCCTGGATAATGGGCGGAGTCTGTTGCGCTGAGGGACTGGTGGAAGGGGCTTTTGTCACTATGGGATAATGAATAAAACAGAAGACAGTGGTTAGAAGGACGGTTGGATGAACACTGAAAGAATTAATCTCAAGGCAGTCATCACAAGATTAGTGTTGCATGATCTGTTGACCCTTGACTTTATAAGCCACCTCTGACGTTAAAGAAATGGAAAGAATAACAGGAAGCATAAGCTACTAATTGCAATACAATGTGTACCACACACATACTAACAACTCGACTCTATACACTGACCTGTTTTTTGTGTACTAGTCTGTTGATGGCTAACTGCTTGCGTTGTATGTTGGTGAAGCTGATGGTGTCGATGGTGTTGGTGACGAAGATAATGTTGCGTTTCCTCTTGCTGCTGTTTCTTTTCCTGCTTATTTTGGTTACTTGCTTCTGATTGGTGGTGGTGGTGATGGTGTTTTCTAACTTCTGATTGGTCAGAGTTTAGTACTTCTGATAAGCCACTGGATTGGCCAATGACTTCAACGTGGCTGTAAGTGCGACTAAGACCGTCTAATTGGCTGCCATGTGGCACACTGTGCTCTGATTGGACAGAACTGTGAGAAGGATGGTTTTTTGGTTGCTGTGCCGTTGTTTGATATGGTTTCGTCTGTTGGCCCTCTTGTGGATGGTTGTCGTAATGCTGTTGCGTCTTTTTTTTGCCCATGCTGTCGCCACTATGTTCGGTTTTCAAGGGCTCGACCTCCTCTGTTTGTGTTGTATCACTCATCATGTGCGGATCTCCTAATGTAGTATGTCTGGTGGGAACATTTCCTCTGCTTGTATAAACGGGTGTGTGAGTGAGTGTATGTTGGTATGGGGTTTGTCTGTACCCTTGTGTGTGAGTGACTGTGTATTTCGACTGCCATTGTAGTTCCTGACTCTCTTTATCCTCCAAATGGAGCCTTTGATTATGTTTAAGTTCATCATTGCGGTGTAGCTCCTCTTTTGATTGTGTCTTTGGTAATGTTACTTTAGGGTGGGGTCTGGGCGGAGGAAGGGGTGTGGCCTGGAGTCGAGGGGGTTGTGCAGAAACATGTGATTGACAGCTACAAGTCACATGGTCCTCCACAGGTATGACAACTTTCTCGTAGACTGGTCGTCGATTGATGAACTGGATTTTTGTCATCTAGACAAACAAAAAAGAGATATTAAAATAATGATATTTATAATGATAAACACCACTTAATTTCTGATCAAATCCCATCTTTTCAATAAGCTAAAAAATGTGACATAATTATTAGCATTAAAAATGCACAGTACACTTAAATGCTGAGTAAAATAGTCCATTTGTAATTAGGGTTGCAAAGGGGAACATTTTTAAAAACTTCCCAAAAATTTTCGAACGATTGCAAAACATTTTGTAATTTATAGAATGTTTCTGAAATTTACTGGAAATTTAATAATTCACCCTCATATTGAATAAATTTATATTTTTGTTTCCTTGCTGACAAAAAGTATTCTCGTAGCTTCACAAAATTGAAGTTGAGCCGCTGATGTCACATGTTTTATCAATGTCTTTTGGGTGTGGGAACATGTTTTGAAGCTGAACAAAGATCTTACGGGTTTGGAACAACATGAGGGTGAGTAAATATTGACAGAATTGTAATTTTAGGGTAAACTCAATTTAACTAATATTTTGTGCTAATTTGCATAAAATACACAGTACAACGGAGTAAAATACTCTATTTGTAATTAGATTTAAATAGTTTTATGTTAGCATAAGTTACTAAGCTAACAATGTTACATCCAGTTATGTCAAAATGCACAATAGGTATCAATTAGTTGAAGTAAATTTGTGTTTTTAAAATTAAATTAAACTATTTTATGTTGTATAGCATGTTGCTATGATTAAAACGTTATAATCTAATTTACATAAAATACAAAATACAAAAAAAAAGTCCAGTTGTAACTAGACTTGACTATTTTATTTGAAGATTTTATGCTTCTAAGCTAACAATATGAGCCAAATATGTACACACACATACATTATATATAATATATTAATATAAATATATCAAATATTTAAAATATAAGCAACATGTTTTTCATAAATATGTACATGCATGTGTTTTTATTTTTTCATATATATATATATATATTAGGGGTGTAACGATACACGTATTGAACCGTTCGGTATGATGCTTTCGATTCAGACTAATACTTTTATATTTGGAGAATAAAGTGTGTAAAATATACAGTAATGCTTTCAGTGCTACGCTCAACAAGGCAGCCCAAACGACGAGACAGGCATTGTGCAGTCTGCCCCTCCCACCCCAAAACAGACGAAAACTAGAAACATGCACATTACAAACTCTCCCCGCGGCATTCAGGGAGGCATTTACAACAGATTCGAACAGGGCAAAACAATCGATCGGTACATTTATAACCGCGGGTTTTAAGAAAATGCTAAATGTTATTGAGCCCTCCTAGCACTCCTAGCAAAGAACAGAAAGATTGTGACCTTCTTTAGCTGAAGCACCACAGCGGCCCGTGTGTTGAAGACACGATCTGTGCTGTTTGAAGAAAATGTGGAAACTCTCAACTTTCTGAACTTAAAAAAAACAAAAAAAAAACTTAAAAATCGATTGAAACTGAGTTCCATTCAAAAATTGTTATTTTCTTTCTATTAGTTTATAACTACTACAATATTACATTTCACTTTTTATAAGGAGCATTTGGCTTTGGTAATAAAGGAGGTTTTGTTTTATTTGCTGCTAAGAAGAAACCCCAGAATTGAAGTATAGCTCCATTGTTGTTCAAAGAAATAATAAATAGAAATGTGGAAAAAAAATATCAAAGAAATTCTTTTTTTTTTTTTTTTTTTTTTGCTGTTTCGAAAACGTGACACCACTGTGTTGTATCGAACCGAACCGTGATATTTGTAAACCATTACACCCCTAATTTATATATACTATAAATTGAAACTTTTTTTAACATTCTGGATGCGATCAATAATGATTAATCATTTGACAGCACTACTTTAAATTGGTATTTTAATATATTAAAAGAAATACCAATAAAAGTATATTTTTATTTTTTTACTAAATGAAATCTCGTAGATATTTTCTCGCACAGAGCTCTGCGCATTGCATGATTTCTCAGTGAATGATTCTTGTAATAATACTTGAGAGTCTGCCCAAGAGAAATCTTTTATGGCAGTATTATACTGCCTATCTTGTGTTGTCTAAAAACAGCTACCAAGTCATCACAGTTTTGCGCATAAATACCTGTAAATGTCGTGTTTCTGTGCTGACCGGCACACATTGTAAAACATGTGTGTTGCAGCAGCCTGAACACCGCTGCACTTCCACACAAGGAGGCCATAACAAGAAGTTAGCGTTCCGTCTGTCCAACATCGAACGGGTCACTTCCATAACTTCTGTTCTCACCTTACACATCGCCTGCTGGGCCACCTGAACATCTGTGAGAGCATCAGAAATAATAATCCTTGACTGAACATATATTTAATGTTTATTTGTCATACTGCCACTTAGACAAACCAAGACAAGACCCTCTCAGAGCTGTCAATTTTGTTGACAGCTCTTGTGTTTGTTGTACAGTTCACAGATCTATGGTGCACTTGATTGAAAGGGAGCACTCAGAGAAAGAGAGAAAAAAACATAAGGCTTCGAGTACATGTGTGAAAGAAGCGTGGGTGGTAAAATTGAGCTTTAAAACTTGTGTATGTGTGTGTTCAAGGGTGACCTAAGGACATGTGGCTAGACAGGACGAGACAGAATCAATCACCGAGACCAAACACCAGACTCCAGGCCCATATACGCACATCTCACACACTCGCACAAACACACAACTAAGCCACAACACCATTGTGGAATGGAGATGCCAAATTGTCTCAAAATAATCGCCACAGACTGAAAATACATTGAAATTCTGCTGGAAGACAAAGATGAAGAGACGGGAGTGTGGAAAAAAAGACAGCGAGACAAAGAGAGGAAGGGAGGAAATGCTAGCAGACTTACTAAGGCTTCTGGGAAGACGTCTGTGTGTTCCGTTAGAGTGCATCTCATTATCGGGTTTATCATCGTATTCCTCTGAAAACGAAAGACAAAATGAAGGAGGAATTAATGATAGAACATCGTTCACCAATATTGATTAGTTAGAGATCATGAAGCTGACTTTAGATTTGTGACTTTCTGAAATTCTAAGGATGATAATTATAATGTTAATCTAGTGTCGGAGAAAGTTACTTTTAAAAGTAATGCATTACATTATTTACTTTTTTCACGTAAAAGTAATGAATTGTTACTCTTTTGCTACTTTTTGTCACCAAGGCAACAAAACGGATCCATGTGAAAGGGGAATATTTTATTGTAAAATATTGACAGCCAATCAAAATCCACCATTTAAGCATTTAAAGCAACAGATGACAAAACTGCAGCAAGCACTTACAATAAACAGAACACCATAATTTCTTTGTGTAGTTATCGTTGTTTTAACGATTATGGTTTTCTTTCTTTTCTTAAATTGTCAAATTTCAGTGAGCATTATCTTTTACAATTTGTTTGACTGACATGACCAATCATGCGTCTTCAATGCGGAACATACATCTCTGCTTAAATTTACTAGAAAGTTTGTTGAATATCCTTCTTGAATTACCTTTGAAAATCAACCGAGGCCATAAACTAGTTCTTTCAATGTGAACCTGAACATACGACTTGTGGAAACTCGCTATTGTAATTTAAGTTGCGCAACTCTTCTTTGTCTTTGCATTTGTATGTGTCTCTGTTTGTCTCATCCTAAAGACCTGCTACATCTGGGATTGCCATTTGAATCCTCTTGACTCCACTGTCCCGACACCTTGCCGTAAATCTGATTAAGCCCTGTCAATCTAGTGGATATCCATAAGTGATGCTCGTCTGGTATAATAGCTCTAGTAGAAAGGGTCGTAGCATTGTTGAATCTAGTTGAAATGCACACACACACACATTGGAAACAATAGCGTAGCCTTGTGTTTGTGTCCCCTCTGTAAACTTTGAGCTGGACTGGGCTCAAGGTCACTGCTATTGTCCCTGTGAAGAGCTATACACGGCCCATTCATCTAAATATTACCATTATCCACATGCACGCACACACACACACACACACACAGCATTCCAGACCCCTCACTCTTTCCTGCCTCACCTTCCCACTCAACACACCCCAGAAAACACACACATTCCACAAATGACGAGACATTTATTAGTGCTTATATGGGTTTTATAATGATGATATGTAGAGAGTGAGGTGGCCATTTAATAATAATAAAAAAATTACAATAATATATATATATATATATAGCAATAGACAAAAATACAATGTATGTATGGGTCAGAAATTATAGATTTTTCCTTTATACCACAATTAAAGTGAAGATCATGTTCAATTAAGATATTTTGTAAATTTTCTACCATAACTATATCAAAAGTTATTTTGTGATTGGTAAAACACATTTCTAAGAACTAAATTTGGACAACTTTTAAACTTTAAAGATTTTCTTAATATTTAGATTTTCTTGCACCCTCAGATTTCAGATTCTAAAAATAGTTTAAATACATGCCTTCAGAATGTATATATCAGTTTCAAAAATTGACACTTCAGACTGATTTTGTAGTTCAATGCCACACACACACATATATATATATATATTGCACATATTTGCAGTAGTTACATTAGTTTTATTTGGTTAGGATTTATATATATATATATATATATATATATATATAATTATTTTTTAATAAATTAAGAAATAAATATGTTTGCTCTGTTTTGTATTTAGTGAATTTCAAGTATGGGATCAGCTTTACCTACGGATTCTACATCTAGAAGTCTCTTCAGATCATCTACGGATGAGATCGGACTGTTCATCACTAAATCCACCAGAGATGGGAAAGGGTCCTCCTGATGAAATAAAAAGAGAAAGAAACATGTCTTAAACACACACCTGTCTGAATGAAAAACCGGTTCCTGTAATTTCAATAAAATACGTGTTTAACCAGTGTACATGAGACAGGTTTTAGAGCATGCGTGGAGTGCTCCATTTGTACTTCGCGTTTATTATTTTTTTTATCTCTGTCCTTTATTAAGCTGCATTACTCATAATCAGGTCACTCTGTGTGTGTGTGTAGTGTAATGTGGTCAGTGTCATGTGGCAGGCACACAGTGGGAAAATAAATATATAAATAAAGCATATTGCCTTTAGCAACAAAGCAATCAAAAAAAGAAAGAAAAAAAAATCACACCACAAATCACACTCCTCATAAATGTGTTACAATTTATAATTTCTTACAGTGTAGTGCAGTCAGGTGATTTTTCAACAACAACAGTTGTTATTATCTAGACATGCCACAAATTATTAATAAGAATGTATCAGGAAAAACATATCTCCTTTCCCTTCTAAATCATAAAATTGTATTATATATATATATATATATATATAACAAACAGCTAACTTTCTTGTTCAGTTATGAAAACATGTTATCTGAATGTTCACTGAACTATCAAAACATCCTTTTTTTTTTACTTTCATCATTTTGTAAACAATGTGGAAAAGTTACTTTTAAATGTTCTCTGAACCATCCGAAACTAAGTATTGACATCCTTTAAAGAAAAGTTTGATGAAAATCCAACTAAAACGGTTGCAGAAAAAAAAATTGGTTCATAAGATTGATAAAAACTCAGAATTTTGGCAAATGTTCTTGTTTTTATCTCCTGTTGGCTGGGTATTAAAATCACAAAATCAGCCACTATAGCCAACCCGCTCTCTAGATATTAGCATCGGCCATAGAAAAACTCATTTACATGGACCACTTATAGAAACATATTGTAATGTTCATTTCACAAAGCTTGCAACTGTAACATGTGCAGTTGTGTTGTGTTTCTCCATGTGCTCTGTGTTTTCCTCTTGTGACCTAGTTCTGTTAATTAGTGATTC
>JAUMHR010000082.1:9836572-9853496 GCA_032361145.1 Enteromius fasciolatus
CAGGCCAAGTGATTAGCACACCTGATTCTGATCATTTGAATGGGTGAGCGAAAACTTTTGGTAATATAGTGTACATGTAAGTAGTGCTAAAATAACACATCTACTTTCTAAGTAATAAACGTTTATTGTCAGTAGTGTATAATTTTCATTCTTTATATTTATCTATGGTTATCATATTATTATAATCATAGATCATAAAAATGATAACGGGTTTGCTCAGACATAACAGCCGTCTGTGCATGAGGCCAAACATTGAGCAAAATGGCAAAGCGATCAATGTCAAGACAGACAACCAGACGTAATTTATATGAATCAGACACACATCATCTCTTCCACAGCTCTCTGTGAATCCATCACTCACAGTCTTCAGCTGCTAAAACCATCAGCTCAAACAGCAAACAGTATGAGGAAATCTTGTGTGACTAACCTATGTGCAAAAGACAGGAACATACCCTTATTGGGCAGAAATGCACTCAAAACAGGTTCTTCCAGAAACGCAGTTTGTCTTGCAAGGGGTTTCACCTCGAGTGATGATGTCACCAGTTAAGAATTCCTGCTTGTTGACGAACGTTTAGAAAGTTAATTAGTGACAAAAGCCCTCAGACACACGGAAAGAGAGAGAGTGACTCCTTTACTCGGATGAGTGGCCCGTCCCGGAATGCGACCCCTAAGGACTTAGGGACACCGCTAAGTCACACACACACATGACATCATCTGTGTATGATAAGAAAACGACGTGTGCCTCACAGCTTTAACATCAGTCTGGTCTAATAGATCAATATTTACATAACAAGGATTTGCAATTTTAAGGCTTTTTTTTAAATTGTGAATATTTATTTTGATTTAAACACTTCAAGGAATAAGTTCACCCCTGTCATCATTTTGTTTTTAAACTTTTCTGACTTACTATCTTTCTTTTTAGCCTTAAAAAAATGCTCCCAGAATATTCAGCAAACTAACTTTTTGGGGAAGATAGTCTACTGCTATACAGTGAAAGTGCATGGGTGAACAAAAAATGATTTTTACTTTAGGTGTGCTATACCTTTAAGAAAGCTGATCTTGGATCAGACTGTTAAAGTTCTTATCCATTACACACTTTATCGACTCCTGCATCAGCGTCTTGGAACGTAATACACTTACTTTACAGATGTAATTTTATGGGAACCTGAGCAGTGACTCAGACCTTACTCTGTGTCATTTGATGTTTATGTGTGTAAAAGTGCCCTGACCCTTCCTTAAGTAGTCTGGCATTTACCCTCTGTATTTCTCTCACTTGTCCCTCATCTCAAAAGCACAACTGCCCCCCACCCCCAACTACTTCGTCTCTTTCTATTTTCGATTGAATTCCTTTCTGCTGAGGTCACAGGGTGTGTGACGTCTCATGTTTGTGTGTTTTTACAGACAGAAAGTTTTATAAAGAGCACCAAGTTTGGGTTTTTTTGCATGAAAACTGTGTTGAAATACATTAACTGGCCGTTTTGCCACAGCTGATGTAGTTAGTTTTTATCTGCGCTGAAAGCTGAAGATATATTTAACAAGTTTCTCTCTCTCCTTCCCTTACAACATAGGAAACTGCAGTCTAATGATAACAGGCATACAGACAATAGGCTTCCACACACTCACACAGACACACACTGTACTACTATAGCCAGAGGAGGTCAACAGGCCTTGCAGAGACGCGCCAAGTCCTTGTTGGGCTAACTACGACACGCACACACATAGCCTACAAGCTATGGCCTTTTTTCGACAGACATGCAACAATGTGGAAATAGCAGCAGAGTTTCAGAATGCTGCACAAATGTGGAATAAAGGAGCATGACGTCAAGCAGAGATGGGGATTTCTTCTGTGTGGACAGAATTTCCAGTGTTTTTCTCAAATACCTTTGAGCAATGGAGAATGGAGGCTGTCCTGTCAACATAAGCAGATGGCCAGTCAGCAGAGCCGAGGTCAAATCTCAGTCCAGCAGATGGAATGAAAATTATGGATTATGGTGGATGAATAAATGTAAATACACATAAATGGATAGGTTAGTGGATAGACATACGGATGACTAAATATATGAAAACACACTTCATTTAGAATGAAATATGCAAGTTTACTCATAAAATGTATCATTACTGCTTAAACACATTTGACCACTCAGACATCACAAAACTATTAACACACAGGCTGAAATTGAAGATCACTGGCAATTTTGTTAGCAAAATTCTGTCAAAACTTTAAAGTGCAACTATTATGGATTTTTAAAAATGTGTAACACAGCTCTAAATGAATTAAAAAATCCTGCTGAGCTGACTCTGAATCACTGAAAAGAGTTTAAATGTCAACATGTAACATTGGCATATTGCCCACACACTTGAAAAAAAAATGCTTCATATCGATTGTCATATGAAATGTATCATATCGATTATTGCATCAAGAAATGTGAGGCATTCTGTATTGAACTGATAGTTTGTTTGTGGCAAAGGACAACAGAGTTAGAGATGGCAGCAGACATGGTGATACTGGCGCCCATCTGACCTGGCACTGCAACAGTGGCCTTCTGCCCAATAAATGTTCCTTTAGCATCTCCTCATTTTACAGAGGTTGAAACTGGCATAATCCACAACTAATTTTTGATGTGTAAACGATTCTTAAAGACAAAAAAAACATGTCAAACTTGACATTGTGACAAACGCATAAATGAGATTCATGAAATATTTGCATCACTGTAGACACGAAAGCTATGCAAGTGTAGGACAACTTATTCCACTAACCCTAAACCTAACCCTTATAGTCTAATCTGAGAGTTAGTAGACGTGTAGTTATGAATTAATGAGAATGAATTAACTTGTAGTTACAAAGTTCCTTATAGTTAGTAGCATGTCTAAATGGACTATCAAAGTAAAGTGTTGTCACTTTAATGTTTTCATCCACCTATTTTTATGCACATGTTAGAATGTTGGTAGATTAAAATGCCAAGATAGACATACATTCTAAAAACGCATGTAAAATAGTTTGAATATCACATCATATTCCACAAAAATTCCACTCGTTCTCTACCACAGGAGAGGATGAATTATATAAACTTGTTAAATCATCTAGGCCAACAGCATGTATGCTAGACCCTTTTCCATGTAAACTATTAAAAGAGCTGCTTCCAGAGGTCATAGATCCTCTTTTGTCTATTATTAATTCATCATTGTCATTAGGATATGTCCCCAACACCTTCAAACTGGCTGTTACTAAGCCTCTCGTTAAAAAAACACAACTTGACCCCAAAGATTTAGCTAATTACAGACCTATCTCAAATCTTTTCTGTCAAAGATACTAGAAAAGGTAGTATCCTCACAATTGTATTCCCTCTTAGAGAAAAAAAGAGGATGTGAGGATTTCCAGTCTGTCAGGATCAGCTGGATGGGCCAGCCCAGGCCACTGGATGGCATCCTCGCTGCCTGGTCTGCTTAGGTGGTCATCTCTGCCGCCTGCTCTGCCCTGGAGGGCGTCTCCTCCGTCTGCTCCGCCCCGGTGGGCTTCTCCACCATCTGACCAGGCCTGGAGTGCTTCTCTGCCTACTGCGCAGCCCAAGTGGACTTTTTCCACTTTTTCCCTCCGGCTCCTAATTCTCGAGCATCTGGAAGCCGCTCCTTTGAAGGGGGGCTATGTCAGGAGCAGCTGGATGGGCCAGCTCAGGCCACTGGATGGCAAAACAAACATAAAACATGGAGAGTTCGCTGGGCGCTGGAGTGCCAAGCCTTGATCTGGGCTGGCACATCCAGCTGATCCTGACAATATCATAGTACTGAGACAGCTCTAATTAGAGTTACAAATGACCTGCTTTTATCATCTGATCGTGGTTGTATCTCATTATTAGTGCTACTGGATCTCAGTGCTATGTTCAACACTATTGACAACAACATTCTGTTGACTATAAAACTTTATCGGCATTAGTGGAAGTGCCTTAGCATGGTTCAAATCATACTTATCTGACCGCTATCAGTTTTTAGCAGTGAATGAGGATGTATCATATTGATCACAAGTGCAGTATGGAGTACCTCAAAGCTCAGTACAAGGGCCCCTATTTTTTATGCTTTACATGTTACCCATGGGAGATTTTATCAGGAAACATGTTGTTAGCGTTCACTGTTATGCTGATGATACATACTCAGCTATATATTTTTTCTCAGCCAGGTGAAACACACCAAATTGAAAAACTAACAGAATGCATAGCTGATATAAAAAAATTGGATGACAAGTAACTTTTTTTTTAAATTCTGTTAAATTCTGACAAAACAGAGGTGTTAATTATTGAAGCTAAAAACCCCACTCGTAATAATCTAGAACAGTGTCTAACACTTGATGGCTGCTCTGTCAATTCTTCTTCATCAGTTAGGAACCTAGGTGTATTGATAGCAATCTTTCATTTGAAAGCCATGTTTCTTGCATCTGTAAAACTGCATTTTTCCATCTCAAGAACATCTAAATTGCGTCTTATGCTCTCAACCTCAAATGCAGAAATGTTCATTCATGCATTTATGACCTCGAGGTTAGATTATTGTAAAGCTTTATTTGGTGGTTGTTCTACACGCTTGATAAATAGAACTAGAACCAGGAAGTATGAGCATATTAGCCCGGATCTGTCAACACTGCACTGGCTCCCTATCAAACATTGTATAGATTTTAAAATCTTGTTAATTACTTATAAAGCCCTGAATGGCGTGGGCCTCAGAGCGAGCTCTTATTGCATTATAGTCCTCCATGTCTGCTGCATTCTCAAAACTCTGGCCATTTGATAATACCTAGAATATCAAAATCTACTGCGGGTGGCAGATCTTTTTCCTTTTTAGCACCAAATCTCTGGAACAATGTATCTAATACTGAGGCAGGCACACTCTGTCAGTATAAATCTACTGTAGTTTAAAGACATATCTCTTTACTCTGGCTTAGACTTAACACACTAATACACACTTATTAATCAAATCCATTAAAGGATTGTTAGGCTGCATTAGTCTGCATCAGCCAGAACCAGGAACACACCTTAACACACAAGGTAGTTGTTACATCGTAAAAGAATGGCATCTACACTAATATTAGTTTCTCTCTTATTCTGTTCCTCAGTCCATATCCAGATCAGATGGTGTATCGGCACAAAGAGATGATCTTCATTGGAGACAAGAACACCTAGATGAGCTCTGTGGACAGATCGCCGGAACCAGATGCACACAAACACACACACACACTAAGTCCTTTACACAATCTGACATGTGCTTAAAATTGAACTGGAAATTAGTTGCTGGGCATCCGGCCAGAGGAGAACTGGTCCCAACTAAGCCTGGTTATCCCAAGGTTTTTTTCCCCATCCTTTCATGGATGGGGTTTTGGTTCCTTGCTGCTGTCACCTCTGGCTTGCGCTTAGTTGAGGACACCTGATTTCTAGTGACTATCGGCGTCTAAACTACAGAGACCGTTTCTACATTTTATAAATAAATAGTTTAATCTCGTCATTTACATTACCATCAGTACTTTGCTACAATCTGTATTGTTAAAAAAGGCGTTATGTAAATAAAAGTGATTGATTGATTGATTGATTGTGTAGGATCTTCTTTTTTTAAAACCTCTTGCTGTGCTAAGAAGGTGATGAGGAAAATCAAGTGAATCCAGTTGATTAAGTGTGTCATAGCAAATGTGACCCTGGACCATAAAATCAGTCATAAGACCCTTTGGGGTTTGATAGGATAGGACAATATTTGGCCAAGATGCAACTATTTAAAAATCTGGAATCTGAGGGTGCAAAATAATCAAAATATAGAATACAATGTGAGTTACCATCATGTGGACTGAGTAGCAGCATCCTTATATAACTCACTGCCAGTCACACTGTAGTACACACTCCAGCCTGACAACAGAACAGCACTGTCAGACCCTCAGAATGAGAGAGAGAGAGAGAGAGAGGGCGGACTCTTGAGATTTAGTATTTCTTGAGTGTTTATATGTGAAGAAGGATGTGCTGAGATCAGGTGTTACATATGTCACACTCATTCTCACACACTCAGCAACTCACCCGGCTTGACTTCAAAGTGTGTGTATGTGTGTGCGGACTCACTCTGCGGGCTCAAAGACAGCTTTGATGGTGACTTTGCAATCATGCTGAAAGACGCACAAGTCAAACTGCGACACACACACATGGGCACTCTTTTTAACTCATATCCTTATGATTACAGTCAGTGTGTGAACTACAAAGAACAGTCAGGTTTTCCATACCGCACAAACACATGCACTTACATCTATAATTCCACTGAATCACGTACAAAGCAGAGAGGACGAACAGCAGAACAAAGGCTTGTTGAGGACTGATAACAATGAGATATATTTTACCCTCTGCCAACTGTAGCCCTTCATTACCAATCTTTTTTTCTGTCACACACTCACACTCGGCATTTACGTCAGGCTGTGTGAGCATTTGTGTGTTGAATTGTTTGAAATTTTTGTGTCTTCTGAGGTTAACAATAGTCTATTCTGTCCCGTCCTGAGGCGTGTGGACACACCCGAGCAGAGAGCAGACCACAGAGAGAGATTTGGGTACTGTCCAGATATAGCTGTGTTTGTGTGCTTTGTACTATTCGTAGGTGTCATCTAGGTAGAATTTTTTTTTATTTTTGTCTTTATGTCTCCTGTCTGAAATCTACTGAATTTGTATTTAGCTACACAAGGTTTCTTTTGCATGTTTTCTTTTTAAATTCTAAAATATTAATGTTATTTTTTAGCAAATATACTTTGCTATAACACTAACAGTGTTACCACAGGGGGCGCAATAGCATTTTGACGTATAAAGTCTTTTTTTTCTCTTGAGCCAAGATTTTCAAGAAAATAATGATGTATATGGTGGCTGAAGATTGAGAATTGAAACCAAGCATAATTTTGTTTGGAAAAAGTGAATATTTTTTAAGTGAACACAGCGTTTCACTCAAAACTGCAAGTTTTAAAAGTGTAAAGTTTTAATTGGGAAACAAATTTATTTGGCGAGCACAAGCATTTTGTGTGTTGTTCTTGGGAAAACAAACATGTGTAAAGTTTCATTGCAGAATGCAAACATTTTAAAAATGAACACAAAGTTTCACTAGAGAACTGTTATTTTGCAAGTGAACGCAACGTTTTTTTCTAGAGAGTGCAAAACAAATATTACTGAATTAAAACATTTTGCAAGGAGCACGATCACTTTGTGTGTTGTTCTTGGGGAAACAAACATGAGTAAAGTAAAGTTTCACTGCAGAATGCAAACATTTCGTTGTTCACGAAATTGTTCTCAAGTGAAACTTTGTGATAATTTGTGTTCAAGACACACAGGGTTGATAGCTGATAACGGCACTTATGGCTGTGAAACCGGAACCAAGATTTCATTGTACGGCTCCTCAGACCGTAATGCGGGGCTAATACTGATGCGGACTGGGAACCGCGAGGATTATTTTAAAAAAAAATTACACAGAGACGTATGGTTTCTTTGATATTTTGATAAATTGGAAATCAGATGCAATTGAGATCTCTTCTTAAACCCTATACAGTACATATGTGACACTTGAAGCATTCAAGATATTTTGAGGAATCATTTATGAAGTTTCTCTCTTATAGGTCTCGCTTCAGAGAGTTTACAGGTCTCTTCGTCCACTCTCAAGCCTCCCACTCGTTTCATTTCCTTCACAATTTGTCGTTGTTTAAAAATAGTGCATGTCCTCC
Organism: Enteromius fasciolatus; assembly: GCA_032361145.1. Lineage (NCBI taxonomy): Eukaryota > Metazoa > Chordata > Actinopteri > Cypriniformes > Cyprinidae > Enteromius > Enteromius fasciolatus. Next base: position 9,844,284 of record JAUMHR010000082.1, read on the forward strand.
CTCACACAGACGATACAGTTTATCAGGTAGACTTGAGAAGGTCACATATCCAGAGCTGTGTCCTGCAGCAAGCTGGTCTCCAGAATCCGGTCTGACCCACACTGGGAGTTATTGTCTGACAGAATACAGGGTGGACGAGTTTGATATGTGTCTGTTTGAAGACAATTACACAACTGCAACCAATTACGTTTGACTGATGGCTGGAATCTACGACGGGGCTTCACAGTACAGTGTGGTTGCTAGGGTGTTGGATGTTGTTACTAAGCTGACTTCTAACTTTGCAAAGATGTCCACACTGCTACACTGTTACTAAGCCACCCTTGATGTGATGATGATTTTTTAGCTTTGCCAAAATAGCAATGCAGTAATTAGTTTAATGTAGTTTAATGTAAGTTAGCCGAGATTGTGTATTCAGTGATCTCTAGTAATGGAGTAGTGGAGCAGTTCAGACAGAGGTGGAGGTACGGGTGAATGTTACTGTCTGTCTCCAGTGGTTATTTACGGATTGTGGCCTCCTGGATTGCTGACCTGCTAACGTAAACTTGCGAGCATCTTCACGCCAAGACCACACCACCACAAATGCCAAGTTCAACATCCCAGACACACACACACACACAAATACAATGAGTCTAAATAAAATTTACCTTTGCTCTGAGGATGAGGCCTGAGATCAAACATCCTCAAGCACACGAAAACCTGATTTTACAAACAACCTGAGAGTTGAGGAGTAGTTAAGCTGGCATGAGCATGACAAGTGTTGATTAGAATAACAAACACACCCTGTTTTTATAAGAAATATTAATATCCTGCCCTAATGCAGTTACATGTAAAAAGCTCAATGGCGCCCTCTAGAGTACAATGAAGAAACAACACTTTAGTGCATTAATTTGTAAGCATTACTACTACTGTTAATGAGAACTAGATGCTATTTTACCATATGTATGGTTTAATATTTCACCTATTGTAACAACGTGTCCTGTTATAAGGTATAAAGGAAACAATTTTTTTTCTCCCCGGGTAATAATGGTGAAAATGTGATATGTGTGATTCTGACCAATGGCCCGTTATGCTCAAAAGGAAGAAAATCTAACACATTTTCTGGACATTTTCCATGTCACAACAAGTGGTTACTGGATAGCTGGAGGCAAGAAGGCTGCGGTTAGTCTCACCAATTATGAGGGTGGAATAAGTTTAATATGTCTCTGTGATCTCAGTCTTTTCAGAAGCTTAAAATTGGATGCATACGTAATCTCTGCTTTAACAAAAGAAGCACAGAGGGGTGGGCATCCTTTCACAAAAGCAATGGTCTTGTCAGCATTGTTTATCATTGATATATAATTTTTATAAATCTAAAAATAGGTTTAATCTTATTGGCAATCAGGCATTTAAATTGCAAAAAAAAAAAAGTCATGCTTTATTTTTTGGTTTAATTCTTACTATTATCAAACCTTTAACTACAGTAAGACTTTTTCAGGTTGTTCAGGTGCATGTTAATAATAGGCTAATAGGCTAATAAGAAGTTAATAGCGAAAATTGGTGTTACCCAATATTCTGATGTTACCAAACATTCAGTCACTGTTTCTATGTTACATTCTACTTTTTAATTTGTTTCCTCATTTTAATAAATCACATGTAAGCTTGTTTGTCATATCCTAAAGAAATTCCACCCTTTTTCTATTTCTGAGAAATTTATATAGAAGAATAATTTTTTTGCAATTTAACATTTATATTTTACAACTTAGATTTTCCATATTATTTTCTCGCAATTCAGAGAAAGATGTACATTTTATTTTACTTTGCAGTTCTAAATTTTCTTCGCTAACCTTTATATATCTCACAATCCTGACTTTATTATCACAATTGCAAGTTACATCTAACAATTAAAACTGTCATGAATAAGACGCGAGGTGTGCGGATTCAAGAGCAACTAGTTTATTACAAACACAGAGTCAGTACAGGCAGAGTTGGGGCAATAGCAAACGTGAACATAGTAGGCAAAGAAGAGAGAATAATCCGGTATAATGAGGCGGTGGTCAGGCGATTGCTGAACGGTATCCAGTTGGGCGAGGCAAGATCAAGAGTAAAACATAAAAACATAACTTCTCAGAATTGCGAGTTTTTGTCTTCAAGCTCTGAATTGCTATTCTAAAAAAAATATTCAGAACTTTGAGAAAAAAGAAAGAACTGCAAGTAATAAACTCTGAATTGTGAGACAAGTCAGAATAGTGTGATAAAAAAAAAATTGTAATTACATTTTTTAATATTATTTTTATTCTCTTTCATTCGGTGACAGAAATAACTTTCCATATAATCGTGACCATGACCTACCAAGTACAGCGTGTCTATGATTTCAAGGGAAGGAATTAGTTAATATGTTGGGAGAGCAAACTCCTAATTTGTGGATATGATTTACCTAAAATGAGGGAACTATTGTTTAATCTTTGAATTACTAATATCATTACATATTATCTGTTGCATTTTTTTCCCTGCACTGCACATTGTCAGAAAGTAATCCTGTTTTCATTTAATCCAGATTTATTACTGGCAGAAACTATAACTACCGTGGAAAATCAGTGTCAGGATGCTTGAAGATGTCGCTATGGCAAATGTTCTCTCATGTTCTCATGTCATGGGTCATGTGTGTAACTGATAACACACGGTCACAGTCAGCCATGTGTGTCCCATCAGCCCTGTATGATCTCTGTACACAATCATGTCCACATCCTGTTAAACGTTCAGACAGACTCATGAAAACTCTTTATTACTGCTGAGATGAGTAAACATGTGGAAAAGAGCCAGTATGAAGGATTGTTTACATAAGCTGTGGGAAAATCCCACATGCATGCATATTGTGTACATTGTCTCTGAGAGATGTTGAATCTGCCATTCAGTATGTTGACAGGCCATGCAACATAAATAATGGCACCGTTTAAAACACAGAAAAATAGATTAGAGTACGACCTTTGGAAAGAAAGAGCGAGAGTTTCATCTTGCCAAAAGGACATTTAGATGTAAATTAGATGTAAATTGTTTGTTAGTATGCTAATGCATGATTGTATCAGTTTATAATTTCTCTGTGAGCTAGATATTAAACAATAACTTTTTGTAGTCTTGTGAAGAATTCTCAAAGTCATAGAACAAGAAAAATATGCTGTTATCCCAAATGTTTTTGGTTGTGGGTTCCAGTCCCAGGTCCGGAAGGGATTGTAGGTGGTTGGAGTGAAAAACCAGCTCTCTCTCCACCTTCAATACCACGACGGCTCCCCAGGCACCGCAGCAATGGCTGCCCACTGCTCCAGGTGTGTGTTCATGGTGTGTGTGTGTGTGTGTTCACTGCTATGTGCTTGCATGTTGGATGGGTTAAATGCAGAATTCCAAGTATGGGTCACCATACCTGGTTATAAGTCACTTCACTTTCACTATACAGATATTTTGCAACAATATTTTATAACAATAAAAATATTATTTAATTTGAATATTGTATCTTAATGTATTATCACATAAATAATGGCTATAATAATAAATAAATAATAAGGGCATCCAAAATAAAATATTCCGTTTATGTAATATAAGTGTGTGTACTGTGTTTATTATGTATATATGAAAACAAACATGTGCAGTATATATTTAGAAATGTATACGTGTGTGTGTATATATAATATATATTTAATATACAAATATAACAAAATATATACATGCATGTGTGTCTATTTATATGTTCATAATACATATGCATAGTGCGTATACATATACTATGAAGTTAGTCATTTGACAGCACTAAAAATAGTACATTATATTTCTATAATCCTAAAATAAGCCTTTTTATGTTTCATTAGTAGTCGTATTTCACATTACATATATTTTGGGGTAATTTCGGGGGTAAAATTTTAAATGAGGAAGAAATATATTTGATAATTATAATAAATTGTCCTAAAACATTCTTTTACCTCTTCTTATTTTCCTCCTCCTCTTTGTGTTCTGTTATTTTTATTTTGGCATGAAATGTGACCCATATATTTTTAAATGCTTGGTGAAAAAATATAAATATATCATTATTAAGTTCTGTCACCTGTCCAGCAGCGCTCCAGCATCCTAGACGAATGGTTAGTCGGTCCACATTTTCACTTGACAATGACTGTTTTTGAATTCCAGAAGAATAGCTATCATTATCTCAGCGGTTTCCAATATATGCTGTTTGGCATTTCTTAGTAAAGATCATGTTGTGTAACATCCTCTATAAGCTCCAATTTCCAGCCATTACTCCACCCTCGCCATATGTCTGCATTCGACGCACAGGTCAGCATTGCTTGCTAACAAGGCAACAGATGGTGACAGTACAATGTGTTTGTACTCAGTTGCTAAGTAGGGATGGACATTGACTAGGTTCAGGTGGGTTCAGAGCCTCAGGATTGAAACATAATCAATGCTATTCAGCTATTGCTACGTCTCAGTGTGATGGAAATGACTCATGCTTTTCTATCCAAAGTGTTCCTTTGCCTTGACAGATTGCATGGTATCATACTAAAACATACTTTGAAGGTCATTTATGACATTTTTTCTTCCTATAACAGCCTTGAACTATTGAGCAATGCAAATAAGCTACAGAGAACAACCCTTAACATTTGATTTTTATTACTCCATTATGATTTCCAAAAACCAACGATTTAAAGAATTATAGCATTTGATTAATGTTCCAAAGAAAAAGAACAGCGAAAGAGCAAATGTAATATAATGAAGTTGATAAAGTGCCAGGTGTAGATCTTTTTTATTTTTTTATCGAGATGCAGTATTTATTTCAGACAGTAGAGGGACCTAGACCTTCATCCTGTCCTCCTATTATTTATCATGTTAAATTGTATTTATTTGTCTGTTATTTAAAATTCTATTCAGTTTGTACCTATATGACAAATAAGTCATGTCTATCAAATAGTGGTAGTGGTTATATGTGTATTTAAGAGGCATAGATAAAAAGATCAAACTGCAGAAAACAAACAACTATATATACTTTCAACAGCTTAAGATCAGCATATGTGAAAAGCAGATTTATTAAGTTAAAACATATGAATAAGATTAAAATTGCATTAAATGTATTGATAACTAAGCTAATTGATTATGCTATTGATGATGAAATGTGTATTTAAAACACATTCAGTTAATTACTACAACAGAAATCTTGCGATGAAAAAAGGTGGTAAACAATTCAAATTAGTTAGAAAAGTTCACAATTACAATGAAATGCAAATAACACTGAATCAAAAATATAAATATGAAGTAGAAAGTGAAAGAGAAAAGAGAGTTTTTACAAAAATAGTATTTTGTTGTAAAGCATACTTTAATAATCTTAATTTATTTTACAACTGTCGCTTCTGGCTTACTTAGTTGGGGCACCTAATTTCTAGTGATTATCGTCGTCTTGACTACAGAGATCGTCTCTACATTTGATAAATACTGTAAATAGTTTATTCTCATCATTATACATTACCATCACTCTATTCTCCTATTTTATAATGTTCAGTGCTTTGCTACAATCTGTATTGTTAAAAGCGCTATATAAACAAAAGTGATTGATTAAATTGATTGACTGGATGACAATGCATCACATGAGTTACCCTTTCAGTCGAATCACTGCGACGTTACATATGGGAACTCGCCAGAGAGACCAATTGCCTTTGAGCTTTATACAGAAGGCCAATGAATATTGCTGTGCATTTGATTGCGCTCAGGAGCACCTCATCACTGCATGAGTATAAAAGGGCATGAGTGGAACGCACATGCAGATTTTCGCTTCAGAGCCTTCGCCGTTCTGAGCTTCTTAAGGAGACCCCCTCTGTGAGTTCTGGAGAACGATCGAGGCAGAGTCCTGATTTCAAGAGTTCCTGCTGTCCTGCTCTCTCGTCTGACAGTGCTTCATCTGCGGGCTGGTAGCCTTTTAAAGGCCGGCTATATCAATCATCTTGCAACATCCAGTGTGCAAAGACCTCTGAGTGCACGGTTGTGCTGTGTCTTCCCTGGGCAACCGGGAGAAAGAGCAAATTTTCCACGGTTGGTGAACCATTCTTCGAGATGTCGATCCGACTGTGCGTTTCTGGGTGTGGAAGTTTCCTCACCTCTTCTGACAGCCACAAGCGCTGCCTCACGTGCATGGGCCGAGAGCAAGCTGAGGAGGCGTTCGTGGATGGTCAATGCGTTCATTGCAAACGTATGACCATGGTTATGTTGAGGACCTGCCTCTCATTCGCCTCTCATTCTCATTCTATATATAAGCACTTCTCATTGCACTGCCCTCCATTAACAGGGTAGGGGACCTATAAGCCTTCCTGGTCTACGAAGAGTGCCTACAGTTTGGCCCGACTAAACTACTACTACTCTCAGGGTTTCAGGGTAGCCTCCAGCCACCTCGGATGCTACTCCAGTGCTCCCCAGTATTGATGTAAGGGCACTTGGAGACACCAGGAATTTCCAGAGGCCTTTGGAAGCTGGTGAACTATCATCCCTCCCAGCCACAAGGGTCACCATAGAACCTACGCCTCATCTTGCTATGACTATGGAAGCCACCCATGAGCTCCTGTCATGTCAAGTTATGGCCATGGAGGCTCCCGTCTTGCCCAGTCTCAGCCAGCTCTGGCCCTCTCACAGCTACGAAAACTGTTATTGAGTTTGCGTCCTGCCCTGTCATGGCCACGGAGGCTGTTGAACACTCATCCGTCACGGCCAGAAGGATCACTAGGGAGGCTCCGTCCTGCATCTCTGCCACCTGCTCCGCCCTGGAGGATGTCTCTGCCATCTTCTACACACTGCAGGGTGTCTCTGCCGTCTACTCTACTGTCCGCTTGCCCCGGAGAGCGTCACCACTGTCTAGACTGCTGTGGCTCTCTCCTGATCCCACTGCAGTCCTCTGTGCATCAACTTCATTCTCTGCCACTGCTCCACGGTCCAGGCACACCATTGCTCCATGCTCCAGCTCCTAACTTCCCCAAAGACTTGGCCCTCTGTCCCTCCCCTGCTCCCTCTCTGCACCCTCCGGGACTATTGCGACGTGTGTTTTGGAGTGTCTGGAAGCCGCTACTTCGGGGGGTCCTCTGTTATGTTGTCTGACCCATTTGTTACAGATAGGTTGTAAAATTTTTGAACGAAAGATCAAAAGGATAAACACTGCAGATTTATTATCACAGCCACCTTTGTTCAGATTTACCAAGGGTGCCAATATTAGTTGAGGGAACTGTATGTTGCAACATATGGTCTTTTACAACATACAGTGGTCTATTGAATGTATAGGCCAAGAGACACGTGTGCATGAAGCATTTAAATAACATGCACAGCTGTGAGTACATGCATAGGAGTGACTATGTGTGTGTGTGTGTGTGTGTGTGTGAGAGAGAGAGGTATTGTGTGAGCAGCGGTGTGTGTAAGTGATCGGTAATGAAGGCAGAGAGATACTGCTGACCTCATGTGCCACTCCTCCCACGTTAACACCTGTGAGTCATCTTCATCTTCAACAACTGTGTGTGTGTGTGTATGAGAGAGACGGCACAGCATAGAGAAAGAAGATCAAGATGGAGGAGGGACATGGTGACATGACAATCATCCTCTCAGCTGTCAGAGTGTCTCTCTTTGCTCAGTTCTTTTGTCTCCGTACACTTCTGTAATTCAGTGTGCCGGTGCAACTAAGATGATGACTGACCTCTCACTTTCTGTATTTCTAACACTCTCTTCTATGTAAAAATTCAGTTTTAATTTCTCAAAGTGCTTTATTGGCATGAGTGCCTTATACAATGCAATGGCAAAGCATCTATGTAAATAGCAAAATCCCTGGGATCCACTTTAGGCTACTTTACAGATTTTAAGGAATAAATTATAAATACATAAATTACATTTGTGGCAGACAAAAAAACAACACTAAGAAACTTAGAAACTAAGAAAACAGTATTTTTAAAAAACAAACAAAAAAAAAAAACCCATCACAATATAAAGGGGGAAAAAAACGAACAATACAAAAACATGATGTTTTGCTAACAAATTTCAGGAGGAGTATGCACAGGTAATTGTCAGCGCACTCCCCGCTAATCATCTTATTATCTCATCATCCTATCAAAGCAAGAAATGCTTCCTATAAATAGTACGAGCCCCTTTCCCTCAGTATTTTTATCTAATCATCCCTCCTCCTCCTCCCCTACTCCATGACCTTTGCTCCTCCTCCAGGGTGGGCACACAGGGTTCAGATTGGGCAGCTAGCCTCACACTTCCCTGAGCCCAGTAGGGTTGATAACCCTAGGGCTCGGGAGCCTGCCAAACCCTGAGTACTCTCCACGGACAGCAGGCCAAACTCACTTCGCCTTTGATTAATTACCAGCAAGTTTGAACTCGTGAAATAAAAAAAATAATCAAAGCAAAAGAAAACAATGCATCACACCAAATAGAAAAACATGGTCAATTGAGACAAAATAAGAACAAGAATCAAACTAGCAAAAAATACAAAGAAACAAAAACAAAGCAAAAATACAATGCACACAAAAAACAATAAAATAAAATAAACAAAAATACAATAAAATGAAAACAAAATAAAGCAAAATCAAAACAACAAAACAAAACACGAAACAAACCCAAACTAAACAATACATGCAAAAATGTGTCAATAAAATGTGTCAATATCAACATAAAGCAAAAACAAAACAACAAAAAAGTAAACAACACAATACAAACAAAACACAAAATAAAGTTCCAAATGTGGGTTCGGGAGGAGTCTAATCATTCAGTGCTGTCAATCATCATTATAAACCTATTTAAGCAGCGCTCACTGCACCGTCCCAACAACAATTCTTGCAGCATCCCTCCACTTCCCCATCTCCTCCTCTATTTCTGTTACGCTCCCTCTTGGTAGTACTGCAAAAGGGGGTTGAACATGGAGCCTGAGGGTCAACCTCCACTGATTACAGCAAGCCAAGTCTGTTTAACATTAACCATCAGGACAGGATGGGCAGACAAATGCGTAAAACAGAAAAAACATGGCTAAATATAACACAGTATAAACAAAAAGAAACATAAAACAAAGCAAAAGTACAACAAAAGAAAAAACGCAATACGGTTGTGTGTATGGAAGAATGGATGGATGGATGTATAAGTATACTGTAGATGCATGTACACTGTAAAACTTTTCCCTGTAAATTTACAGTATAATACTGGCAGCTGGGTTGCCAGCCACATTCTGTTTTTTTA
>JAUMHR010000082.1:9861805-9876532 GCA_032361145.1 Enteromius fasciolatus
GATAATGTTCAGTGCTTTGCTACAATCTGTATTGTTAAAAGCACTATATAAATAAAAGTGACTTGACTTGACTTGACTTATGGATGGGGTTTTGGTTCTTTGTCGCCTCTGGCTTGCATTTAGCTTGCTTATCTGATTTCTAGTGATTATCGTCGTCTTGACTACAGAGACATCCCTGCATTTAATAAATAAATTGTTTAATTTTCGTCATTATACTTTACCATCATTCTGTTCTTCTACTTGATAACGTTCAGTGCTTTGCTGCATCTGTATTGTTAAAAGCGCTATATAAATAAAAGTGACTTGACTTGTTGCTGAGGTGTTGGGAGTGTTTATAGATTGTTGCTATGTATTTGCTAAGGTGTTCTGGTAGTGTGTTGCGAAGCAGTTGCTTAGGTGTTGTAATACTAACATTAATACTAACTTTATTTGTTTATATGTGATTGTGGTTCTTAGTATGTTTCTATATAGAGGTTAGGGTATTTAAAATAGTTATTAACATTTTGTTATGCAATTATTGGCATGACATGCTGCTATGCAATTGTTTAACTTTCGTGAAGGTTCACAGGGTATTATTTAATGCGATTTTTAGTGTGTTCATGTAGTTGCCAGTGTGTTGCTGTAAAATCTACCAATCAGCAAAAACACACTTCTCAAACAAAACCACAAATAACCCACAAAAAAAATGTAAAAGCATTGCTCAAATCCCTAACACTATGTATGAGCATAAGTAATAGTGATTCTTTTATGTACTGATAAACATCAAGTAATCAAACTACCTTATGAGAGAATTAGGAAAGAATTTGTGTAGACAGTTCAGTGATATAATAATAATAAAATAATAATAACTTCTGGTAAAACAAAACATCTACGTATAAATCACATTCTGGGACATCACATTCAAAACAACAAAACTGTGCAAAAAGGTCCTAGAAATGAGTAGTATTCGCTAGCGCCTAGTGTTTTTGTTATGCTGTAGCTGTTGAGATTTTAGTTTTTCATTTGCATGAATTTTTTAAGACCCATCTCATCTGCCTTGTTGTGGTGTTGACAGCTTAGTCTCTCCATTTGGAGTAAGGGGTGTAACACTACACTTTTTATTCCATCGACTTTCATACATATGCATGCAAAGGCAGGAGAGCGGAAATGCAGGCTAATGCAAATTTGTTGTGTTCCAGTGTAAGTCTGGTATACGGGTAAAACTGGTGACCTGTCAATTCATGGGAATAGGTGACCAGTGCACACAGATTATTTAAATGAAAAACATAAATACAGATAGAAAGACCGTCATTCTATCTATTCATCCAGCTATCCAAAGTCTTCATCCTGACACCTCAGGAATAGGCCTATCCTCAATGGATGGTATTTTAGGAAATAAGAGATAATGTGTGTAAGATATAACGAGAAACGCAAAGAAAAAGCGAACAGGGTCAGTGTAGTAGAACTACCATGCTGGATTTTTCCCTGAGAGCCTCAATCGATACAGAGTTGGGCAGGACAAAAAAGAGAATGAGAAAATTGTGAGTGAGGAGAGCGGAGGTCAGCGGTTCAGCTTTGTTTCTCGAGACGAAATGGAGTTCTGATGCATTTCCCAAAATCCATTCATACTGCTGGGCTCAACAGCAAGCGCTGTATAAAATCCTGTAGTGCTTGTTGATGTTGTTTATGTCACTAATCACAGTGCTATTCACATGGCTGCTATTGAGCTCATGTGTTCAGGCTCCTGTGGGTTTGTTTAGACATGTCACCCTGTTATTTTTGTAAATGCCTAATTGTACAATTTACTCACCCAGCCACTGGATTTTAAAACCAGTATTCTGACAGAGACACAAGCTGCAATTTAAAGCTGTTTATCAGGGTTCAGCGGGTAACACTGTGATCTAACCAGGCACATTTCAATGTAATTCCAGGATCTGATCAAACTGAAAGCGACATAGCAGTTTCAGTCATGCAACACAGCCAATTACAATGATTCCCTTTTTAAGCAAATCTGCCCATATTTGCAACACCAACAGGCAACTATTTTGGACATCTAAGTCCATTTATTTGAATAGAGAATTTTCTGTTTTCACAAATAATGTATTTTCAAATCAGTAACAAAATGTCACATAAATTGTCTCATAAATGTTGTTTCTTATGGTTAAATTAAAACGCTTATTTTTCAAAATACATCACCTTAGCACTGTATTTTAAATGCAATGATTGTTGTGTCAGTCTCGCAAATAAAAACATAACGTAATGCTTCCCTCCATTTTGGACTCATAACAATCCTTGCGTTAACTGGCTTGCACAACAATGGGTCATGAGAATATTTATTGAGGCGTATATTGTGCTCTCGCGGTTTGCGAGCTTTCGTGTTCTTAAGATGCTTTGTAACTAAAGAGTGTAAAATTAAGAAAATGCATTTTCATTATTTCCGTGAAGCTCTACAATGCATAATTTTTTTTATAGGTCTTCCTTGTGTGATTTGTCTTATAAAATTAGACTGTAATGATACATTTAAATGACAATGATGTGCTAAAAATGGAAGTTTTTCCTTTGCCTGTTTTAAGAGTTTTGCATACAGATGACAACATAATTACAAAGATTACAGTACTAAATGGAAAAAAAAGGACAAATATAAGAAAAATTTGGACATCTTCATCGTATTCAACATGGTGAAAGACATGAATCTTAAATTTAGGATGGACAGATTCAGGGTGTGCATAGCAGACGGTGTCCTTATTCTGTCCTATCCGTAGCAACTGGGTCAGTCTTTGTGTGTGTGTGTTTCTCTGAGGAAAATAATTTTGTATTTATGGTAGCACAATCTTGTCAAACTTATGTATTGTCCTGAGTACCTCTCTGGTGACTTTGAAAAATATGTACTGTATTATTAATTCATGCTGCATCTAATTATTCATTCTGCAGTGCATTCCCGAGCCACATATTGGTCACAAAATACATTTTAAAATCCTCTCCAGATCAATATAACTGCTTTGAAATGACACAAACATAATTCGTCCAGGATAAAACAACTGAAAATGTTTGAAGATCATCAATTCATCAAATTACCCTACTGAAAAATAACTACAGTTCCTCTTTGCATAGTGAAAAATAAACAACATTTTAACTCATCAAGATTAGCAGTCACACATTACGTGTTTGCCAGCTGAAAATCGACAGTTCATTAAGGTGAACATATTTCCATAAGTCAAAGGAAGATCAAGATTTATGGTTTCCCTTGGGGTATCCATTACCATTAAGCATGAAAGAGATAAAAAAGACAGAGAATATTCATGTAGAATTTGCATATCGCTTTTGCTGTTAAAGTTCCACGGCAAGAGTTTGACCTCTTGGATGTCAACATCTCATTAATTCCACCAGTTCATCAATCTGTCACTCTCTCGCTCTCTCTGTTCCTCTTTCTGCCTGTATTAGCTCTCTTTGGCTTCTAAAGAAGGTATTTAAGACCAAATTTATATATTCAGCAGTGAGCATTACTGCGTAACCCTCTACAAAGGTGCCACTCAGAATGTTTTAAACATGAGATATGATGAATTTGTGCACTTACTCTAGATTCAGTTTAATTCATCTTGCTTTGAGCCGATAAAAATCATTAATTTTGGCTTTGATAAGTTGCTCTAAGGTTGTTCTTTTCAATGCCATTGATGTCTTTTCACAACATAAAATTACTCTTTAACGTCTTTGTAGTTCTTTATAGAAATGTTAGACCAAATGCAAGCCAAAGTTTTTGTTTAGCTTGTAAGCAAATATTTGAATCTTTATTTTTATACAGTTGCAATACAATTGCATTTAAATTCACGCATATATATATATATTATAGTTTACTGTTTTTTATTCATTATAGTTTATTTATTATTGTTGTAACGCTCAATGTACAGTACACATTAGTCAGGACTGAATAAAGGAAACAGGGTTTATAAAGACACTTTGAAACAGAATATCAGCTGAGGATTGAGCCGAAGGTTAAATCAAATCATGCAATCAAATCAAGTCACAGTCTAGCCGGCGATCTCTGGATCGCTAGCATCGCACACAGCCCCTTTAACATAGGTAAGCATTCCAGGTTAGTATTCTACTGTAGGCAAGTATCTCACGACAGGTGGGATCACTAGATCCAAGGTACTCGCTGCTGGCGAGTGAGTCTTTGAGCAGGCGGTCTCCGAATCGCTATCATCGTATGCGGCCCCTTTAACACAGGTAAGCATTCAAGGTAAGTATTCAAGGTTAAGTATCTTAGGACAGGTGGGATCACTAGATTCAATGTGCTCGGTGCAGGTGAGTGAATCAGAGGGCAGGCAGTCACAGCTTAGGGAAGATTCCTGTACATGCAGAGGACCAGGAGACCAAAGATAAACTGGTATTGGTGTTACCTCGAGCTCAGCCATCGAGCTACTGGTGAATGATGCTTTTAACAGGTGTGGGTAAATGATCTCAGGTATATCCAATTAGTCATCTGGTGACTGAGAGCAGGTGTGAGTGACTGTGCTGGGATCAGTGGACTAATCCAGGCTCAGCAGACTGTGAGGAGTGTGACAATTGTCCTTATTAGTCTTTAAAATTTGTAATGAGTATACAATATACATATTTTGTTACTTTTTTTTTTCTTTTTTGAAAGACTCATATTGTGATTAAAAAATAAAATCACTAGTTATCAGTTTTCTGCTTTGAGAAGCAGCAGTTCTTGTGAAGAGTGGCTAGTTCGTACAAATCTGACCAAATTTGACAAAACCTCACGATTTATGCTAAATCGTATGCATTTTAAAAGAGTGAGGTTGTACGAATTTGTACGAATTAACTACCTTGTAATATACATACAAATTAGCATTAGTATTACTCCTGAAGCGCAGCATTAATCTGAGACGCTGCTGAGCAAATCAAATGAATGATGGCAAACAGTTTAGTTTTGAAGTGCAGACCCCACCCACCCCCACCTCACACGCAATTATCTCCTTTTTCTCCATATACCATAGACTGGAGGGAATCGTTTCCATGACAATGCTCTTGTCTGACGGTTAAATGAAAGCAGAAGATATTTCAGATGCATCCGAGGTGCCTATATATGAAAAAACGCTCTGCATTCTGATCAGAGGACGGCTTTCAGACGGCCCTCAGAGGAGAGGCATCCTGTAATCAAAGAGCTGTGAAAGACTGGATAAGTAAAAGTATTTTCCATCTGAAGCCAGGTGATGCTCTCCTCACATGGCGGTCTGTTCAGAGGAGGTTAATGCATTTTAATGACAAAAATGGGGAAGGGTTCTGCCCTCTTGCCACTCTGTCTAATGCCGAGGAGCCCTGCTGTTCTCCTAATGGTCACAAAGAGAGAGAGAGCAAGGCCGATTCTATCGCCCAAAGGCTAATAGCAGACACAACCACATTAGCCATGTTCTGTGCCATCTCTTCTCAGCAGAGCACTGTGGCGAGAGAGAGGATATTAAACTGTCCCAACAGGTGCTCCTGTCACCTCAGCACACATGCAGAGCCTGCAGAACGCTGCCTGTCATTCCCATTCAGTCCAAATGAAGCTGCCATTACGCCATGCTATTATAATATCAGAATGTTTTAAATAATAATATATATTAGTTCAGAGGTCAAACGGTTCCTGTAGTTCTTCACTAGGTTTGCACACACTGCAGACCTTCACTAGATCAGTCAGGTTTCGGGGCTGTCGCTGAGCAACACAGAGTTTCAAGATTTTCAATTGGATTTAGGTCTCCAGGCCACTCCAGAACCTTGATATGCTTCTTACGGAGCAACTCCGTTTTCCTGGCTGTGTGCTTTGAGTCATTGTCCTGTTGGAAGACCCAGCCAAGACCCATCTTTAATGCTCTGACTTAGGAAAGTATGTTTTGCCCAGTATATCACAATACATAGCCCCATTCATCCTCTCCATAATACAGTGCAGCTGTCCCCTGTGCAGAAAAACACCCCCAGAGCAAGATGCTTCCAGCCCCATGCTTCACTGTAAGTATGGTATTATTGTGATGATACTCATCATTCTTCTTCCTCCAAACACGGTAAATAGAGTTAAGACCAAAAAGTTCTACTTCGGTCTCATCTGACCACAGGACTTTCTCCCAAAACTCCTCAAACTTCAGACAGGCCTGGACATGGGCTGACTTAACCAGGGGAACCTTGTGATGCAAGATTTTAAACCATGACGTCTTAATGTATTACTGATAGTAGCCTTGGAAATTTTGTCTCTTGTGTCTTTTGACAGATCTTTGGTTTTGCCCATGTTGCTACTTAGACTTTGGCTTTGATTGTGGTTTGATTTAGAATTATAAGCAGAGTGTAGCTGGACTATTTAAAAGCAAAATAACAGGTCCTTGAGGGTCAGAAATCTGGCTGAAAAGCAAGTGGTCAAATATTATTTATATATTTGACAGAAATTCGCAAATAAATTGTTAAAAAAATCATACAATGTGATTTCTGAATCTTTCTTTTTAGATTCTGTCTTTCACAGTGGAAATGCACCTATGCTAAAAATTGTAGACCCCTCCATGATTTCTAAGTAAGAAATTTGCAAAATCACAAGGTGATGAAATGCTTATTGTCCCAACAGGTGCTATATATATATATATATTCTTCCACTTTTTTCCATTATATTAATTACACTTTGGTCATAATTATTTAGTTTAAACACACAAAGGTAATTAAAGATGAATAAATATGAAAAAAAGGATTGTATACTTTTTTTAATAAATCTTTGATCATTGTCTTTGATGATTATAAATATATATAATTACAAAGTATTTTGTACATTAATGTCTCTTTGATCTTTATGTAATATATATTTAGTAAATACACACACAGGCATGATGCTTAAAGATTTATGAAGACATTTTTGATAATCTATGATTATTATCTATGATGAGTATAATATGAATATACATTTTTTAAAATATAGAATTATATGATATTACTGATCATCTATGATAAAGATCTATGATAGGTTAATTTATTTACTATTTAATCATTATCTAATATTTATTTATTACATGTCCAAAGATAACGATTAATGACGATTATGATATTCTTGAGCACCATCTGATCTGATAAACTTATTTTTTCTAAATTATTGACTATTTGATGATTATCTAACATTTATACATGCATAAATAAAATTATTCATAAAGATTGTCCATAATATTATTAATCGTTATTAGGCTATTTGGTTAATTGATTGATTAATTTCCTGTGCTGTCAAATAAATAATCAAAATTAATTGTGTCACAAAAACGTTTGTTAAGTGTGTACTTTGTATATGTATTGTTTTTATTGTGTATATATAAAATACACACACACACATAGAGTATATTTTTGAAAATATGTACATATGTGTATGTCACGGTTCTTGTGCGGGAAGGACGAGCAGAGATTCCAAGTCTTCAAATAAGAGTTATTTAATACTCACAGGGTTTACAGACAGGCAGTTAGGCAGGCAGATTTAGAAGCACACACAGCGTAGACACATGTAATGAACCGACAACTTGAACTAAACAGAATGAAACTTAAATAGGGCAGACAATGACGCTAATTGACAAGACACACCTGAACATAATCAACAACAGACAGAAACTAGGTCACACTGAGCACATGGGGAAGAACAACAACAAACACTGAGCATGGGCGTGACATATCGCCCCCCCTCCCAGAAGCCGCGTCCTCACGGCGTAAACAAAACCGAAGGTAAGAGTCCAAGTCAGGAGGAGGTTCAGGAGGTGGACGGGCAGCCAGGAGGAGGACTGGGAACAGGGTCCAGGGTGGTGACGACGGAGGGAGGAGCCAGGGAAGAGACTGGAGGGACTCGGAGCAGGAGGAATCCGGCGGGACCCAGAACCCAACCATGGCGTAGATCGCCTGAGGAGCCCGATGCGCTGACGAAGAGCTGGGGGGCCGCTGAGGATCTGGAGGGCCAGGGTGAAATGAAGGTGCCGGCGACTGACGTGAAGACGTGGATCCGGAGGGCCGCTGCGGAGCTGGAGGGCCGCTGCGGAGCTGGAGCGACAGCGGACTGAGGTGGACGAGGTGTAGCCAGAGGAGTAGAGTCCCGAGGCGGCGGATGGTCGACGACAGACCAAAATGGAGCCGGAGGGACGATGGAGCCCGGTGGAGCTGGAGGACAGATGGGCCACGGCGTAGAGGAAGGAGCTAGGGGGCCCAGTGTAGCCGACGGGTCGGAGGGACGAGGCGGAGTCTAGGACTCGGAGGTAGGAGGTGGAGCTGAGGGATCCCCTTGCCATGACACCGATGGCTGCTGGTAGACCCGTGGCGAGACCAGCACACGGATGGTGGGCTGAGGGTTCAGTTCTTTTTGTCCTTTTCCCAGATTGGTCAGCTCACCCTCAGCCATGATGCAGTGGGTGGAGCTCCTCTCTGCACTCTCACTGTCCATGGCGAAGTCTTCCACACACACTTCCCACTCCGACTCTCTCACCTGGTCTGTCGTCACGGTCTGTGGCTCTGGTGCGCACCTTGGCTCTGTCACCTCTATTTGTGACGGCTCGTCAGTCGGGCTGGGCTCTGCTGTGGCGACAGCTTTGGACTCAGGAATGGGCTCTTCGTTGCGGGTAGATGGTGGGCTGGGCTCTGGGTCTGGAGTGGCACTGGCGAGATCATCCACGGAATAGACGGTGAGGTGATCCATTGCACGTCAGTGTCCACTCCACGAAGACGGCGAAATCCGCTCAAAATCTGCTGCCATCTTCGGACAGCAGCACTCTGTGCTCAGGTCTCAGGCTTCGTCGGTAGAAAGCACAGAGTGCACTGTCCGGAAAGCTGGTGTAATGAGCCATGTCCAACAATTGTCTTGTATGGCTCTCGAGTGATCTCTCCCCAATGACAATGACGCTAATTGACAAGACACACCTGAACATAATCAACAACAGACAGAAACTAGGTCACACTGAGCACATGAGGAAGAACAACAACAAACACTGAGCAAGGGCGTGACAGTATATGCATAATGTTTGGAAATGTAAACTGATATTTACAACTGACACGCTACCACAAAATATATAAATTACCCACTTAAAACCATTTTTTGTTGGTGCAACAACACCAACTTCTTACAAAGAAGAACTAGCGGCCTAAGACTTTTGTACAGTACTGTATGTATATATCATATTTTGTACATAAATATATGCAATATATAAACAAAAAAAAAGTTTTCTTAAATATATACATGCTTGTGTTTGTATTTCTATATACATAACAAATATACACAGTACACACTCATATTATCTAAACAAATGCTATTTGCTATTTGAATGCGATTAATAATTTGACAGCACTACATTAAAGGTGCTCTATGCGATGTTGCAGGATTTTAGCTTGATTTCATTTTTATCTCAAATCGTATGCATCACCCCTGGATCGTCTTGCTGTCTGCCCTCTGAATACATTGGGAAAAAACCCGGTCTCGAAAGACAACACAGAGGGTGTAATACCAAAACAAACACTATGGGCACAGGATGTGTCCCAATACAATAACAAACTTCGGCCAACCAATCAGCAAGAAGAGGTGGGATTTAATGTGCGCATTTAACCCCAGCTCTTCTTGCTGATTGGTTGGGCGAAGTTTGTTTGCGCGCGTTAAACATTAAATTGTTATTGCATTGATGCACATTCTGTGCCCATAGTGTTTGTTTTGGTATTTCAGCCTCTGTGTTGTCTTTCGAGACTTATTTTTTTCCCAATGTATTTAGAGGGCAGACACAAGACGATCAAGGGGTTATGCAATACGGTTTGAGATAAAAATGAAATCGAGCTAAAATCCTGCAACATTGCATAGAGCACCTTTAAGACACAAAAATGCACACTGTGTGAATGGCCCCAAACTCAGCCTAGTGAGCTGCCTCGCTGCCTTTAAAGGCAGCATACTGTCTTAAATGATGACTAGATTCTGCCAAACATTAAAGTCTTGTCCATCTGTCTATAAGTTGCTTGTTTGCAGGTGTAGGGTTGCTGTGAGCCTCTCAGGTGAAAGCCCCTGACTATTAAAAAGGTCTTGAAGGACTGGCCCTAGAATAGACGTGGCCCATAATCCATCCTCAGGAGAACGACTACACTTGTTGGATTCTTGTGTCGGTAAGACAGATGCTCTTAACATCCGTTTGGAGAAAACGAGTTACGAACACCGTCCACTGTGTATTTCCGTAAGGTCTATTCAGATGGTAATTGTTTTTCATGGGGATGTGAGGTAATTTTTTTATCACTTACTGCCATCCAAATTTAAACCCTGCAGGAAATACCACCATAGGCGATATACATTGTATTTTGGATGGAAAATTTTATCCAATTACCAACTCTTGACAAACAACAGTGTTCCGAGGTAATTACATTCTCATCTAAATCAACATTTCTGAGTTTACAAAGAAGAACAGGCTTCAAAACAGTTAATATTTGCTTTTACCAGTACTAAGCATTTAAAGGGTTAGTTCACCAAAGAATTAAAATTCTGTCATTAATTGCTCACCCTTACATCATTTCTAACCCGTAAGATACCTCATTCATCTTCGGGACACAAATTAAGATATTTCTGATTATATTATCTGACCCACCATAGACAGCAATGAAACTGAAATGATCTCAAATCCAGAAACGCAGTCCATGTGACATCAGTGGATCAACTTTTGCGACACTAGGACAATACTTTTTTTGCACAATAAAAACAAAAATAACATAATTGAACTCTACCATTCTTCTCCCGTGACTTACTCTCTAAAATTGCAGAAGATGTATCACATCATAAACGTATGCCTTCCACTAAACAACTGCAAATCACTTTCATGCGCATGCTTTCCCCTGGATGTAAACAAGATTAATTAAGGCGGACATCAGAAGAGAAGAATGGTAGATTAAAATTTTTGTTTTCTTCTGTACTAAATCGTTAAATAAAATCAATATTTTTGTTGGGTTTTTTTGTACAAAACTTATTTTCATCACTTCACAACATTACTTTTGAAACACTGATGGCAGATGGAGCAATCAGACTATGTTTTTTCATACTTTTCTGGGCCTTGACAGTGTTCTTTACTTGGCAGTCAAAGGGACAGTCACAAGCCTCCAGATTTTCATCCTAAATATTTTTAATTGTGTTCCGAGGACAAACAAAGATTTTATGGGTTTGGAACAATATGGAGGTAAGTGATGAGCGACAAAAAGTTTTTGCAAAAAAAAATAAAAAATTCTTTAAAAAACTGTTTTAACTTAATTATATTACGCATATTATTTGAAGTCATTTCTAAGTTCTTATCTATCTTCTCCATTGACCCATGGTTGAAAACAGTTCCAAATAAATAGATTTAAAAGGTAAAAACTAAGCTCTGTGGACATCTATGATTTACTGTGGTAATCAACAGGAGAGATAGAGATACGATAGATCGTAAACCGGAAACTTTCCTCACTCATGAGTTTTATCACGTAAAGGGCAAATGTTCCTCCACGGATGTCACGCTGAGAAACAATTACAGGCCGAACAAGGCTGGAAAGTGGATTTTATAGCTTAGTACTGTTACATTGTGATCTTTTCCTTTAATGTGTAAAAACATAGTGTGTTCTGAAGTGATTTAATGCGGAGTGTTCCATGAATGACTAAGAGCTGTCATCATCCACTCCACATTGTTCTCTATTAATTACACCATTATTAGATCCTGTGGTGGTCGCATTCGGAGCAACAGCAATTGCGTAAGTGTTTTTATTCGTCCTGGGTTGATTAAGGATTACCGCTCTGAGAGCTTCTGGTTGATCCGACAACAATAGATGGGGAGTCTGGGAACACCGTGTTGTTCATGATGTCAGTATAATACAACTCTTGCACTAGTGCATGGCTCAACTGTACTTTTTTTTCCCTCCGTTTTTATTTATTCCACCCTCCCTTGTGCTCCTCATGATATGTTTCTGGTAATGCATGCGCGTCTTTGTGTTTTTATGTATAGAACATCCTAACCCCAATACTGAGTGATACGTCTGCCGATGTGTTTACTCAACTCTGTGTAATCAGGATGTGACCGCCCATGACCCGATCCAGCGCAAAGATGCACACCAACTCCAGTTGCCAAATGAGCCATGCTCAGGCTAATATATTTGAGTTGCAGCCCTGAAACACACTTTACGACCTGTTGGACTGGTCCATACTGGAGAAATAAAGAGCATAGGTGTGTTGTGCTCCAGGAAAACACCTGGAAACCGAGAAAGGAGGCTAATAGAGCTTTGAAACATAATGAGCATGATTATGTCCAGGATGCAGGATCGTGATATGATCAACACACAAAACATAATATGTGTGTTGTGCCTGAAATGGTATTACTGTGGACTAATATTATCAGTCTACTTTGTTGACATGGTGTTCTCGCTTTAGCCACATTCAAACAAACAGACTACATTAAACAAGGAAGTCTGATGAATTTCTTTCAACGCTAATCCATGGGAAGACTACATTAAATATAACTGGCTTTAAATACAGCATGAAGCGTGTCCCACAAGTTCAGCCTCAATACGAGCAGAAGTCAGGGAAGCATTAGAAGAGTATGTTCTCACCTTGTGGCTATTTTAGGTGCTTTTAGTCAGATGTGACAGGGTTTGTAAATCCTTTGTTTGTAGTTGCATCTATAAACGAAGGAGAATGTTTAAGCATGCATGTAAAAAAAAAAAGTGGACACTTCCCTACTTAAATGATAATTATCTTGCCATGGGTTGCCTGGATACAAATCATGTGAAATCAATGGGGGTATCAGAGATTGCAGCAGAAATGCGGATCCCCTTTGTAACAGTAAGTCGCGATGTGCGTTCGTGGATCAAAATTACAGCCTCACTGATATCAATTTATGACAACAATTTGTGGACAAAACACGGAATTGGTTTAAAGCCAAACTGGAGTCTAGAATGCTTGGTCCTGATTGCGTAATTGAGTTTTTGCCGTTAGCAAGGGGGCGAGATGTTATGAAATCTCCAAATAACATCCAATACACAATAACACAATGATATTGAAATTCTTTTCAGATGTGATTACCTTCTTAAAAGAAACTTCAGGAGCATCTGACCTGCAATTTTCATACTAAACAATTGCATGTGCCACGAGTGGAGCTACAATCATAAATCATTTTTACAAATTTGAAAGGAAGATTTCAGGGGGGAAAATTGGTTGATTTTCTAAAACCTGATGTCCCAGATTGTTCCCTGTCCCCTGACAGAAGTGAGCTACTCCAAAGTAGAAGGTAAATCCCAAGTGGATGTTGAAAGCACTTTCTGAAAACCCAAGGCCTTCATATTCCTAATAACCAGCATACATTAGCAATGAGGTTTAGCTACAAATTTGCACCCTTGGCAAAGCCATTAAATCTAGAGCAGACATAGAGTAGCCATCATGGTAATGAGTGAAGTTTGCATTTTGCCATGCTGTATTGTTTTTACTTCCGTTTCAGCTTCTATTTTTGGGAAAACAGCTTTTTCTGCCATTAATAAAGCGCATCTAGCCAATGCACTGTTACTTCAAATAACAAATTAATCAAGTCTGTCTATTGCGCCTGGTCATTTAACTACCTTTTTATATACATATATTTTTTTTATTTAATAAGATATGTTGGCATGTAAGTTAATATCTCCTTTTTATGATATATTGATTTTGAAACAGGTCCTTGTAAAAGTATAAAAATGAATAAATTTGACTTTTTAGGGACTGCTACATAATTCAGTATTTAAATACCAAGAATTCATTCATGTGTGTTATGTTAGCAGCAGCTGTACTTGCTCTGCAGCAGATCTATTCCACCAGACGAAACACATTAAAATGTCTTGAAGCCTGAAATCCCCATTTTGTCTCTGACCAATATATCATAGTTTAAACCTTTATGTTGTAACACCAATTAGCTGAGCACAACTCAAAAAACTTTTCCCGAGTTGAAAGCGCAGTATATTTGGATGTAAGATTGGACAAGCGGACTGGACAGGATCCAGAGGGTATTAACGCAGAATACTGGCATATTCAGACAGAACCTGTTGTGGGTAGTCGGAGGTTGGGGAGACTTTTCAATAAATAGCACGCCATCTGTAGCAGGATGTAGATCCAGGTGATGGCTCATCTCTTAACGCCCAACACTTTCACCAGGCTTGGAACTACTTCATGGATTTGGGATTCAATTGTATGATTGTGTACCTCTAATATGATGTTAACAAGGTTGTTTAAAACAGTGTTTGAGCTGGGACATCAATATTTCATTTTTAGATAACAGCAGTGTGCACTTTTGTTTACAGACTTTCTGAAGCTGAGGTGATGATGGCATTGATAGATAGGGCCAAATGTTTAACTTCCAGTATCTTCCATTTACTTTCAGAGAATTTGCATAATAAGTAAACTAAATATGTTTTGTTGAATAAAGCATACCGTAGCTTTTCATGACGTTAGCAAAGTCAAGGTCGTGTTTGAATGTTTGGTGCTGCAATCAATAGAGATGAGAAATGTGAGCATTCTGCATTTATTGCAATTATTAAATGCTTAAAAAGGAATAAATGTTTCATTAAACATCAAACCAGTAGCATGGATATTTCGAAAAAAGAATGTACCTGAATAAGAGAATAGGATTGAATAACCATTAAATAACACACAGATATTCATACATACATGCACCAAATGTACCCTCAATTATAGAATCATATATATATATATGTGTGTGTGTGTGTGTGTGTGTGTGTGATTGTTTAATTGGGGATACATGTGGTCTT
>JAUMHR010000082.1:9883735-9899505 GCA_032361145.1 Enteromius fasciolatus
TTAGCACCCAAACTCTGGAACAATTTACCTAATACTGTTCGGGAGGCGGGCACACTCTGTCAGTTTAAATCTAGATTGAAGACACATGTCTTTACTCTGGCTTACACTTAATACAAATTAATTAAATGATTGTTAGGTTGCATTAATTAGATCAGCCGGAACCGGGAATTCCCCCCTTAACACACAGTGTACTCGTTACATTGTAAAAAGAATGGCATCTGCGCTATTAGTCTGTCTCTCTCTTATTCTGTTCCTCAGTCCATATCCAGATCAGATGGTGTACCAGCACAAAGAGATGATCTTCCTCAGAGATCAGAACATCTAGATGAGCCCTGTGGACAGATCACCAGAACCAAATGCACAGAAACACACACACTATGGCCCGGTTCCACAAACAGGGCTTAGTTTAAGCCAGGACTATGCATTAGTTAAATTAAGATATTTAAGCAACTTTTACAAAAATGCCTTATGAGAAAATATTGCAGGTGAGCATCTTAACACAGAACAATGACACTGACATGTTTTAAGATATGTCAGAGAAAGATATTTTCATCTGAGACAGCTCAAACATGCTATTTACTCTGGGACTAGCTTAAGCCTTGTCTGGGAAACTGTGGAAACTTATACCAGTCCTTTGCACAGAGAACTGGAGAAAACTAAGCCTAGTTTTTCCCAAGGTTTTTTTTTTCTTCATTCTCTCATGGATGGGGTTTTGGTTCCTTACCGCTGTCGTCTCTGGCTTGCTTAGTTGGGGGCACCTAATTTCTAGTGATTATCATCGTTTTGATTACAGAGACAACCTCTGCATTTGATAAATAAATAGTTTAATCTCATCATTATACATTCAGGTATGAAAATGGGTAAAGGGTGAAAAAGGTGAGAAAGGTGCTCAAGGGGTGAAGTGGCCTCTGATGGGGCCGGGAAGTGGGTGGTATGTACATCCCTTAAATAAAAGGACACCTCTTGTCCTTACTGAGACCTTTTTTCATTTCAACCTGCATTTCAATCCAGCGGTTTTACCAGAGTTGCATTGTTCTGCTCTAACACACTAAAATAATGTTTGTATTAGTGTTAACAATACTTTAGCATTAAATGTAACTTTCTCTCTTAAGGGTCGTTAACATGAAGCATCTAAAAACGTGTGGAAAACACGAAACGCGTCGCTTCCTCCACCAACTTCAAAGCACTTGGGCGCTCGCGCTTCTGTAGCGTCTGATGTTACTAGGCAACCATGAAAATGCTGTCAGTTAAAAAATAATTTCTGCCTTGGATTTTAAACTGCGCGGCCTTTATTGAAAATAAAGAGCTTGCGTGCGCAAAATGTGCTGCATGTGAATGGCCCCTAAGCCTTTGGTGACACATATACACCACAAAATGAAATTGTGAATCTCTCCCCTGTTATCTTCTCCCACGCAGATTGTCCCGCAGGAGGAATTGGCGCGCGTCTACGAACACGGGACACTCAGCTTTCATGATTTGAAATGGTTCAAACGCACTTTTTATTAAGTTTTAATTAATAAATATCCAAGACTGACTTTTCCAAGACCCCCTCAAAAAGAATTTCTAATCAGATCTACACGATTCACGCGAGTCACCTGTTCTGCATTCAAACGGAGAATTTCGCCAAAAGGTGAGGGATTTTCATGCCTGTACATTACTCTCCCTGTTCTTTTATTTGATAATGTTCAGTGCTTTGCTACAATCTGCATCTGTGAAAAGTGCTATATAAATAAAAGTGACTGATTAATGCCGTTGCGTTGTTACATCTATGCTAAAAACAGTAATAGCAATACAGTTTACAATACAGATGTTGTCTTACACATGATATGTTGCTGTCGCGGCTGCGGTGTATAATTATATTTCTTCTTATGAGGCAGCAGCAGAAACGCAAGAAGCTGGAATGTGCGGCTTTATTGCGTGCTGTCATCTATGATGCTTTCAAAACTCAACAAGGTATGCTTTCTGGCTTTGTATTGTGTTTTCCCGCTTGACTGGCACTTTGCAATGACACAAGCTTGTTTCTGAAAGATGTTCAGCATGTTTTCTGCAAAAAATGTCTGACGTGTTTACGTTTAAGCTAGGACAAATCCAATCTGACCGGTCAAGACTGTGACGAATTTCCAGAAATGCAATTTGAATAGGATTCCAAACCACTTCCGAACGTAGCTCAAAACAGATTTGCACAAATCAAATTTCATGTAGTTTGTTGCTAAATATGATCGGATTTGTACAAAAATCGGATTTGGGCTGACAGTCTGAAAGGGGCTCTACATCTTGGATGGTCTGGGTGTCAGTACACTTCCAGCTAATTTCATTTTTGGCTAAACTATTTTTTAAGCTATTAAGCTATTTATTTAAGCTATATGTCAAACATTAACTGACCTCCAATACTCCAATAGAAGCTTAGAGAAAAAAAAACTTTCAGTTTCATGACTTTCCACCTACTAATCTTGGTTACATCTTGAGGTGAGCAGAGTGCAAGAGTGAACTGCTGCAGTTTCTGCTGACTTTATAAGCAGTCAAAAAAACCTTTGATTACATTGTAAACAGGTCACTTTGTCAGCCACTTTGATGCCGTTGATTCATTGTAGGATCTGTATGTTTCCACTGTCAACTTTAGATGCTGACACTCTTAAACCATGACAACTCCTTTAAATTAGATGCAGGTAAGCCCGCTCGAGTTCAGATAAGCTCCCTATAAATCCCAAAGCTGTTATATTTCGCAGAAAAGCCACTTGGTACCACTTCTGAGTGAGCCACTGGTTCAAAGAACAAGTCTGCCACAAAGACCAAAACAAAGCAAACATTTGCAGATCAATATTTAAACATACACAGAACTAAACACAGAAGAAGAAGAAAAGTCACTTTACTGGCTATTAAAACATGGGATATGGTAAATAAATGGTATATGGTCACTTTCTAACAGGGAAGGGCACAAGAACTCAGAAGTGACAGCAATTATTGATCATGAAAGTACATTAAGTGTTGTGTTTCAGCTTTGCAAAAGTTTGTATCAATTGAAAAAACAGTCACAAGCAGACTCAAAATAAAAAAATAAAATAAAATAAAAAGCTAATTTTGTTTTGTGTGGTGCAAAATCCTAAAAAAATTCATAAAAATGTAAAGTGACAGCCAATCACAACTTATCTAATATAAAAATGTATGTGTACAGATGCAAACAAACATTGTGCAAAACCCCCATATCACTCAGCAGGTTTACATGTGGAGTAAACAGCCCCAGGCATACTTTCTAATCTTTAGTTGCTACGGTTTTCTTTTTTAATATGATTCTTCTAGCTGATATTTAATGCTGATATTTATTTATTTTCAGTTAAAGGTAATTTAACATAAAATTATTGCAAATCACATTCAAAGCTTTTCTCCAATCAATGTGCAAATTAAAGGCTGAAAAAGCAAACATCTTTGTAGGCTATGGATTATTAGAGCTGGGACGATAAATCGATGCAGAACC
The DNA here is from genome assembly GCA_032361145.1 of Enteromius fasciolatus. NCBI lineage: Eukaryota > Metazoa > Chordata > Actinopteri > Cypriniformes > Cyprinidae > Enteromius > Enteromius fasciolatus. The sequence continues at coordinate 9,887,208 of JAUMHR010000082.1, forward strand.
GATTCTGATATTTTCTGATTGCATTGCGATTCCCTTGGAAGTTTTGAACAACAGATGGCACTGAATGCTTTAGAATCAGCCATATTCTATTTGTTACCAAATCCTTACACACACCTGAACCTAAAATAATAATTCATAAAATTCGAAAAGGTTCAAGTGAATTACAAGAGTGGGCTGTATTCACATTAATATTGCAGCGTAAAAAACTTCTAAGCTGTGACGAGATTACAGACTCAGCCAAACACAAAAGCACTCTTCAGCGCTCTTCTTCAGCAACTAGAGTAGAGTGCCGTATGCTGTTGAAATCTAAGCTCAAAATCGACTACAAAGGAATCGCAATGCAATCAGAGAATCTCAGAATCAAGATTTATCATCCCAGTCCTGTAGATGTGTGAAAAATTATTAAAATCAACCTGATCTCGTGAGATAAATAGAAAAATAACAGAAAAATATTTTACAAGCTGCCAATTTTGTATACAACTATTAGTTTGCACACCTAAACCTAACTTAATCTCACGAAAACATGCACATTTCTAAGAATCATGTAAAATAATTCCTACATTTTACAATAGATCTGTCATTTTGCTATATGATACATGTGTGTAACAAATTATCAGAATAGAAAAAATAAAGATGAGGGCTTTGTTCAATGCAATGTTGATAGGATGCTGAGATGCGGGTGTGGCACTCAAAAAGTGGAGGAATTTGAACATGAGTGTGCAGAAGGACATTTGACTTGCCCTTCCTTCCAAAAAACAAAAATAGAGCTTACGGTTATATATGACTCTGCTCAAAATTAATCTCTAAATTATATCAAAAGTTCTGTTATAAATCTGTGTGCCAAAATCATCTCATCATTTGACAACAAGACTATAAATACTAGATTTCTTCATAAAAAGCACTAAAATAACTTTTAAACGTAATTAGAACTGTTCCATTACAGAAGTACCAAGCCACAATCACTCATTCTCTAAAAGTACATGTCTAGATTGGTGTCTACACAAAAGACAAACCAAGCCTATAATATTGATCATCATCAGCCATAACATCATTATCAGCTATTAGGCAGTGCATATCCAATGAAACGTCCAAAGTACAGGAAATAAAACAGAATAGTTAATATGCAGAAAACCGAAGCGATTCTGAATGTGTGTGGTGGGCGAAGACTGTTGAACAGCACTGTAAGGCAGGGGTCATCCTGCACAACTTTCTCCTAATCTTACATCCGACTGCAGGAAAAAATACATCTTTCTTACCATGCTTCCAACACACTTACATCAGATCCCCAAATGCCCATTAAGACAAAAGCAAACGACTCCAGATTTTTTATTTATTTTTTTTGCACTGCATTGCATGGATGCGTGCAATACTTGGGATGTTGCATGAAGTCTATTTTAACACCTGAAAGTTCATGGTTTTACTAAATATGACTATTTCTCATTCTCAGCTCAACTAGGAAGTTGGCTTTAAAACAAGGCCAAGAAACCCACTGAATGCTTTCTAAAGAGGTAACAGATGCACTTCTACTCATACAAGCATAAAGACGAATGAGAACAGAGAAATTTCACTGACATTTTACCAAATTCTTCTCAAATTAATGACTATTCTTGACTCTGAAGCAGATTTTAAAATTCGTTGTGCCTTAATGTTTAATGTTAGTATTTCTGGGAAACTGACAACACACTGCCACATTATCAATAATACCATAACAACAACAAAAAAGCTTTAAGACATATTACTTCTGAACATGTTTGGATGTAGACTGAGGGCCTAAGTTAAAGATATCTAACGTTATACACATCAACGGGTCAGCTTGTTTCGTTTACAAACTGACCAGAGTATTAACCTAAATCAAATTTACAAGCATAATAAAACGTTTAAATACGGTAATGTTAAGCAATAAGAATCAGCATTAGCGGACTGATTTGTGTGAGGGGGGCTCAGAGTGCAAAGCGTCTGTTTAGACTCGGCTAACTAGCTAACCATTCCTTGCTATTAAACCACAGAAACCCACACATCTGTCATTAACATCGCATTTCATTATATTGGTGACTAAAGAAAAAAATAACGAAAATACTCCGAACGCATTCGCCGTGTCGTGATATTTGACGGCACACACGGAAAGCTTGAAAGCTGGCTAAGGAAATATCTCTGCTAGCATTAGCCACCCTTCAGCTGCTGCTAACAGGCTAGCAGCATTAGCCCTGCGCGAGCTTACGCAAAAAAAAAAAAAAAAAAAAAAACAGCACAAAACACAAATGTCACCTCACACTTCTCACCAAACACGTACATTTGGGAATAAGCGGTCTCATCTTGATGAAAAGCGATTCGGTTCCCGTAGCAAAGGATGTAAATGTTCGTTCTTCACCTCAGACAGGCCCTCTGTGAAAACAAACTGTCATCAGCCAAACGGCGCTCGGTGCAGCTCAATCCGCAGCGCGTGCGTGCGTTAGTGATGGAAAGCCCGACTCGTTCGCGCGAATCGGTTCTTTCGAACCTTTACTTTTAACTCGGTTCAAAGAGTCAGAATCAGCGTCCCAAATGATACACTGTACACTACGCACTACAGTATATACTTATGTACTATGCTCTCAACCATGTAGTGTATGAATTACATAAGGTTGTTTTGTAAGTTAAAATCGATAGCCCCTCCCCCTTTGTTAAGTAAGCTATGATGGTTGAGTGCATGAAGTGTCCAGAATTACACACTTACCCCCAGTTTCACAGACAAGGCTTAAGCTAGTCCCAGACTAAATTGCATGTTTGAGCTGTCTCAGGTGAAAATATCTCGCTCTGACATATCTTAAAACATGTCCGTGTCATTGTTCTGTGTAAAGATGCACACCTGTAATATTTTCTTATAAGGCATTTTTTTAAAAGTTGCTTAAAAATCATAATTTAACCAATGCTTAGTCCTGGCTTAAGCTAAGCCCCGTTTGTGAAACCGGGCCTTAGTTTTTTAGGTTAAGTAAGTCTCTTTTCAAGAGCTGCGTCCAACAGCCTAGGCATTTAACATTGAATATCTAACTTTGGAGGCAATGACATTGCAGACAGCATTTTTGCAGGGAGGCACCTCATAAAACAGGTTTCAGTTGTGTGATGGTTTAATGATCTACAAGATAATAAAAGTGGTTTAATGGTAACCTAATGAAGATTTAAAGTGCCCCTATTATGCCTTTTCAAATATGATCTTTCGTGCAGTGTGTCATGTAGCTGTATGTGAACATAAACTGCAAAATTGTGACACAGACAGTCCACGATAAATAAAGTTATTGTCTATAAAAAAAATAGTCGGCTTACATTCACCTAAACGAGTCGTCAGCAATTTGAATCTTTTTCTGTTACGGATCCACGTCACTATGTAACATATATGCATAATGTCCGCCCACGTTCTACGTCACAAACAACTTGCCCGCCCACAAACAGTAACATTTCCACGTGGATTACGTCATGTCAATAAGACGCTGTATCCTGTGAGAGTAAATTTGTTTTATATGCACTTCCGAAAGATGACTTTACAAAGACTCAGTGGTTAACATTAATTTTTTCAACAACACCTCAGTAATACAATCTTGTGTTGTGTTCGCGTCATTTTACTGATGACTGGTTTTCCAATCTTGGAGTACAATGCAATTTACACCAAATGCTTGGTCTTAAAAGAAGGATCAGTGCCCAGTTTACATGGACCAGCTTGCTCCTCTAAACTTCTACCTGTAAGTATGATTAATAATTTCTTGCTAGAAGTAACATCAAAAGTGTAAAGTGTTCATCAGAAATATAAATTTATGAATATACGAATGCGCAGAATGTGGGATATCAAATGCAGCGAAGGATATATCTATGCTGCATTTAAAATTCGATCAAGAAGACAGGAAGTGAAGCAGAATCTGGATTCGGACGTGCCTTGATGCCTTCCTGCCTTTAGAGCTTTTTCAGACGCAAACAAGGAAAGTTGGCCATATTTGCAAAACCTTCGGGCAGCTCAAACAAGACCTAAACGAATCTCAAAATTCGGTCTCAAAAACTGCTTGCTTAAAGTCACAAGTTAAATTGCACATTTCGAATCAGCAACAAAATCTGAAATTAACTGCACCATTGTTTCTTAAGCTCAAATTGCATTAAAACTTAGAAACTCTATGGAAACTAGAGCTTCTAATGGTAACTAGAGCTGCAGTAATGCAATGACTTTGGATGACTTTAATGCAACATCAGCGATAGGCTCTTATACAGAAGATGCAACTATTCTGCCATATTGTGCTTTGCAGTTTCTCCCATTCATGAGCATTGGAGTGAGTTTTTGTGTTTCTATAGTCTTTGTTTAATTGCATTATCTGGTATTTAAAGTGCAATTTTTCACTTACTTGTACACTGCTCTGTTTATACTATCTCTATTTATACTTTACTCTATGTTAGCACATTTTATATTATAAAATGTCATAGAATAGTGCATAAGCACGCAATTTGGGACACAACTAAAGAAACTAAATCATATTTAGGTCATTTTGTAAATGCATATTATAGATTTTACAGTGAACAATGCTGACATCAAGGTTGCAAAAAATACAACCAGAACAACTGTTAATCAAAATTTTCCCCTCTGTCGAAATAATGTTTTAGGAAAAGGAATCATTTAGTCCGCTTAAAGGCAGGGTAAGTAATTTGGTTTTGTAATGCTTGAAAGTCTCTTCAAACCCCAATTGCAATCACTAGGTTAAGTGGTCTAAATGTATTTAACGCTATAATGTTCGTCCAATCGCATTTTTACAAGTATGTTCCAGTGGGTATTTTCACTCAAAATCACTCGGTACTATTCAGTCTGCAAATGAATCGTTTAGGCCACATCGTAAACAAATATTTTTGTTTTCGTTAACCGGTTCAAACGATGCACTGAGAAGATCCGATTCAAAAGAACGTTCGTGAATCATGTATCGACAGTATACGCGTAAGCGTGAAGCAGCAGTCGTGCTCTACTGTCTGTTGAACAGACATAAAAAAGGTATATATATATATATATATATATTCATTTTACGTTGTTTTTTTTTTTGTACAATGTCTTTTTCCTTTTCGTCACTCTGCACCGACTTCCACTTTTTTTTAAACACATATTTGTGTGCTTCAACTAGTATTGTACGCTTTCGCAATCTTGTAAGTTAACAATCGTGCCAATAAAGCATTGTTGACTCTGACTCTAAGACCATTTTGGGACAAATCACTCTTTTGTTTACTGTACAGACGCATTCCGCAAGCATACTTGGCTTTCGCGGCACCTTTCTTTTTATTCTCCCTCTCTCTCTCTCTCTCTTCGCAAGCCCACGGAATATGTAGCCTGAAAAAAAAAGAAAACCCTTTCTACACACACACACACACATAAAGCAGCGGCCATTCCGGGACTGAACAAAAGAGCGCATTCAGAGCAGCCGCACGCGGACCGCGCCGCGTTGATCGCGCCTGGCCGCCGCACGCGGGCGTTCATCGCGCCGAACATCAACGCCGCACCGCGGAAGGTGCGATCCGGAGCCGCGCAGAGCAGCGAAAGCGCTTTACCTTCAGAGGTGTGACTCCGACGCCATCCTCGCTTCCTCCTCCTTTCCAGCAGCGCCGCAGCTCGCGCTCCCCTCCCCAGCGCGCGTCACTGACGCGTCACGAGACCGCTGCTGGAGCTCCGCGTTATTTTTGTTTTGGAAAAATCGCAGCGATGATGACAGAGACAGGCGGAATGAGGGACCCTGGGAGGGATCAGGGTCGAAAATGGTGTTTTGGTGGACGGAAGTGTCATAAATAAATTAATGATTATAGGCGTGCAAATTGTTTTCTGTAATAAATGTGCAAATATTCAGATATAGTTGAAAACAACTGCACTATAAGTGAAGCCATGAAATTATTAAATGTACTTGAATGTCGCTAAAATACCACCAAACGTGAAGAAAAAATAACAAGAAAATAATTGCATATTATTATAAAGTATTTGATCTAAAATAACATTTATAAGAATGAATATAAAACAATTAATAGAAATAATCGTATTAGTATTAACATCAAAAATAAGAAGAATTATTCTACTGTAATCATAACAACAAAATAAATAAAATAATAATAATTAAGGCGTAATTTACAATAAAGTAATAGTAATAGCCATGACAATAATAACTTGAGTGAAATATAAGCCAGATCAAAACCAACAATGAAGAAAACAATAAATAAAAGTTATTTTTAAATAAAATAACTAATTATTATACTCATTACTTAATTTTGGAGTTAAAAATGACCAGTACGTTTTTTTTTTTAAAAAAAGCACCAATAATAACAACGGCTACTATAGTAACATAATAATAAACATAATGATAATTATGGAGTGACATAACCAAAATTAATTCGAAAACAACAATAAAATAATAACATAACCCTAACAACAACAATAAAAATAGTAATAAAAGTAATGATATAAATGAGTTCAGAAAAAAATAATTTAAATAAAAATTAAAACATTATTCTTTGTTGATTATACAAAAATAACAAACCATCCTAAAACGATTACAACCTTCATCAGCCAAAAACATCTCCAGTCACTGTCGTCGACTAACAGCGCGCAGGTGTCGCTAGGCGGCAGCAGTGGAAGAGCTCGTGCGAGTAGAACGCGCTGAACCGGAAGTGCGTATAACACCAGCTGATAAGATAAACGATAAATCCGCGGAACATATTTTATGCTTTTAAGGTTTATTTGCAGTGAGTGCAGTATCTTCGTAAATATACAGTACGCTGACAATCGTTTGGCTATCGTCAGTCAACAAGCTAACGTTAACAGAAATCCGGCCACTTGATGCTCCTGTAATATAAAGTTAATAAGGTGAAGCTCACGAAGACATTTCTGGCATGTCACTTCAGTTTTAAAAGACAGAAATATAGTTCTTAATATTTTAATTAAGATCTATCCTCTTGTATGTTGTTTATATGTGTTATATGTAACTAATAATAATATTTGTATAGAGATTGTACTGCTTTTGTTTTTATGTATATGTTTTATTTTATTTTTATTTTTTGCCATTACATTAACAGTCGCTGAAGCACAATGCCTGAAGTGAAGTCGATGTTTAGAGAGGTTCTGCCTAAACAAGGTGAGTTTTTTTTTTCCACTGATGCTTTATTCAGCATTTATTTTGTAGTGCTCAGCTTTTAAAACCTCACCTTTATACAGACTGAGTTGAAAGACGTCCCACATAACAACCACAGCACTAGAGGCCACAGCTTAACTTTAGTCTGGATCTTGCTGCAAACACTTAGAGCATAAGGGCTGTGTTGTGTGTTATCTGTGCAGGTCAGCTGTCCATAGAGGACGTTCCCACCATGGTCCTGTGCAAACCCAAACTCCTGCCTCTGAAGTCTGTGACGCTGGAGAAACTGGAGAAGATGCAGCAGGAAGCTCAGGAGATAATCAAACAACAAGAACTGTCTTTGAAGGAGCAGCAGCCTGAGAGAGCAGAATAGGGCATACTGAGGGATGAAGTACACGCTTCCATCACAACCTAATATCAGCACATATCACTAATATAGTCAGCATTCAGATGAGTGATTTTCATTTGTGTTTGCTGGTAGAAACTTTATTTATGCATGAGCTTAAGTGTGCTTTAATTTATGAGGCATCGTATGCACATGAATAACTATTTAGTTCAGTTTAACATAACTTTTAGTTTCAAAAGCCAGAAAGATCATTCATATATTATTATAAAATTCACTGTAAATGCAGGATTTTGTTAAATACAATGGCAGCTAATTAATACATGAAATTTCGATTATGCACAGGTCTTTACATTCCTCTGTCTAGTTTTTAAGTACACATACTTTGTAAATGTCATATTTAAATAAATGACCGTATGTAAGAAATAAGCGCAGTTGCAGCCCTCAACTGATGTTTATGTTGTCATGTTTTGTTTTGGTCTGAAGCGCCACCCTCCATCTATCTCCCAATCACGAAGTCAGTAGTGTTTCGGCATGTGAGTTGCCTGCTTGGCAGAAAATAAAGTTCATTTCATTTAATTCATTATCATGTGCATTCGTTTCTGTTGGTGTTGTCAATCATGGCAACCTGAGTGTGCTTCAAGTCTGACAAGGAGGGGCCGAGTGAAAAACATACAGTTCCTTTAACTTCAAAACTACTTTTTTTTTTTTTTTTTTTAAGAAATATGTAATGTTATTCAAATAAATTCTGTTTACTTAAAGAATCATGAAAAAGTGTCTGTGTTTCACAAAAAAACACTGCTAAAGATTAAGCTTTGCCATAAGGAATAAGTTATATTTAAAATGTATTACAAATAGAACCATTATATAATTAGTTTTTCACAATTGTAAGATTATGAATTATTTCCTGTTTTCATTATGTTGTAAAAAAGTTAATTTATTAAATGCATTAATTTTAATATTTTGTTTCATTTGTCATTGCATTATGGGCCAGTTTCCTGGTTAGGAAATACATTAAGCCAGGACTAGACTTCCTGGAATGGAATTGGAATTGGAACTGCATGCAGCTGATAGTAAACAGAATTGGAATTGAATTGAATTGGAAGAATTCCACTGAATTCTGTTTATTGCTGAGCATTTATTTATCCATGTTGATTTACAAATATCAAGCAATGTAAGTAAAAGTAAAATGAGAACAGTACATTATGAATTAATAATTGACTGACAGTGGTGATACATTTCTGAATACATTCAATATATGATTACCAGACGTTTTGGTCTTGATTTAAACTAATTCAATTACATGGTGAATATCGATTACATAACTTTAACATAAACAAATCAAATACACATAATGTTATTCAAATGCATCAGTGTAGAAACACATGAACACTGAGCAGTGTGGACAGTTTTGATCTTACCCGTTTCATTCACACATGACTGATGCATTTGAATCACATTAAGTTGATTTGATTTGGGTTTTTTTTAAAAGTTATGTAATGTAAATACATGGAAATTCACCATGTAATTGAATCAATAATAAAGTTTAAATCAAGACCAAAACATTTATCAATCATATATTCAATGTATTCAGAAATGTATCACCACTGTCAGTCAATTATTAAATCACAATGTACTGTTCTCATTTTTATTTACTTGCATTTGATATTTGTAAATCATCATAAATAAAGTTCAAATGTGTGTATTTAAATGCAATGACAAATGAATGCTCAGCAATAAACAGAATTCAGTGGAATTCTTCCTGAATTGAATTCCACTTCCTGTAATTCCAATTCAATTCCAATTCCATTTCCTTCATTGAATTGGAATTGTTGAGTTCATTCCTGAATTGACCCCAACCCTGGCTCTTAACATTTATTTTAATCCCTGTTTAGAAAACTGCCCCTATATGTCTAAGATCTAAAATGTTTAGTTCTTTAAATTTCAGGAATTGTGCGAGTCCTATTTCGCTCCTAAAGGCAAGTAATTTTTAAAAATAGCATTTTTGAAAGCAAAGTGACTTGTGGCCAGGTGTGGTGACCCATACTTGGAATTTGTGCCCTGCGTTTAACCCATCGAAAGTGCACACCCGGAGCAGAGGACAGTCAATGCTGCAGCGTTGGGGGATCGGTGCCTTGCTCAAGGATCTCACTTTAGTCATGATATTGAAGGTGGACAGAGTTCAATCCCACCACCTACAATCCCCACCGGACCTGGGACTCAAACCCGCAACCTTCTGGTTACAAGTTTAATTCTCTATTCAATATCTATAAAGAACTTGCAACATCAGTACCAGGAATCATTGATGACAACAACTTTTTATTATTTATTTGTTTAACCAGTTTAAACAAAGAGCAAGTAAGTCAGGTACATTTCACATCCACCAGTCTACTGAAATATAAAAATAAATGTTCTGTGAAATGATCCCAGCTGCTGTGCGTTGCTCAGGTTTGTCCTTTCGCCGAAGACCGTCGGAAACGTCATCTTTGAGAAGTCAAAGAGGAAATAAAGAGGAAAATAAACTGGAGCACAGTATACAAAAGCAGCCCAGGAGGAGAAAGAGCTCTGAACCTTATAAAGCTATGTACACAAATCTGCGAGTCTCTACAAACACTGCTGACTGGAGAACTGGAGTGGCAGTGAACTCAGGAATACAAAACATGGAATGACTAAGTCATAAGTGTGGCACTTTCAGGATTAGCTTATGAGAGTCACATCAGAAGGATCGAGGGATTGCGACTCCATCAGATCGAAAGTGCCTGGCCCTGCGGTCCCATTGTGTTCTGACAGGAGGAACGCTTTTAGTACTGAAACCTTCATGACAAATACAAGCAACAAAGAAATAGGAGCTCCGGTGAGCTTCACAACTGGAGCAGCTGCCACAGAAACGGCTGGGACTCCTGAAGTCAGTAGCTGGAGAGTTTGAGACGACCACCGTCTCCTTCACTGACAAATCTCTTCCGGCCCCTGACCAAAGAAAACAAACTAGTATCAAACTACTCATTTGGGTACATGACAATATTATCACACTCACACACAAGTAATAACAAGTTGTGTGTATACTAACAGTATGTAGTAATAATAATAATAATAATAATAATAATAAATAACTGTTTATACATATGAAAAAAAAAAAAAAAAACTTTTTCTCTTTACTGTCAAACATTAAAGAGTAAATTTTGTTTTATATCAATAAGTATTAACACATTTCTTGTATTTGTTAAAATGTCAATCGAGCAAGGGAGAATTTTTTTTTATCACTTTCAAAGTCAGAAGCATACATACACTAGAGTTTTCTTTCTGTTTAAAGACACAAATGTAGATGATTCCATTCTGAGCTTAAGAGGCTGATAGGTTAATTGATTACATTTGAGTTGACTGGTGGCACACCTGTGGATGCTCATACAGGCACACCTAAAATACAGAGAGCCTCCTTGTTTGACATGTTTTTTGGTGCGAAATGTGTGAATCAACCCCAGGACAACAGCAAAAGACCATGTGAATATGCTGGCCGAAACTGGTAGGACAGTGTCATTATCTACAGTAAAACAAGTCCTGTATCACCATGAGCACAAAAGTTACTGTGGGAGGAGAAAGCCATTACTTTCAAAACCACCATAAAAAAAGCCAGACTATAGTTTGCAATTGCTCATGGGGACAAAATCATGAGAATAGAAAAATTATTTGGATATATTGAAGCAACATCTGAAGACATCAGCCAGGAAGTTAAAGCTTGGGCACAAATGGGTCTTCCAAATGGACAATGACCCCAAGCATACCTCCAAATTAGTTACAAAGTGGCTTAAGGACAGCAAAGTCAAGTATTGGAGTGGCCATCACAAAGCCCGGATCTCAATCACATCGAAAATTTGTGGGCGGCACTGGCAAGTGCGAGCAAGGAGGCCTACAAACCTGACCCAGTTACACCAGTTTTGTCAAGAGGAGTGGTCCAAAATTCCAGCAAAATATTGTAGAAAGCTTGTGGAAGGATACCCGAAAAGTTTGGTCCAAGTGAAACCGTTTCAGGGCAACTTATAATAAGGAAGTGTATGTAAATTTTTGAGTGATAAAAGTAAAAAAGGAATTCCATAAAATTCTCCCCTTGCTTAAATCTGACATTTAACAAATGCAAAAAAAATAAATAAAAATAATAATAATAATAATAATATTTATTGATCTAAAATAGAAAAGAAAATGTTCCCTTTCGACATTACACTCGTACTGCGTCTGATAAGACGCTATGGGAAAACTCCTCTTTCCCCTTAACTGAAGGCCTTTTTTAAAAACGCAGTGATACTGCACGGTTGCTGGGCAGTTGCTAGGGGACCTTACTTTAACCAGTTAGGGAAGGGCCCGCCAACAACGGCCCAATACCGTCGACCACACCCCTTTGGCGCGAAGCCGCGAGCGAATGGCCGTGGCTGGCGCCAAAATGGTGATATGGCGCGAATTTCGTCTATTTAAGACGAGACATCGCGAGCTATCTTCAGATTATTCTCCTTCAGCGACGGAATCCTTTGCTGTCCCTGACTGGAAGCCGATGTACTCTGCAGCTGGATATTTTTTATTCCCCTGCTAACGCTAAGATGCCTGGTCACCGCTGTTCCTGCGGCGCGTCCATCCGCGCCCCCGACGAACACCGGGAGTGCGTCTCCTGCCTCGGGAGACGTCACGCAGAAGTCGCCCTCTCCGGGACCGGTGAGTGTGACCTATGCGACCAGCTTACACTGGCCACTCTTCGCGCCAGGCTCGCGTCCTTCTCAGGACGAGAGCCTAGCCCTCGCGCCCCCCCGTCTCGCAAGAGACAAAGGGGCCGGGAGCCGCGCTCCGAGTCGGGCGAGATGAC
>JAUMHR010000082.1:9903095-9916402 GCA_032361145.1 Enteromius fasciolatus
CTATGCGGAATGAATGTATACATTATGCAAGTTTCACATCTTGAATGGAATTAGTGAAAAAAATCATCTTTTTGAAGATAATTCTAATTATATGATCAGCACCTAGCTAGCTAGATAGATAAAATGTAGAGAAATATACATTGTAATATTTTTTTATTAAATTACTAATATTAATACAATGGTATATACACTAACATACTAAAATTAGTATATTGCATAATATAAATTCGAAGTTAAAGGATATTCAAAAAATGCTTGTATGGACAACTGTAAATATAACCAATTACTTTTAAATTAACATTTGTGGGGGGTTTCCCCACAGGGTCCAAAAAAGGAACTGAAATCATTAATAGTAAAAGTCATCCAAATCGAACTAAATTTTTCAAAACTAAATACAAAAGGGAAAAACATTTCACATTTCCAGTTAAAGGTCACTCATTCTAAGAGCTTTCCCCTGAAAGCATTTCCATATTTCTTTTTTCTTTTTTACACGCACAAAAAGGAACTGAATCATTGAAGGCAGCAGAATTTCACATAAAAGTATTTTTAAAGCCCCTTAAGTTCCCTATCCTGACATTTTTAAATGCCACTGGATTTGTGTGTGGTGCTGTATACAGTGGAGGAAACCCAAAGTCAGATAATACAGTAACATACATCAGCTAAGACTAATGCAGTCCAAGGTCAATATTTGTTCACGTGCCAGTTTGGCACATCTACGCTTTGTATTGGGACTGTATTGGTTTTAAAGGGCAAGAAAGGAACACAGGCTCCGGTGTTTGGATGAAGGCTGACAGGAGAGGTGTTTGTACAGTGCTGAGCCAGCAGTCTGCACACCGCCAGACAAAAGAACAAGCTCTGGTGTTTCGACAAAGCCAAAGGAAACAGCTGAAAGTCTCTTCTGACTGGCTCATCTGCACTAGACGCACTAAGACCACAGAGTTTTCATTGTTAACCGCAGCTTACCTTTTAGCAAAGTAAACATGCAGCTCAGAGAGATGCACCGCAGCTTAGAAATTCAACTCTGCAAAATGTTACGCTGCAGAAACCTACTCCTCAGCTAGAGCGGCTCATGATTAAATGTCATTCAAATAATTGTGATAATTCACATTAAACTTCATTCCTATAAAAGAAATATGATAAGTATATTAATAATGTAATATATAGTTTCTTATTAATTACTAATATATTAATACAACAGTATATACACCAACATATACTAAAATTAGTATATTAAAATAAATAGGAATTATTCATTATTACTTATTATTTGATTTAATCATGATAAACTTCAAATAATTATGAATAACTTGATTTGTATTGTCGAAATATAAAATTTTATTGAACAAGAACATTCCAAAAAAAAAGTAGGTGTATTTTGTAATCAACTTTTTGAAATTAAACTATTTTAATGAATTACATGCAGTAATAAGCAACACGTGAAGACTGCAAAATATTTTGCCACAAAAAAACAAATTTAAATAGTATAAATAAATACTTTTAAAGAAGGGTAAGTGATTTTTTTCAAAAAATCATCAGAAAACAGAGTACCTAAAAAATGCCGTCTGCATTAAGTAATTTATTACTTTAATTATCACATTAATTATTACATTAAGCCTGCCACGGACAGGACACAGGCAATTTTTTAAGACCACACGAAGTGTCCACGTACAACAGTGTATGCGTGAGAATGCTGAAAGAGTGCAAGTCAAGGTAGATGGCATGTATCGAGCTTGTCCGTCCGCACTAATCCGCGATTGAGTATACTTTGAAAGTTGTGTGGACGCGGCTGTGCGCGAGATGGAACGAAACGCGGAAGGTGAAGTATACCCGGGCCTTAAGTCTGCCTACACCGGACGACCATTGAAAACCATTTGGAATTTGTGTCAGCATGTCATAATTTGATATTTGTTGCACTGCATCATACCACTATCGCTAGGATATTGGCAAGTTCACACCCTATAAATTATGTTTATATATGATTATATATTAAGATCTATCTACTTTACATGCATTACTCATAATTATATAAATATCTCCTTAATACTTAAGAACTGTAATATTTATTTGTGTTCAACCTCGTCCACTTTCTGATTGTATTGTCAAAAATAATAGAAAACATTGTGTGATATTATAGAACTTAATAACTTAAGTATAATATTGTATTATATTGTAATATATAATTCTATAAAACTAATATTATTACAACAGTACAATTAGTAAAACTAACATACTAGAATAGAATATAATTATTATAAATTTTAAATTATAAATGATAAATAAAAATCATTAAAAAAACAGTAATAAATTTCAATAATAAATAGTTATTTTGCTTTAGTTTTCTAACAAAAATTATATTATATAGTAAAAGTGTGAAAGGTACATGAAAAATCTTTCAAAAACCTTTTACTGGTAAAGATATACTCCAGAAGCTGTAGCATGTTACCTGAGGAGCCCCAGGTGTGTCCAGCACCAGATCTGGCAGCTCTTTAAGCAGTTTGTGGAAGGAGGCCTCCACGTCTCCGGCTGTGAGCACTCGCCCGCAAAGCTCGCTGAGCATTCGTGACGTCAGCTCCCTGTGGCTGGCTTTGGCCTCCAGTGCTAGCGATATGGCTAGCATGGGCACGTCGCCACGCATGCTTCCCAGGTTCAGCTCAGCAAGCAATTCCTGAAGAAATGGAGTGAGACATTCTGATTTAACGGCGTTCCTCAGCTTTGTTTACTCATAAGTGCACAGGACTGCACAGCACTGATTAAATATGAAAGGGCAAAAGCCGTCTCCTCCTTCAACAACATGGTAATAAATCTCACCGCCACTTCATTAACATCCCCATGCTCGAAGTACTCCTGAACGATAGGAGTGAGCGTCTTCTCAAACGTCTCTTCATCCAGAGGGAGGACGACCGTCTCATATACGCAATTCTCCTACAGAAACACAGCGTTTGATGGATTGTATCCCAGATAGTTAAAATGGACATGAAATGTGTAGGCAAATGCATGAAACTGAAAGGCATTACATCAATTACTCAGCAATGTATCCTCTGCAGTGAATGGACAACATCAGAATGAGAGTCTGAACAGCTGATAAAAACAACATAATCCACAAGTCATCTGCACAGATCAAGAACTGCTTACAAGCGGAAAAACAGTCTAAAACATTTCTAAACAGATATGTTGGTGGATTTAAATATGAAAGGAGAGCAAGAGATCAGGACTTTCTCCACTGGAAGAACCATTAATATGGATGATGGACCTATAGTTTGGCCAAAAGTTACATTTTAAATTTAAAATGCTTTAATGATTGATTTGTTTCTTACAAATGCACAGCTTTTCACTTCACAAGACATTAACTGAGGGACTGTGGATTATTGTGATGTTTTTATCAGCGGTTTGGATTCTCATTCTGATCGCTTCCATTCAGGATCCACTGGTGAGAAAGTGATGAAATTCTACATTACTCCAAATCTGATGAAAAATAAACTCATCTACATCTTACATGGTCTGATGGTGAATGAATTTCAGGGCATTTTAATTTTATGGGGAACCATTTCTTACCTGCTCCGCATCATAGTTGGGGTCTTTAACATCAACTTCATCTACATCATAAACCTCCCCAGGTGATCCCCATACACCTTTACCTCCTGCTCCACCTATGGATACAAAAGACATAAATAGCTTTTTAAAACAATAAAATGCATTGGAATAACTTTCAAAATTACACGTCAAGAGAAGAAAGAGTCTTTCAGTGCCCTCTGCAGTAGCCAATGAAAAAAGTAACGTTTCCTGTCTTTGAAACGGCACCCTTAAACAGAAAAGGGCCCCTTTAATTCACAGCTGCTGACATCACCTCTCGAAATGTGCTGAGCTCTGACCAGAAGTGCCAAACTGATACTAAACAAGAAACAGAAACTGAATCTAAATCTGAATCTATGGCCTTTATTAATGTAGATGTTCTGCTACATCCTCAATGTTTTGCACCTGGGTGATTTTTCAGAAATGTAATAGTTTTTTATCCATAAAATGGGGGTTAATGGGATCCAATGTTGTTTGGTTCCCAACCTTCTTCAAAATATACTCTTTTCGGTTCCACATAAGAAACAAAGTCAATTGTTTTGAAAGCACATAAGGGTGATAATTTCAATTTTTGGATGCACTACCCCTTTGGCTTTTGGCTGGATTTAAATTTTGTATAACAACCTTTTTTGAATAAAGAAGTTATTCACACTTTCATATCTCTTTGAAAACTGTTTCACAAACAACAAATGATATCCTAAATATCAGTACATTCAAAAGATTTGCAATTAGCAATTTGTAATCCACAAATTAAATGCCCAACAACACAATGGTTTCTGCTCAGCTGGACCACAAAGCCTTTAGAGAAGACTGTTATCCACTATTCAGGCCTTAATAGATTAGTATTTGAACTTACACTTCTAAACCGACAGCATTTCACTGTAACGTCTGCAACTTAAGGCCAAAAAAAGCTAACAGGAACTCCAGCCCTGCCCTTTAGGCTGACTAAACCAGCAATTACATAACATATAGAGGGCTGAATATGCCATCGATGAGGGAATAAAAAAACAGAAGTGTGCCATGAAGTCATCTTGCAGTTGATGGGGGAGGTAAAAAGGTCACAACTAAAACGCTTCAAATCTCATCGAGGTGATTAAACGATCACCAATAGACAAAGTAGGAGTATAATCAAAATGTTTTTTTGAAAGCTTAGTCCACATACATATGGTGTACTTGACACAGACGCATATAGGGCGTTTCTGCAAGCCAGACTTTTCCAAATCAATTCAGGTCTGTTGAACTCAGGGGCAATGAACCCTTAACAACAGACCAACACTGGGCAAAACATCAACTGAATGAATAGGAGTGGGAGTCTGTTATGAGTGTATGTGCGAATGTGGGTGGAGTTTGGTTCTGAAGTGTGTCAGTCTGCTTGTGTGAAGAATCGCTCGAATGTTTGTTAACCATCTAATTGGCTAAAATTAAATGTCAGATGCTGGAACAGGACCAAATCAACACTTCATGTGCTCTGTACTCATATAAATGAATTCCACATGCACTGGACTTCAGGGAGTCTAAATTCTAATTTATTGACGTTTATGTGCGTTCCAAGTTCAACTGAATCAAAATAAAAAAATTCCAAATAGAAAAGATCGCACTAAAGTGCTGTTAATGCCAACAGCAGTAAAGTTTGTCCGTCTGAAGTTTTAATAATCATTCTAAATCTATAAAAATAAACTCCAAACCACAAACTATAACGATGTGCATGTCTTTTAGCTGAATGATTTAAAACATTTGCAACCGAAGATAATCAATTCTGCAGCGTGTGCTTATAATACACAACATTTTATCGTTTGTTGGTGTGGACACAAATATAGTTACCGTTATAGTTGACATTCTATAGGGAACACTAACATTTTAAAAATCATTATAATTCTATAAGTCAAGAATCAAGTCCCCACCACAACTAATAACAATAGTGACACTGAAGAACAATACAGATGAAATTACTTTTAGACCTAGCAAAAAAGTTAGGCTAAGAGGCAATATTTCTTATGAAAGCTTGCAGTGTACATATCAGATGCTGAGAAAAGAACATGATGCTGCAGACAACATGTAGCCATTATTACTGTTTTCCAATGTTCGTTGAGTAAATATTTTTACTTGGATTATTAAGAATGCTGGGTAGTTGACGTTTTGTATGCGTTTGGCCAATCAACATTTCATTAACATCTGATAATTCTTATAGATTTGTTTTAGACCCTACTCTAAAGCAGGAGCCAATTTAGTTCCTCGAAACTAAATACACTCCTAGTTCCTAGAGTGTAAACATGTCAAAAATGGGAATTTCCACCAGTATTTCTACAAACTATGAAAAGGTTCCTCTGCCACGAAAGCCCCAATAGTTCTAGGTTAAGGAATTAAGCAACACTGATACCTTTCTTCGGCAGGCCTCGTCCCTTGCCCATCCTTGACCTCCTATTTAGCAGTTTACCCTTAGGGCTGGTGGGTGGAACCACAGACCGGACCGATTCACCGTTATCGCTCAGGGAGTCGCCTCTGCCCGAGTCCCTGGAGGAGGTCTTCCTCAGACGTCTCTTCACCTTGGCCTTGAGTCTTGCCTCATGGATGCTGCCGGTGGGGGCCGCTATCCAGTTTCCATTTGTCTCATTATTGACGTTTCTAGTGAAGGTGTTGTCCTCGTCCCCAGAGGGGAAAGAATCGCTGAGATCTCCAGCTTCTGTAGATGACGAGAATGTTTGGATTCATTTACATGCAAATGCATATATCAAACTCGTAGTTTGAGACTAAAATATGCATTTAAAAAACAGCATTAGCACTAGGAGACAAAGTTTGGGCCCTTTATATAATTTCTTTTTTGTTATAGTCTTGACCTTGGCACTTTTCATATCTTACACCAAAACATCACTAAATATCGTGTTACAAAATAAACTTGAACTTACCAACAGGGTTTGCATTGAGCCATGCCTCACAGTCAGTTGCCATGATTAGGAAATGAAGCTTTACAGCGTATGAAATGTGCCTTCGCACCTAGGATGCAGAAATATTAACGTTAATATTTCTTCTTGAAGCAAAAATGAATGAATGAATAAATGAGAACAAGCAGCTGCTCCAATCAGCAGCTTCCATTTGGCTCCAACACAAGCCTGATACAATGAGTGGATCACATTACCATACAGACAGAAAACCTGCAGTCTGCAAAATAAAATGTTTTAGCTAAGAAAAACTGAGTTTTTAATGTTAATTGCTATTAACGTGCTTAATATTTGATGTAGAGCACGCATTCAATGTATGACGTTATTTGAACGCACAAGTGCGCGAGCCAAACATAAACATAAACAAAGCCTAGGGACTAGCAGCGAACAAACGCCGTTTTGGTCTTTATTTGACAGTGCGTCTAAAATACAGCCTTCAAAAGTCTTAAATATCAGAAAATAGGTTGCTTTAAAACAATGTTCAGTCAATAAGGAACAAATCCTACCTGCTTTATCGCGTAGTCCAATCGAGTGTACTCTCCGTTGATGTTGATCTTGTGTTCTCTGCCCAGCAACTCGATAGTGTAAATGCTGTCCTGCTCGCTTTGTGATTGGTTAGAATAATAGAGGCGGATGACAATGCGACCAATGAAAATTGAGTTCAGATGGAGCCGATCTTTCTCGTATTTTCTATGAGATCTTCGGTGAGGATCGTGACTTTCCGCCGCTCTGCGATGGACGCTGGAACAGAAGTGATGTCATCATGTAACAGATTGCGCATGGGTGAAGATGAAGTCCCTATCTCTTGTTATGTTATTCATCTGACCCAGTTTTAAGTAAGATGATGGTTTAAAAAGTTATTTCGGTAACGCACAGGCCAGAATAAGGGGCATCATGGGACACTTTCGAGTCGTTCGTTTCACAGAAACAACTGGCAACATTATTTTCCAAAATGTTTAATATTTGCATCAATGCAACCCAAAATATTTATACATATGTTTCTTCCATAAAATTGAGTGCTATTATTAACAGTATACAAAACAGCAGGAGAAAAAATTCCAGAACCATTCCAATAATATACTAGCATTACAACACTCACTCAGCTTGATATAAATTTGATATTAGATAAATAAACATGGTCCAGTTCAAGTATCCCTAAAGTCTGAGCTTTGTGTACAGCAATGATGAAAAATAAAAAGCACAATAGTATGGCAGACATTATACAGAAGCAACTTTCCATTGTATTCAACTGACCTTTTAGCATTTGGGGTTTTTAATACATTAGAAGGCACTTCAAAAACTAAATAGTTCGAGCATGAAAGAGATTGAAGACCCGATGAATGACAGAAATGAATAATTTAAAGAGCATCAACATAATATTCACAAGTATTAACCTGAGGATAATTTTACAACTCTTTAAATTTAAAAAGAAATTAAATTAGGCACTTCTGAAGTGAAGTTTATATTTGTCCATCACAGAGAAAATTCGACATATATGCAAGCTTTAGAGTATGGTTGAGGCAGATGCAGGTTATGTAAACACTACACTTACCAGTGCATTTCACATTTTCATACATGTATTTCACAGTGTCATAAAAATTCCATGCTGGACTACAAGGACACACACATACTGCATGATGTCCTAAAATTAAGGACAGGGCAATTTGAGTTCACAGAAAACTGAAAATTGTCTCCATTTACTCTCCCTTATGTTTCAATCCTGGATATTCAACCTGCCATTTTGTAGAATGTTCCTGCTGCTCTTTTCCACAAAATAAAAGTGAATTAGACTTGTGATTATTAATTATCCCCTAAATTTTGAGTAAATTATGGTCATGTTGTATTAATTCTTTCTAGTGTCATATTATATATTAGTATATTTACACTAAGTTTTTGTTATTTGTTTTGTTTTTTAATTTGTCATTTTTTTATTAATTCATTTTCTTTCATCATTATTTACTTATTTTATTCATTAAAGTTAAGCTAAATGAAAATAGGAAATATTGCCTTAGCAATTCAATGAATTAAAATAAGTTTAAGGTTCTTTTTATGTTTTATTTCAGTTAAGTAACAAATTTATGGTTTTAGTTTGCGACCATAACCCTGATTCATTCCCTCATAAAACAATGATTCAATGATAAAACAAAAAATATTTATTGCACATGTTGCATGGACTACTTATTAATACTTTTATGGAGCTTTTTAAAATTTTGTAACCTCAAAACGCTTCAATTCCAATGTATAACTTTCTGAGAGAAAAAGAAAGTATTTCGCATACCAAAAAGTAATGTGTTAAGAATTTAAATATTTCAGTAAACTACTTCCTTAAAAGATTTTTAAATTCTTAATGAATAATTTTTTAATTCTTGAAAACATTTGTGAATAATTGTGTCCCATCCTATTTGTCCTTGTTTTTCAGCATGTCCCAGCAGTGGTGCAGTCCTGATAGTCTCACGTGAGCTTCATTCAGTGTTTGGCGACTCCATGTGGAAGTTCAGGAGACTTTCCTCCGCCAGCTGCGATAAATACTTCTATAAAAACACAAACAATCCTCCATTAAATCACACAAATGGCAGTTTACTTCTAAATTACAGACATAGGAGCAGCCATAAAGCCTTGGAGAGCAACAGTTTGGTTTCTCTAACTAAAATGGCTGCCTGACAGCATAACAGACACTCAAGTTAGGTCATGCTACATTTGGATATTGCACGTTTACTGGGCTATTGGGCTTAGAGACTAAACATAATCCTAAACATACATTTCAAACTCATTTGTCTAATAACTTTACATTAACAATGTCTACAAGTGGATCAATAGGCTGACAACTTAATCATACCTATGCAAATTTCATAGCTAGCTTTTTATGTATAGCTTTCGCGTAATTCGACTAAATTACACGATAGTACTTTTATATTTTAAAGTTGCAAAGTAATTTTGCGTTCATCTTCTACTGGACTTATTGTTAAGGTCAGGTTTAAAGATATAAGAGTTGTAGAAACTCCCATTTCTTTTAATATGTGTAATTGTTTACCAGTGAAACAAGGAAAATTGAAAAAGAAGAAGGTCAAAATGTGGGAGAAAAGCAGGTGTTTCCTGTAGTGTTTACAGTCTCACTCTCTCTCTCTGCCTGTCTCGGTTTCACCTGTCTTGCTCTTGGGGTGTTAAATTCAGCTGTCACCTTCTCACTGTAGTTCTTAAACTCAACACAGCTGGCAAGCCTCAAGGCGGAGAAGTGAAGTATGAGGTGACGCTCCTTGGCTGACTGAGAGACACGACAACTGGTTGTGGTCTGACTGTGATGATGGGGAATGTCCGGCTCTTTGCCGCCTCAACTGTGTTGTGTTGGAAAGTGTGTTCGTCTGTCTATATGTGTGCATTTCTCAAGGGTTATAATGAGAAACTATATCCCACCCTGAGGACCGGGCTTCTTAGATCAGTCAGTCTTACATTGCAGTCACCAGTGGTGGGGAGTAACTAAGTAAGTGTAGCCTTTTCAGTAACGAGCTATTATTTCCAACAAGTAGCAGTGTAGCGTGTCCAAATGTTACATCGCTGTTTGAATTTCACATTGTTGAATTTCACATTTCACGTCGTTCACATTGCGTGCAGCTTTACTGCCAAGCAAGCCGACTCAGTGGTTGAATACACTCTGCTAAGTGGTATTTTCATACAGTATGTACCGCTGTAAAAATCTGATTCGTTTTAGTGATTACGTTAATTTGAGAAGAGATTAAGAAATAATTTACTACTTTCATGTAGTTAGGTAGTCAGGAATGTTGCTAAGCTCATGAATGTGAGATTTGTTTTACTGAATAAGGAAATCTGATTAATTTTAATGTATCAGTTTTTTGGAAACAGATTTTAAGAACAGTTGACTAAATTAAGTCCCTCAGGTTGCTGTAATGTAGTTAGATATTCTGTAATGTAGCTAATCTAAAAGGTACTGCTGATTCATTTTGGTGAATCAGTTCATTTGGGAAGACATTTAAAGAAACAATTAACTGGTTTTATTTACTTAAGCATCTTCTATGTAGTTGTTTTTGTAGGTTGTCTTTAGTGTAGCTAATATCATGTTCTGGTAAAAAGTCTGATTCATTTAAGTGAATCAGTTTGTTTAAGGAGAGATTTTAGGAAACAGTTAATTCAATCAGAATCACTTAAGTAGCTTTTACATAGTTAGCTAGTCTGTAAGCGTAAACTCAGATGTACTGTTGGAAAGTTTGATTCATTCTAGTGAATCAGTTTATTTGGAAAAAGATTTTAAGAAACAATTCACTGATTCAAGTCCCTTTATCCGCTTTAATGCAGTTAGCTAGTCAGTAATGTAGCAAATCTTTTATGTACTTCTTTTTGGAGGGAAGAAATTAAAAAAAACTATTTGTTGATTCGCTGTTGCTTATTTCATACGTACTACTGGAAAGTCTGATTCGTTTAAGTCAATCAGTTTGTTTAGGAAGAGATTTTAGGAAACTGGTCACTGATTCAGATATCTGACTCACTTAAGTAGCTTCTATTTAGTTTGCTACTCTCAGATGTACTGTTGGAAAGTTGAAAAGTCATTTTAGTGATTAAAATTCCCTAAGTAGTTTCAATACAGTAAGCTAGCCAATAATGTGGCTAATTTTATATGTCTACTGGTTTCACACATTCACTGATTAAATCACTTAAATACTTTCCAAGTATTTAGCTAGTCTGTAGTGTAACTTTTCCCATTTGTACCTTTTAAAAGTTTACCTCATTTGCATAAGGTATGATAATGCACTTAAAATTTCTGCTGTCACCCCGGTACCAAAAAATAACAACATGTACTTTAATAACCTGAATCATTTTCATCCCATATCTAATCTCCCATCCCTCGCCAAAATATTAGAACAAACAGTGGCTTCTCAATTACTTTTACATCTTTCTTCTAATCATCTTCTTGAGCCACTTCAATCTGGTTTCCGTAAACTCCACAACACTGAAACAGCATTAGTAAAAATCACCAATGATTTGTTAAGGGCTTCCAACTCTGGTAATCTATCTGTACTGATTCTTCTCAATCTAAGTGCCGCTTGTGATACTATTCATCATTCTGTTTTAATCACTCGCTTAGAGACTGTATTTGGAGTGTCTGATACAGCACTGAAGGGGTTTAAGTCGTAGTCTCTGATCGAAAGCAGTTTGTGATAATGGGTCGATGCAGGTCTGAAGTTGCTGCTTACTTATAAGGCCTTGAATAATTTGGCTCCTCAATATTTGTCAGGGCTTTTAAGCCCTTATACACCTACATGTGTTCTGTGCTCCTATGAATAAGGTATTTTAACTCGGCTTAAAACTATGGGTAATCTGAATTTCTGTTTATTGGCTCCTAAATTGTGGAATTCCCTGCCCTCTAAGATAAGAAATGCAGAATGCCTTTCTGTTTTTAAATCATCTCTTAAAACTAACTTTTATAAGCTAGCTTTTATGTGATCATTGTGATTACTTACTGTGTTTTTTATTAACTTTGTCTTGAATGGTTGTTTGTATTGTCTGTACTTTTGTGTGTATCGTTATATTTCATATTTATATGTGTATGTAAAGCGCTTTGAGATAAAATTTAAAGGCACTATATTAAATAAAGTTTATTATTATTATTATTATTATTATAATCTACTGTTATCAGATCAGTTTCTTAAATAGAGTTTACTCCGAATCAACAGTTACAAATTATCAGAAATTCAACTCCAAAAGTTAATTGTGTTCCCAACTAGAAAATAATGTTGATAAAAGTTTCAGAAATGGGCTGTAATTCAATCTGGAAGTACTGCTTCGCTCTCACATCAACCAATATTTGATACCATAATTAACCATCTTCTTTCTTAAGAATATTTGCGATAAATCTTAAATGCCACACCCAACAAAGTTTTTGGAAAAAAGGTCTAATGGTATCACAGAGGTTATGTAAAGTTGTGCTATACAGTTTTGCGTTTCACAAGCATGTTACGCAAGCAGTTTTGGACTTCATACTGACACCTAAAGCATTTTTGCCATAGACAAAATATCAAGCCAGCTCCATTCTATTTACCACACATAAGTATAATTTGAAATTCAGAAGTATATCATTTTATTTGATACATTTTCATGTTAAAATTTGTGTATTATTATTGCTTGGATCAGCAATCAGCAACTTTAAGGTTTATATTGTTATGTTATCATCTGTTGTCATGTAACTTTACATAGGAAAGGTTAAAAAAAGGAGAACTTTTCATATTTGTGTGAAAAGAGAAAGGAAGGCTGCAAGTTCGTATTTATGACCTGTAGGTTCCTGTAGTGAACTGTACTCCGACAGTGTGACGTCTTGGCTGTTTGTTCGCTGGTGTAAAACAAACCACACAGGTTGCAATAAAAGCCCGTCCTTGGCACGATGAACTCCACACCTGCCAAAAACAACAAAACCAGGCGGAAATTAGAACACCACCATATCAACACTTCTTTCTGAGGCACTTTGTGCATAAACATCTCTTTGAGTGTGTGCAAGGGTGTAAAGTCAGCTCTTCTGTGAGGGAATCTAGTGTGTTAGCTGTGTGGTAATGAGTACACAAGCTCGGGCCTCAAGGGTGCAATTCACACCTCACTCAGCAGGATGACAAATGCTCCACTGACATCAGCTGGCCTTAAAGGCTTCAATCACCCACTGAGAGCCCACATCACAGCCAGAGCATTCATTAGTGCTGCTCTTGCTGCAAAGCGTCGCTCTTACTATAGACCCTTTTACAGCCCACGTGATCAATTAGTTGCGCGCGCATTTTGGCAACGGAAGTGGTGTTGTTCCCCACT
>JAUMHR010000082.1:9950042-9961257 GCA_032361145.1 Enteromius fasciolatus
ACACACACACACACACACACGCTCGCACGCACGTAAACGGTTGCTGTACCTGTTTGAGTGTCAGCGTCTGGTACTTTTCAAAGGCCTCTTGTGGCAGAGAGCCCAGCTCGCGAATCTTCTTCATGCATTCCTCTTTCTTCTTCAGTAACATGCCCTGTCTGTTGGTCATCTTCTCCAGCTCTTTGGTGTCATGGTTGATGGCTTCGTTCTGCTCCTTCTCAATGTTCTTCCAGCGCTCCATACTCTTCTGATGGTCTTTTATTTCCACCTCCGTCTTGTCAATGAGGGAGTCCAAATCTGAAAAAATTGAGATGAAAAACAAAATGCAGACCATCAAAAGCAGGGCTTTTTGAGAGAGAGAGAAAAAAAGTGTCCCTGAACAATTTGGTGTATTTGTAGCAACAGACAATAATACACTGTATGGGTCAAAATTACTGATTTTTTTTTTTTGCCAAAAGGATTATGTTCCATGGAGACATTTACAATAGGAAATTTACCAAATATATAAACTTAATTTTTGATTAGTAATGTGAATTGCTTCATTTGGAACTTCATTTGGACAACTTCAATTTTTTTTTTCCCTACCCTCAGATTCCAGATTAAAAAAAAAGTTAAAAAAAGTTGTATCTCTGCCAAATATTGTCCTATCATAACAAACCAGACATCAACAGAAAGATTATTCAAACCATTTTTGGAAAAAAAAAAGACCCTTCTGACACAAAAAGGGTCACAAATGACAATGAGTCTTCACTCACCCTCAGATCGAGCCATAGTGTCTTTTACACGTTTATTAATGCCATCTAACTCAGACGTTGTTGCTGTGAGGACAGTTCCTCCTTCGGTTTCTCTCAGTTCATTCAATTCCTACAAAAACACACTTTATTATTGTATTACATGCCTTTCGTAAAGGCTTTATTGGTGAAAAGGAAAAGCGTTATCTTCACCTGCTCGACTTGGTCGAGACGTTTACGCAGGTTTTCGTTGAGGTAAGTCTCCACCCTGGTCATGATCCCCTCCAGCTTAATTCTCTCATTCAGCAGCTGTCTGTTGTCCTATAGCAAAGCAAACCACAAAAAAAAAAGCCACGCATCTTTAACTGACCTCAGACTGAAGAGCCAAAAGCCATGTGTTCATTTTAATCATTTATTACAGAGGCAATTAAGAATAAAAACAGAACATGTGGCTTTTGGACGCATGAACGTACATCTAAAGGAATAAATGCAACTCATATGCATATGCTTCGATGCTGAGCCTGTCTGAGAATACAAAAGCAGACAAATTAGCAAACCAAATTGAAGGCCATACAAAAATAACAAAGACTAATGATGTGGGCCGGTTATACAACATTTAAAGTAGCTGTTCAATTGTTTGCCGCGTGTGTCGTGTTTGAGGCTGGAGGTGGGAAAGAGCTGCAGCTGCGGCTTCAGGATTGATTCTCATATAAATCTAACAAGAGCTTCAGACTAACTCAGGGGTGGCCAACAATGGTCTGAGAAGGGCAGTTTTGCTCGAACCATGATGAAAACTCACATTCCTGTAGCTTTCTAGTGATTAGCTTCCTCTGGTGTGTTTGATTAATGTTGGATAGACACTGGCTACCTGGGGACTAACACTTCTCAGATAAAATTATGGTTATAGAATAGAATTCACATTCACAAGTTCAGCAACTACTTTCTTGTAGCTTTGTTGTTGGTGTAATATTTTATATTTCAACATATGAAGAGTTTATTTACAAAAACAGAAAAATAAAAAAAAACATTTTTATTATGTTTTATTGTGTTAGTTGTGTGGCTGAATTTCGTAGTTATTTTTAGTGCTGTCAAATGATTAATCGCAAATAACCACAAACAAAATAATTTTTTTTGTCTATGTGAACACACATTAAATATATATTGCATTTATTTAAGAGAAATGTTACGTTAACATATTAAAATATATTTATATATGATATCAATTATATGAATATAAACTTATACACACATTTATTAAGTAAACCAAAACATTTATTTTGGATGCAATAAATCGTGATTAATCGCTGGACAGTGCTACTTATTTTTCCCCTTTTCTAAATATAACCCAAATGCAGCATGATTGAGATTAACTGGAATGCACAATGAAAATACATGATTTTTGTACTTCATATTTTAAGTGGTGCTTAAACTTATTAGACCATCACCACCCAATGTATGGTTTGTGCCTCAGCAATGATTCTTGTTAGTTCAGGGCAGCTGTGGCCCAAACCTTACACTGGGGGGGAAAGTGGTCTAATCAATTTGTTAAGCACTGTGTATATATACAGATTTACACTCAATGTTGTTCTAAGTCAATATGCAACAATGGTAAATAATTGTGTGGCTTGTTGAACCTGCTGCAGCTGTCTGATCTCGTCGTTGAGGTCGTCCACCCTGCGCTGGTCCTCTAAACTGAGTTGAGAGAGCAAGTCTGTCCCCAGCTCTGCCTTCAGAGACTCCCGAGTGCTCTCCATGGCGTGCAGACTGGCCTCCAAACTCTGAAGACTGCGTTGCTGAGGAAAAGAGAAACTCATTTTAAGATTTGGCACGCAGCTAAGATGAGTGTAAATAATAGCAGTTATGGCATTACAGTAGCATGGGTTACCTTGGGCATAAATGTCTTCTCTGACTGCTGCCTCTTCTCCTTCAGCATCTTCATCTCAGACAGTATACTATCTCTGGATGCCTTGAACTTTCTCTGCTGGGTCTCGATTTGCTGCATCTGATTCATCAGCTGGTCGATTTCGTTATTGATACGTAAATAACTTGGTTAAAGAGCAGACAAGAACTGTTTTGAAATAATTGTCATCTGCAGCAAGCTGCATTTATTTGTACAGTAAAAATGCTTTTAAGTTGTGCTTTGTTGAGTTATAGGTATATTTTAAAAAAATGTTCAGTTGTTAATCAAATATTTTTAAATTATTGTTTGCAATTTTTTTTTAATTCAAGCTAGACTAAACCAAAGGACAAATAAACCAAAACACACATTGTCTATTTAATTCATATAAATTAAAAAAAGAAACAGCAATTTTTCATTTCTGTGCCTCCTTAACTGTTATTGTAGTATTATTTATAGAATATTAAAGTATTTAACTTTTATTTTTAAATTTTAATTTTTTAGTGAGCTATCAAAAGACAACATTTTTACATTTTCAATCCAATATTTTA
This sequence comes from Enteromius fasciolatus, assembly GCA_032361145.1. NCBI lineage: Eukaryota > Metazoa > Chordata > Actinopteri > Cypriniformes > Cyprinidae > Enteromius > Enteromius fasciolatus. The sequence continues at coordinate 9,953,222 of JAUMHR010000082.1, forward strand.
TTATTTAAATTAACCAAAACAACTTTTAATTGTTTTAGTCAACAATACCGCTGCTTCGAACACTAAAAATATAATCAAAAACGGATTACACCCACTACACTACACCATCTCAGCTGCACAAATATTTTGACAAGCCGTTGAATACTTTGATTTGATCTGTTTTTGCTGCGATTACGTCATCATATCAACTCTGAATGAGTCACAGGGTATGAGCCACACAAAGCCAACATGTGTTGATCAACGGCTTTAAATGAACATCAAACAAAGCCACCAATCCAGACACATAATCTCTCACTCAATGATCCTCTCTGACCTTGTGTCATCAAGGCCAATTGTACCAGAATGCTCTACTGGCCAAGACACACATTAATAAGTTTGTGTGAGGTTTATATAAGAAGGATATGTTCGATATTTCTACGCAGATTCTCATTGAGTTTGGCCTCAAGTTCTCCAAGCTCCTCTTCGGCCTTCCTCATATCTTTCTGCAGTTCAAGACGGGACTTACGGGTGTCGTAATAGCCACCAGTCAGAGCGCCACGATGACTCACTTGATCACCTGATACACGAAATCGAGGGTTTAGAAACCATACAGACTGAATTAAAAAAAAGCATTGACAGGACGGCATCGCTTTACCCTCCAGTGTGATGCAGTCCATGGTGAAGGCTCGAGCCAGCTGAGTGGACACCTCCATGCTACGGCAGATCAGCGTCTTCCCAAACACGTGTTTGAAGGCCTTGTCGAAGTTTTGGCTGTAACGGAGCTTGCTGATCATTGGGATTGCATCCTACAAAAAAAAAAAAAAAACAAAGAAAAGAAATTTACGTTAGACATTCAGCAAACGCTTTTATCCAAAGCAACTTACAAATAAGGACAATGAAAGCAATCACAATCAACAAAAGAGCAATGATATGCAAGTTGAGGCATAAGCTTAACATAGTACACATAGCAAGGTTGTTTAAAATATTATAAATAAAAAGAAAACAGACAGAAATGAAAAAGAATAGCAGACTATAAAGACCTTTTGTTAATAGTATAATAAGTAAAAAGTAATAAGAAGGAATACACAGAATAGAGAAGCTAGTGTTAGTGTTAGAAACTGTTAAAAATATGTATATAAGAAAACAAGCAGTTAGTAAATTAATTAGGGGTTATTTTAATGGAGTTCCACTTAAAAGAATAACAAAACATTAAATGCAGAGAAAAAGAAAATGAATTTGTTTTTTGTTTAAAAAGAAGGGCTGGGTATAAAATAAGTCAACACATTTTTTTTATTTTCATAATCCCAAAAATATATATAAATAAATGAAGGACAGGACTTGTACAGGTTTTGTACATCAGGAGTTGATTGGATGATATAATGTGGGCATTTCAGACTGAAAATATTTTGGCCAATATTTTTCCATTGGGAATAACAGACTCACACAGAAGTCGATTTCAAACCAAGCAGCTTTCTGTTGCTCATTCTGTTAAATCTGAGTGGCCAACTCGTATGCGACTAAAATCTGTTTTTCACCCTCATGCAAAACTCTAGAGAGTGTGAATTCCAATTAAAATAACTTGAAATGACAGAAATTTCACCAAGTAACAGTTAACTGTTGCAACACGACAGATCTTTCCTTCTGCCCTATGATGCACATTCAAGTGAAACAGATTCCTGAAAAAAGCAGCGACTTGGTTTTATTATCAGTCTTTTTGGATGATCAGATTTTTGTTGGATGTAAATCTCAAGGGATCAAGTAAACGTGCATTTGGGAAATCCAACAGTGTGCCTTTTAAATGTCATGTCAGTGGTGTAGCTTACGTTAGTCTCAGGGTAAGCGGTGTCCCTAACGTCCAGTTTGCTAAGGGGCAGGAAGGTGACCTCTCCAGGCAAGTTCATCTTATTAAACTCCATCAGAATCTTGGTGCTCACTTCGTCCGTTTCCACAATGTGGTAAAACAGCCTGATCAAACCCCAGAAAACACAACTTCATCACTCTCGATGCACACAGATCAACATTAACACTGATAATAATCAATGTGTCTGACCTAGTGCCGGCGGTCACCTCTACGCAGGTGTAGAAGGCAGGTTCACACTCAAAGTTATTCATGACAATGCCGTGGTAGCCGTTGATGACGTGCTGATTGATACCCTTCCGGCGGAAATGTTCCAGTACTTTATTAATGCTGTCGATGCCATTCAAAATAGCCTGTGGAGAAAAAGAGCAAACAACGCACAAAATGTGGCGTTTTAATGTACGTACTATCATTTCAAGCCAAGGTGACGATCACTTTATCTATACTGCTGGATATTTTTGTAATGTAGGAGAGCTGCTATAATTAGAGACTGACTCAGTGCTTGAGAAAGTAAGAAGTGGCCAAGTTGAGCTCAGGAGGTATGGTTCAGTTCAGCCAATACACAGTGTACCAGTGTGGGCTGCAGTTTTATGTGGCTTTGAATATATACACACTGGTAGCATATAATAAACTCTGGGGTTGATTTGTATGAATAATCACAATAAAAAAAAAAGCAAAATCATGATAGTGGTGTCATTATCAAATCTAGTAGTTTTGCGCGGGATAATTATAGTTTGTGCTCTTTCAGATCCCGCGTTTCATGGCACTTGTTTTTAAAACACCAAAGCATGGTTTGCAATTTACATTATCGGTATTTAAAATAAAAGGATCTACTAAATCTAATTATTGCTTACGCATTTATACGTAGTCACAAAAGTTTTGGCTAAACAAAGCAAAAAAACTAAAATTACATAAATAATGTAGACCCATTCTGAAGTAACAGAAAATATGTTTCAAGGATGTAGAATTGCATTGGATTTATGTAACAATTATAAACAAACACTAAAAAAAGAATACGCAAATTATGCACACAATAAGAACAGCAACACTCAACGTGTTTAAAACACAGGTCTGTTTTGCTTGCTAACCTTTCCGGTTGCTGCTCGCAGTAGCTGTTGTTTCTTCTCCAGCTCTTCTCGTTTGGCTGCCAGCGCCTGCTGTTCTGCGTTCTCCTCTCTCCACAGGTAGCTGCAGAGGGAGGGACACGAACACACCCATCAACCCTGGCTCACAAACACTACGCCTGGCTTCAGCAGGAGACCCTATTCTATAGCCCATCCGTCAGGCCTCCTCGTGCTGTGAAACCTATGGCTCTTGGATTATTAATAACTAAAATGGCAGGTGAGAAGGGGAACAGCACGTACAGGTGATAAGAAAGGGTGGGATGTTGGAAAAATTGTCAGATATTTTCCCATGATGCACTGGGAATAGGAACGGGGGATCTTACTTTCTCTCGCTCTGAAGTTCATCTTTTCGGTTCTTCACCTCGTAGTACTTCTTGTCCAACTCTTCCACTCGAGTCTTCACTTCACTCAAGTCCTGGTCCAGTTTCTGTGGCCAAAATTAAAGTTGTGAAGAAATGTTAAAAGTTCAAAAACATCTTAAAGGGGTAGTTCAGCCAAAGTTATCATTCTCAGGTAATCCAAGATATAGATGAGTTTGTTTCTTCCTCAGAACAGATTTAGAGAAGTCAGAATAACATCACTTGCTCAGCAATGGAGTGAATGGGTGCTCAAACACCTGATAAAAACATCTTAATAATCCACACCGCTCCAGTCCATCTATTAATGTCTTGTGAAGTAAAAAGCTGTATGACTGTAAGAAAAAAAAACATCAAGGTGTTTTGAACTTAAAACGTTGCTTCTGATCAAAATAAATATCATAATATTGAAGTCTTAATCCATCATAATGCTTCCTCCAGTGAATAAGTCCTCCCAGGTGACTTTTACATCAATACCCACATATATTTCAGAAACAATTGGGCTATTTCTGCTTGTAAACAGAAACAGTACAATTGATTTGTGCACATTTCTTTCTTTATAATGCCAGACGCGAATGAAGCGTCAAGCGTGAGTGATTTACATGTTAAGTCAATGCAAAGACGCGATTAGACATCCAGCGGCGCCAATTGTGCGAGTTGAAAAATCTTAACTTTGGCGAAAATTCGCCACTGCATTTGGAGGAGCTGTATGACACATCTTCTTACTTTAATAGAAACAGAAATGAAAAGTAAATAAATACTAGATTCATTAAAACAAAGTTTGCCTATTTGATATACACAAAACGAATTTTACCTCATGTCTAACCATCACAGAGACTGTGAGCGCCTGGCCGAAGCCCCTCCCATGACGCGAATTGTCTCACGCACTATAGACAATTTTTTAATCAATTGAAGTTACAAGCATCTTAATGGATTTGTTTCTTTTAAAAAAAATCACTTTTTAAGACATTAATTGATGGAGTGGTGGATTACTTGTGGATATTTTTTATCAGCTGTTTTGGCTCACATCGACATCTATGACCTCGAGTATTTTATAAATTCTGTATGCTTGGGTCAATTATTCCATAAGTTCAGCATCTATCTTGGTAAGAGGAGTATGGCATAGCCAAATCTCACATTATACTGTTCCAGGTTTCTCTCTTTATTGGCCTCAGTGTCCTCCAGATCTTTGTGGATGGCAGCGATCTGCCGTTTCTTGTCGTTGATGGCTTGATCCAGAGACTTGAGCTCTTTCTTGATCCATTTGTCCCTCTCTTCTTTAGAGGTGAACTGACTGCCTCGGCCCTGTTTGGCATACAGGTCTGTTCTCTCTTGTGTGGCTTGAGCCAGTCTAAAAAAAATTCACAAACAAACACAAAACAAATGACTCCAGAACAAAACATACTTCAAGCCACCAAAAGCCACCATTTGTAATGCTTTTAAAAGTGAATAGTTGAGATACTTTTTAGAAACATAAAAAGGGACAGGACTTTTATACACAATATGATGCAATGTAATGTATTGCCCATGCAATGAACAATAAGTGAACTGTTAAATTTAATCTACAACCTAGTAGCAGTAGAATTAAGCACATTTTGGTCTCGAAGGACTGTGACGTAAACACACTTGAATGTCCCACAACCCAGGTTCCCGCTTTAATAGCTAGTTTGTCAACAGAAAAAAGCAGTCTGTGCTCCCCGCTACATGGGCCCTTTCAACACTTCAAAGAGTTTACCGGGAAATTCCTCGCTCCTCCCTTTCTTTCACAGTGTTAAATTTGGGTTCTGTTTCCTGCAGCTCCTTCTGCTTTTCTTCAATCTTCTCCAGAAGCTTCTGACGCTCTTTGAGTAGCCGTTTCTGTTGGACAGGAAGTGAGAGGGGCCAGAGTATTAAATCATAAATCACTCTTTTTATAGAAAGCATAAATACATTTTACATAAACGTCCACGGAGGGATTTCGTATTTAAATGGGGAAGAATAAACCGCACACAGACAGGTGTGTAGATTCAGCGTCATGAGCAGAACAAAGGGGATCTCCATCTGAGCAAACGTACATTCACTTTCACCAATCAAAGGGCAAATGACGCACTTCTGCCTCTCCTCCATAGGAAAGCACACACACACACACACACTTGGCCAGGTGGGGCTAATCCCTCTCTAAGCCAAGCCTGGATGCAGGAGGGCCAACCGAAAGTGTGTATTTCACACATACAGGGATACACAAGCGTTATGTGTGTGTTTGTGTCTGGCCACGAGCCCTGGCTGGATTGAGAATGTGTAGATAATGACGCAGACGGAGACACTGCGGACCCTCTGTTCATTAGTGCCTGCCAGCATTTCCTGCAGCTCTCTGGCTGTATGTGTACGTTTATGAGTGTGTTTGTATTTGTGAGCATGTGTATCAAAATCGCATGTTTGCTTGTGTGAATTCGGTCACCGAATGTTTCTCCAGCCAATAATTAAGCAATAGCAATGGAGAAACCAAAAGCGAGTATTTGTTTGAGGAAATTAGTGTTAGACTTATATGCAGTCATGTACGACATACAAAGTAAAAAAAACTTTTAGCATTTTGCTGTTTCATTTGAACAAAACAAGCGGCATAAATTTGAATGAATTCATGGCAACCTGAACTTAAGGCTCAGTTTAACTTTTGCCAGAAATATATTATCATCATTCAGTAGTATGGATGTAATCCTACTACTATGGTTGAAAAATTAGTCACACAATTTTCTTCCATGATAAATTTATGTTTCATTTGGTCACTTGATAACCAGAGAAAAATGTAGCTAAATACACAAAGAATTTTATAAGGCTACTGGAAGAATTAATAAAAGCTGTTTTTATACATTAATATAACAAAAAAAATGTGAAAACAGAATTTGGTAACAATAAAATGTAAGGTGAGGAACAAAATTGCATAGGGCCCTAAACATGTAATTTTTTTATTTTACTTTTAATACACTAAAATTAAGTAATTATACACTTCAGGATTTTAATACATTAGACAAACTTTTTAAATTATCAAAATTCTAATAAACCTAAAAAAAGGAGTCCAGAAAGTTCAAACGGAATTCAGAAAAATTTTAAACGGAAAAAATTTAATTTGGAATATATGAAACAGAATTTTGAAGAGAAAAAAAAAACCTCAAAGCTACCGTTTAATAGCCCTTTAAACAATAGCTCTTTTACATTTTCAAAGAATCCTGACAAAATACATCCACAAAAATATGAAGCAACACTGACTTCACCATTGATGATCATGAGAAATGTTTCTTGAGCAGCAAATCAGCATATTATAATGATTTCTGAAGGATCAGATGTCACTGAAGACTGAAGTAACGATGCTTTACATTACAGGAATAAACTACATTGTAACATATATACATGAACAATCGTTATTTTAAACTATTTGTTAAAATATTCCACACTATTATTCTTCTTTCTGTATTTCAGACCAAATAAATCCGGTTTGGGTGAGCATAAAAAAATAAATAAAAATAAATAATAATAATAATCTTGCAAACAGTAGGGTAAAATCACTTACATTTTTAAACAAAAAGGATTTTGTTTCCAAAGTAACTCTCTCTTTTCCAAGATGGCACTTCTTTGAAACGTGTGTGTTGTCAAGTGCATATGCGTGCCTGTAGCGTGTGCATGTGTTGGTGTTTGTGTGTCTGCTTGTCATACCCTCTGTTCACTGTTTCCTGCCAGCTCGTCCTGCAGATCTTTGGCTTTGAGCTCCAGTTTGGTCCTCTGTTTGATCTGCTCCTGTCGCTCGGCACTCAGCTGTTCTTTCTCCTCCTTCATGGCGGAGATTCGCGACTTCAGCTCCCTCACCACACGCTCAGTCTCCTACAGAGACACAGAGGTCACATACCATTACACAATAAGCTGTTTCATGACCTTCGAAGGTAGATTCTTAGGTCTAATTCTTAAGTCTTCATATTTGAATACTTCATTTTCTGTTTGTCAATTTCTTAGACTCACTGGATGAAAAGTAAACTTATCAAAACTTATCTCATTCACAACAAAAGATCTTGGTCTTATTGAGACGGATTTATCATTGTCTGTTAATCTTAAAAAAAAAGCTTATAATGCTTCTGTGTACAGGTGAACGATACGACCAAAATATGAGAGTAATTTTATTCCATGATAATGATATATATTGCCATATAGCTATTTTTGCTTTTAATGGGATCTTGATATTTTGTACCACAGAAACTTCATAATTCTTGTTACCAGTCTCAATATCACAAAAAAGCTCCTGAAGATATGTAAACAAAGTTATTAAATAATAAGAAACTAAAAACAAGCAATACGAATAAAATTAAATAAGAATAAAATACAGTAGAATTAAATCTAAAACTCCTGCATACATTGTTTAAAATAATCTAATGTAAACATTCCGTATTCTGTAAAATTAAATATATACAAGGCTGAACCGATTCCTCGAGTAACTCGAATCCAAAAAATCATTGAGGCAAGCCTCTATTAATTAATTTTAATGTTCATGTCTCGTTTTTTCGCAATGGTTTTTGCATTACTGTGACAATGCACTTACTCTTACGTCACCACAAAGCGTAAGGAGACGTCGGTGTTTTGATTTAAGGGCACGAGCGCGGACTAGTGCGGGCTGCGTAACCACGAGCGCGGACTAGTGCGGGCTGCGTAACAGTGGCGATGAACACAGAGACCAAATGAACAGGAGAAAACGACAAA
>JAUMHR010000082.1:9961357-9978575 GCA_032361145.1 Enteromius fasciolatus
TAATATTGCTCTTTAATTAAGCAATAATGTTTTATCCGATTACTCGATTATTCGATGACATTTTCTGTAGAATACTCAACTACTAAAATATTCGATAGCTGCAGCCCTAAATATATATTTCTTAAAGTTGAAAAAGTGATTTAATCAAGAGCTGTCTCTCTTTTGTTGTCAACATGAATGACTGACAACAGCACAATTAGACTGCTGTCACTTTAAGAGCTCCCCAAATCCAGTATACTGATACACATTAATCTACACATACACGAGCGCGACAAGTTCCCGACAGTTTGTTCACCATTACTCTAGCTCCTGTCTATCTAAATGGCGAGAAATATTCTGACTGTTACATCATGTATTAAACTGTATTTTGATTTTACTCCGTTAGAAATCTCTTCAAAAGAGTTAACTGAATATTAAAATTTCCCCAATGAGTTGAAACCAGCACAATCCAATAAAATATGCTTAATAGATAAAGGCATTCAGCAGAAAGAACAAGTTGGAGGATCTTCCCCTAGTATTAAAAACTTGTGTGTCATCCTGGGTGTAAACAATCTGTTAGAAAGTGAATAGGAAATTCTCTTAAAATTCCAGACAGAAAACTGCTTCTGTGTTCTTTTTATGATGTACTGACAAGTTTCAAATAATTTTCAATGGTCGCTTTGTCGCGTCCAGTGTAGACAGACTTTAGTTGCTGCATCCGGTGTCACATCCGGTGCAGGCACAGTGTTAGTCAAAAACGTCACACCCACAAACCATAGACCCTTTTCACAAGAATGATTATGCTTTTAACAGTAAACAGCATCATAAATCCTCAACTGTTTCCTATTGTTTTTTTAATGTATGTACATTGATGACACTATTCTTCGTATATACTACCTTTACATCTAATTACAAAAAAAGTTGCTAATGCAAGGGTGTTTCAAATGCAGTGTCTATGGGAGGGATGGTAAATTTAACATTTTTCTCTCTTCTGACTGCCGTTATCAGTCTCTCTCAGTTTTTTTATTTTATTGAAAGTCATAAACACTATCGTAGAGATTTTCTTCTGCTACCTGAGCAAATGGGAATACAAAAAATATATATATTTGTGGTTCTCTTACATTGACTGCTCTTCAAGTTAACCCAACTATAACTTCCGCTGCTGAGAAACCCGGAAATGTGAAAAAGGTCCATTAGCTGAAGGTTTGGAATCTACAGCAGCATTCATTGGTCAAGGCCCGCCCATGAGGCTGTTTGACCGACATGTCAAACAACCAACCAGTTTGTTGCATTCAGTGTCATGTTTACATGCGTGGAAATGTTGCCACAATAACAATGTAATCTCAGAGGGATTTTATGCAGCAAACTTTATATATTTACATACTTTTAATCGCTCATCGTTACAGTTGTAAACATGGCGGCTTTCTTAATGGGGGTCGGCATCACGTCATCATTGTCTCCAGGCAGAACATTAAAGAACATAACACACACATCTCCCAGGAAGCCTGTATAATTTCAACCAATGTGACTTCAAAAAGTGTTGCATATGCATCAGACACCTAGCTAATGGTTTGTGGGTGTGACGTCTGAGGTAGAGACCTGTGCAGGATGGATTTTTCGGTCCCACTCCCGCAAAAATATATATTATTTTCTCCCGCAGTATTCAAGTTTTGTCCCGCTCAACTCTCTAAAAGCTGCACATTTTTAGCAGTATATCTCTTTAAAAAAAAAAAAAAAAAAAGTCACTCAATTTTTTCTTTTTTAAATGTAACATATTCCCAAGCAAAATGTTTACCTCCACTTTGTCTCGAGCATCTTGTTGAGCATCTCGAAGTTGTCTAGATTTGTCTCCACAGGTCTCTCTCTTAGAGGACAACTAGAGGAGGGAATCACACCACGTCGTTAAATTACGAACAACAAAGCATTATACAACACTAATGTTAATGCAAGTACTGTTTGATAGTGTGTGTATTGATGTGTTCACCTCGTCCAGTTTGGCACGTGTCTCGTTGAGCTCCTGGTTGTAGATGGTGTACTCCAGAGCTCTTCTCATTTTGTCCCACTTCTGGTACTGAGCCAGCTCCTCTTTCTCATCCTCCAGAGTGTGCAGACGCTCCTCAATGTACTTTAGCAGCTCATTAATTTTCTCTCGCTTTCCCTCTGTACACATACACGCAAGAACCAACTGCACGATTACACGATTTGGCTTCAGAAAATAATACAAGGACCTGTTTTCTTATTTGATAGGCTATATTTCCAGATGATAAATGGCATTTTGACTTTAATGATGAAACATTTTAATAGATATACATCAATGAAAGGTCTACCTGTTTCCTTCATGAGCGAGATACTCTCTTCTTTACGCTCATCGTAGACTCTGGTGCCGGCTACCTCTCTGAGCAGCTTCAGACGCTGAGAATCAGGCGCTGTTGCCATCTGATTGATCTGTTTTCATAGAGCAAAACGAGGGTAACAAAATGAGCAAAGTCATTTAGCAAAAACATTAGCACCACTTTACTCTCAAGAGTCACGTTCTTGTTTGTAAACGAGCATACATTTTAATGAAAGAGTTGCTGCAGTTTGATACAGTCCAAGAGGTCTGGAAAACACTGTTTTAGCTGCAGATTAAAGGGATAGTACGCCCAGAAATTTTAATTCTGTCATTACTTACTAATCATTTACTTGTTCCAAACCTGTATGAGTTTTGTTCTTCTGTTTAATACAAAGGATGACGTTTTGAAGAATGTACATAAACTGCTGACAGTAGCCATCGACTTCCATAGTACGTGTTTCCATATTATAGAAGTCAATTGCTACCGTCAACTGTTTGGATACCAACATTCTTTAAAATATCTTCTTTTGTGCTCAAAAGAAGAAAGAAACTCATACAGATCTAGAATAACATGAGGGTGAGTAAAGGACATCAGCTTTTTTTTTTTTTTAGATTAACCCTTTAAGTGATAACAGGTTCAAAATAAAATCATGAACGGCCATTAATAACTGGTCCCATGTCAGAGGACATTAGCGTACCTTTCCCTGCTTGACAATGTAGTAAGGGTTGCTGCGGGAGAAACCAGCGCTCTCCAACAGGTTCATCACGTCGTTTTTACTGAAGCACAGAGAACACAATTCAGATCTAAGCAGTCAAAGCTCTTCTGATATGTTACAAGAAATAAACTTACGTGACCATCTTTTTGTCCAAGAAGTACTGGTCTTTCTTCGCTCCGATGACACGGCGCAGAGACACCTCTTCTTTATCAATCTAAGGGCAATGAGGTCTTGTTACTCGCCTGCCTTTACTTTAGTGCGCTTCTCAACATTTAGGATAAATTTCTTACCGGCAGCCTGTTGTCAGAGTTGTCAAATATAATTTCCACAAAGGCTGAAATGACTCGAGGACCAGTGCCTTCCTGAAAATTACATGAATGCATATGGTTTAGAAGAGTTAGTGGAAATTATTTTATATACAAAATTAATAAATAAATAAATAATCAACATTGGGTTAAAAAAAAAAAACTTTTTTTTTCTAATTTATTAACGTAAAATATAAATAAATTAATAAAATAACTCACATGAAGCAGAGCCAGGCGCTGCTCAGGACGAAGATGACTGAACTCATCACTGAGCACAAACTGTATGGCTGATTGGGAAAAAATAAAAATTGCTCAACAAAAACTATTCACCTAAACGTTTAGTGTATTGTATATTAAATGCAGTGCAATATATCTTTTTTACTTACCATAAAAGAAGTTACTCTTTCCTGATCCATTTCTTCCAACTGTGAAAATTAAATGTACATGAAATGTTACAAAAAATACATTTTAAAACTTATACAAAAGTTAGATTATAAATATTATTTTATTTATAAAATGTAATATTATTCTATATTATATTTCTATTCTTTAACTTCATTTCTTATGTAACAGAGTGGTTGTAAATTAAAAGCATTTCACTGCATGGCATATATTGTTTTACGCATGTGACAGATAAAATATAACAAAATATTTATATAAAATATCTATTTTGTTTTATTGTTTGGTTTTAAATACGTTTTAAATGTAAAAATATAATATTTGATATAATATTTTACATTTCTTATGCATTTATTTAACCATTTTGCATATTAATACTAGGATGAAAATAACATGACAGGATTGGCACAGTCTTACCTATAACATTGTGTTTAGAGCTGAAGGGATCAACCACAGTCTGATCTCTGTAGCTGCGAAACCCTTGAATAATAACCTAAAAACATATTTCACAAAACACATACAACGTCAGTGGTATGTTATACAACCTGTCAGAATGCGTTTCATACAAATATGCTAAAAGGTAAACAATGAACTTAACGCATAATCCAAACAAAAACTTACAGGGATATGTATGTGTATATAAAACAGCACTTAATATAACAGTTATCATATACATGACGTTACTACAACACGCCGTATTAGTATTTAACGTACATTAGAATCAGCTGTAATTTCATTTTTACTCGTTGTTTGCTCACATCTGAACAGCAGCGGCAAACAAAAGCTTATTTAAGTATTAACTGTTTATTTTAAGGATTGCAGAATAAATCTGATTGCAATGTTTTGCGGGTTTTGACAGCTAATGCTAAAGCTAATGCTAACTTCATTGAAGGCCAGGTACTAACCAATACGTACAACCCAGCATGCTCGAGATTAAGAAAAATGCGTTTTTGTGCACATCTGGCAGTTAAAATATGTAATTAAACAGTTAAACCTCATGATTTAACATGAAAATCCTAATTTTACAGGCAGCGCGTGAGTCGCATTTCAGTCACTTACCTGTTTAATGTACATGGCGGCTTATGCACAAAAGTCTCCTAAGAAACCAGCCGAATAAATCCGAATTGAACACCCTCCTCCTCAGAGAGAAGAAGGGTTAAGAGAAGATAAATATGCCTGCACACCGGATAAATTTGTCCGATATTTACTCCTCTGGACTATCAATTTTATTTTCCCTCCCCTCACGACACAGGCATAACAGTCAAAATGGCGACAGAGGCGGGACGAACGGACGAATCTACTTGACATTTTAGGGGGACTTAAAATTATTGTTAATTATAAATGTTTAAAGGAGTAATAATGGAGCGCAGAAACTTCTTATTTCTAGATAACTTAATTATATATGTTAATATTTAAATCTGTAATGACCTTCTTGATTATAAATTAGTTTCATGTCCATTTTGTCTGTAACGCAACCCCTATTTCTGTAAAGTTAGTTTAGTCCGTAAAGTAGAGATTGGGCGCCAAGACAGCCGCTCTGCAGAATAAACACTTGAGTGAAGCATGTTATGCTCATTCATCATTGTACCTCCTTCACATTTCTTTTTTTTTTCTTTCTTTCATTTTTGATTTTTATACACCAACAGAAAAGTATCATAGTATTTCAGTAGTATTGAGACAGTATACAGACTAAATATATTATATGGATACTCATTCAATAGCATATTTTTTTACACTTAAACCAATCGAACAGTGGTGTGTAAGTTAATTTAAATCGATACTATACTATACTAATTTCATGTTCAAAAGTGTAATTAGGTTACTATGCTAATAGTAGTAAAAAGTAATGGTAACGCATTACAACATTGGTAGACTATGGATTATGTCCATTTATTTAAAAATAAAAGGTGATCATTGTTTTAGAATTGTCACAATCATGAAGAAGGGAATTAAATTCATATACAAATGGTAATTAATATGTACAAAATGAAATATAAACTTTAATCAGATTCTGTGAATAGCCTGTCTGACACAAACTCTTTTACCCTCCAAAGAATGGGTATTTTTCTATGCGGTTTTAATATTGCTTGACAAACATTTGTGTTATTGCTAATCATTTTGTTGAAGAATATTCATAATGTATTTTCAACATGTTTTGTGAACCAAATCTTTCAATGTGTCTGCTTTCTATTTGCACCATTGCTTTTGCATGTGGTGTAAAACAAAACAAACAAAAAATGCTTACTTGTAATCCACTAAAAAGTATACTATTGTATTTATCAGTATATACATATAATTCTGCAATATTTGTCACAGCAGAGGTCACTGTTGTATCTTTTTACTGTGGCCTAAAGTCCTGTTTCGTAATTTTATAATCTGTCAGTAACTATAAGAACAATGACATGTCCCTTTCATGACAAAACTGTGTTTGTGTTAATTATTGTTGACTGAAGTATTTCTCTGTTTTTAGAGAAATATTTGCAGAATTAGTTTGAACATTGTCAAATATGTTAATAAGAGGAGAGTAAATCAAACACACAGGTAATAAAGATAAACTATAAGCAAATTTTACACTTTTGTAAAAATGTTTATTAACAGATCCACAATTCATAAAAAAGAAAGCTTAAAAAAAAATAATAATTTAATTTTGCCCAGCAAGGCGCTGTTGATAGGCAGAACATCATCAAGCTAAGGCAGGTATTGCAGTGTAATCATTGTGCAGTGGTTTTCTCTAAGGCAAAAAAAATCAAAAAGCAAACACTGTCTTCCATGATTCTTTTTTTTAAACATGAAAAGATAAGCATTTTTATTCCCTGTGATAGTCCATTGCTTTATTCAGTTCACCCGTCCATTATTTTTCAAGTACGCCAAGACTGCGATGAGTCAGGCAGCCATTTTAAGGCAGCGCAGTTATTGGGCTCAGTTTGAACTGGTGAACCGCCGGCTGGATGGGCATTGGTGTCAGGAAGGAGGTAGGGAAGGTGAAAACTGAGGATTCAAAGCTTTTGGTTTCAAGTGTGAAGTTTCCACTGAAGAAGGTGGGCGTCTCCTGAGCGGCAGGAGTGACAGACGGAGGCGTGGAAGAAACCACCTCCGACTCGAACTGCAGTAGTTGACCCATGAAGCTAAAATTGGGCGAGATGATGGCGCGTCGTTGTCGGATGACGTCAAAGGCCTGCTCCAAGCGCAACCGCTGGGTTTTCATAATGTACGCCATGCAGATGGTGGGAGAACGAGAGATTCCAGCCTCGCAGTGGACCAGCACTTTACCTCCCTCTGCTTTCACACGTTCTGTGGAGAGAAAAGATAATGAATTCATTACAAAAGCTCTCGAAATAACAGCATGAGTCACCAAAAACACAGACTGTTAAGTTAAGTCAGACTTAATTTGTAATGCACACTTAAAAACAACAGAAGAGCCCTGTGCATTTTTACACTTACAGAGACTAAGAAAGAAAGAAAAATAATAATAACAAAAGGTGAAGTAGTGGCACCAGACAAAATAATAATGACTGTTCAAACAGGTTTCCCCAAACACGCCCCTCATCTGCTATTGGTCAGTCAAACATAAAGCCCCGCCCCAAATTTACACCATTGGTTGAGCCATTGTTGTTATGCAGGACTGATCAAATAAATCTTCAAACAAAGTAATGTAAAAAAAAAAACACAAACACTAATTTCTCACTTTTAAGGGAAATGACCCTACACTGAAATTTTTTTTATGTATTTCACAGAAATTGCTTTTAAGTTTCACCAATAATTATAAAGAAACATCAAGCAACATTTTGAATTGTGTGTGAAATTTTGAAAAATAAATTTTCTTTTTTAAAACAGGCTACTTTCTTTACAACACAAAAATAACTTTTACAGTGTACACATACTTATAGTTTGAGCACAAACTCAATGTTTTGGTATATCAATTATGTTCATATAACATTGTGTATAAAAGCCATAAAATGGCTTTGCATATAAAGTTGTAAAAAGGGAAGTGAAACGTAATCATGGTTATTTTGTCCCTGTCCATTCTCGCTCGGATAATTCATTTCCTCCCTAACCCTTTTTATCGTCATGTCATATCAATTTCCTTTCCACCTCAGAAAGTTCTGACGCACAAATCCATAAACTCACATGCTCAAACCATTACGGAAAGCTCTGATTGCGTATTCCTGTCTAATTCAATACAGCTAAGCAGATTCAAGCCTTATATCTGAACGTCGCACACACGAGAATCAAAACGCGTTTTCATCCCTCGCTGCTGGTCTCTTTAAAACAAAACCTGCTGGTGTGAATCACGTCTGAAGCCCATCTGGAGCGGAGCGGGGCCGAGTTGTGGGCGTCATAATGACTATCACACTCGCTAATGCGCCTAAATATTACCACACACTCATTAGCCGGAGCTTGCGATGGATTATTCTTTCACTGCTATCGCTTTCCAGCAGGAGACCAAATCACCTCACTGTCTCTTACGTAATATTGTCTATATTGAGAAACAATGAAACTTGGGTATAAACGAATGAAATGCAGGATATGCGAGTGACAGGATGATATAAGTAAAGCCTCACCAGAGGAACTGAAATATGAATACAGGTCAAACAAGGAGTGTTAACATATGTGAAGTCTAAACTCTGAAGGTTTTTTAATATAGTACTGTCATGTCAAGAACCATTTTTGGTTCACTAAAGAACCTTTCAGTTTCAATTTGATTTTGGTTTGGAGTTTGTTTTGACAACCATGCTTTTGATTCAAATTATTACAAAGAAGTGTTTATGTCTTTGTTACTTGGTGTCCCAAACAGAAGAATAATGTTTTTATTAATATCATTGCACTGTTTTTGCTCTGTTTTATTTTGTGACACCTTACAACATATATGGAATAACTGTTTTATAAAAGCTATAAGCCCTGTGAAGCTGTGGTTTACAGTAAATATATAACAGCGAAAGGGGGTTAAGGCACTCTGTGTCATGCCCAATAATGCCCCTTAGCTGTTATAAATTCACCATAAACCGCAGCTTCACAGGACTTATTGTTTTAATAAACACATTCACCTCATACAGAACCGTCGAACAACCTACAAAACACATGACAGTCTATTCATAGCACACAAACACACCTAAGGGCACTAATCATCGACTCATCCACTGACACACTGGCCACGCCTGTGATACGCAAGATCCTGGATTAGCCTAACCCTTGAGTCATGTCCGCTTATCTTACTTTATCTGTACGTTTCATGTAATGTTTTATTTTCAGTAGAAGTTGGTATTAATTGCACTTCACAGAGTACAAGAAACATGGGATTTGTAGGTGTAATAAAGGTAAAAAGATGCAGTCCGTTCAGATTATGAAAATTATGTGTTAGTAAAGCAGAGGAAGTCTTATTTTTAAACGGCCTGAAATTAGCTCCGCTATCTATAGGTCTGTGCTCAGTTCTAGGAATGGTTTAAACCATACAGATAAAGTTTACATAACATTAAATATGTTGACAGTTAAAATCTTTTCAATAAGGCATTAGGAATTAAAGGAATTAAAACAAATAATTACAAAATAAATTACACACACATACACCCTCTCACAAAACAAAAAATATACATATATAGATATATATATATAATATTTACCAATAAAATCTATGGCCTCCTGGAAGTGTGAGCTGATATCTGCCATGTGACTGTCCTCTACCGGGATCCATTTGTAGTCATACTGTCCTTTGGTGGGCCGTGAGTCCCTGCGTGAGACATTCAGCAGCGCTGTAATGCGGAGGTCACTGAGATAGTCCTGTCTACAGGCATGATAGGCACTGCCCAGGTATAGGAAAGGCAAGATCTCCACCGGCCGTCCCTGAAAAAATAACAACAATAAAAAGAGATATCAAAACTGAAACTCTCAAGACAAGCAGGTGGTGTAGAGGCACCGTTTGACCTTATCACAAAAACTGAACAGCAGACCAAAGGTCAGACATAAAAGGACCTCAGATGTCTGTTGGATGTCTTTGAAGACTTGTAAGGGATAGATGGATGGTTGGGTCTTATATACATATATATGGAGCTGTATCTGTCTTTTTTGTGTATTGCAACTCATATTTGAGGGGGAGTTGTTGCAGAAACTCCTACAGTTAGAGGAAGTGCTCTCAGTGGAAGTGGGTTGAAATGAGGAAACAACAGCTCGCTTTCTTCTCTCTTACCTGATCATAGTCTGGTTTGTGGTGAGAACCCAGTTTGTCACAGTGACTGCTGACGCCTCTTTCACTTTTGTCTTCACTCAGATCCACAGATTTGGGTTCAGTGCAAAGCTCGGGGTAATGGGAATGGAAGTTCTCGTAGCCGCCTGGAATGAGAAATGCACTATTATTATGAGTCGTCAAGGATTGTTGAGTCGTTCACCTTATCAAGAGCTTCACGTGATGCAGTTCAGAGTGTGAGAGGCAAGCAGAAAATCCCACCGTCAGAGGGTGACCTCAACAAATTGATTTTCAGTCATCTTCTAGTTCAACTCAACTCAATGCCATTTATAACAAACTGAATCACTTGATTTAAAAATACCTGTATATTTGAATGCAACGCTATCGCTGTGAAAGGAGTAAAAATATGATATAAGGCTATAAATATTACTGTGCTGGTTCTCATACTTCTCTCTCTGACTCACCCGTCCTTTGGCGCACAAAGAATTTATCTTTTGAAAACCAGACAAAGCCCTGATCTGCTGATCTGCATCAAAATACTAATGCTATTTCAGTATATATATATATATATATATATTCATTATTATAATAAAATATAAATCACCAGTACATTATAAAATGCATTACATTTAAATTGAATGAAAATTCAACTGTATAGAGAGAGAGAAAGTAGAAAGAGAGAGAGAGAAAGCTAAGTCTAACAGTTTAATTTCAATTCAATTTTTCATTTTATTTTAACATACACATTTTAACCTATTTATTTAAACATACATTTCCCATTATGAGTAGCTCATATTAGTTTACTCATTAAAATGTAATTCTTCCAAATCATTCTTAGAATTAATGATTATTTGAGACACATGTAAAAAAATCTAAAATAGATTTTTTTTTTAAATTGTATTAATTGGTATAGGTCTAAACATTCAAACTATGTCAGACATCAAAATCTTTATTTGCTTTGTCCTGGAATCGTCATTCTAAACATAAACAAATCTAAAAAGCGAGACCTACAAATGTTTATAATATTAGACTGTAAATATTTGTTCTTGAAAAAATTTTCAAACAAAAAAAGACCGAGTAATCTTTACTCACCTTTCAGAAAGCAAATGCTAGCGCTAGTGGCCAAGTGCGACAAACTATTAATGACAATCTGAGCAATACTGTCTTTTTTCAGTTTTTGTAAATGAGGTGTGCGATCATCCAGAGCCACGACTGCGGAGATGCTGCCTTCGCGCAGCCGAAACAGCGCTTTCTCGTCCGGGATGACGAACTGTACAGGCACCGGACCGCCGCGGGACCTCCGGACCACCACTGAATTCAAGTTGACATTAACGGAGCCTCTGATACTGGAGCTGGAGAACGAGAAGTACGGTCTACAGTCCACAATCAGACAACTTCCACACTCCTTCCGTATGATCTTTCTCAGGCGTCGACAGTCTATGCTGGAGACCTTCATGTTGGAGTGGCAAAGTGAAATGCTTGTAGCAGGGATGTGGATGTTTCAGGGGTGTAGATTGCCTACTAAGCCCTGTGTGCTGAGCCTGAGTCTACATTTCCTCCGAGGGGATTCCGTCCGATCGCTTTTATATGAATGGAACCTCCGGAGCTCGACGTCACGAACCATATATGGACATGTCGACACGGGAGCGCGCCCAACATTCTGTTAACCCGCCTCTGAAACGACGACAGAAGCGAATACTTCACATCGAAATCACTAGTTCATCTCCGTGCTGCACATATTGTGTCATTTTCTTGTCATTCAGATGCTCTTTCCTGTTAATAACCTCGAAAATATTTAGAGGTGTTCTGGGTTAGAACTTAAAAAGAATAGGGTAAAAACAGACAAGATAGCATCTTTGTCATGTATCTTTGAAAGATGTCTGTTAAAGATCACTTGATCTGCTATCCGTGTAAAAACATCTGAGAGGCGTATACGATGTTAGTTTTACATACATTGTAAATCATAAACTAAACACCTTCTGATTAACGTCTATTTGACATCTTAGAGGAAATGTGCAAGTAATTCTGTGATTTCCCATTTACGGCTATTCACTAGCCTATACATTCTTTTTACACTTCCAAAAATTGTATAGCCTACTACCGAAAAAATTACAGATAATGTCCAATAGTTTTTCTCTGTAGAAGAATTACAGTTAACCAATTAAGAGGTTTTTACTGTAGCATTTTACAGTCTTTTACCATTAAATTCAAAGCTTTTTACAGTGTACATGTGCTATGTTGAATTTAGACATCAAAACAATGAATAACATTGCTAGAGAATAGTAAGTAACGCATAATAAACTTCCGCTTCTCTCTATCCACCTGTCCTATATCCGTTCTTAGTAATCCCAGGACTTATAATGCGATTATACGTCACATCCCTCACCAGTCATGGAAATACACAACAAGATATGTTTCTTTTTGCTCATGGTACACGTACACTGTGGAATATAATAAAATATTGTCTTGTTGGTTTGTATGAGCAATGGTTTTCACTGGTGTGGGCAAATCGTTTCTCAAAATGCCCCCGTGGAGAGGAGAGAGTGAGTGTGTCTGTGTGTTTGTGTGTGACAGGAAGAGCAGGCTGCTGGAGGATTACTGTGGCAGGCCGTCACCCATATGGCCCTGTGTAATCTCTGAGCTGATGACATCACAGTGTGTTGGGGTGACACACACAGCCCGCTCACCCTCACACTCCAACCTAGCATTGACAAAATGAATGGGAGGTGAAGATTGTGTGTAATTACTGTATATGTTACTATGTGCATGTGGCCAAAAGGAATGGGTGCTTGAACGAGGAGGATCAATTGAATGTCTGGATGACTTCCCTGTAACAGGATTTTGAAGGCCTTATGAGAAAAAAATTATATAGGAAGTCTGCTAGAAGCTTTAATACAATCAAGGCATATATAATAAATTGTTAAAATAAAACAGGATAACGGGATGTACACAAATGTATTATGTGTTTTGCCATTTGTATTAGTTTATTAGTTTTATTTTTCTATTTCTATTATATAATATATATATATATATATAATTTTTTTTTTCTATTTCTATTCAGATTTTAATTATTTTATTTTAGTTTGTAAGTAATTTAAGTAGGCCCACATATCTGCAAAAATTCACAATTCTGTGTTTTTCTGTCAATATGGGGTGCTGTGTGTACATCGATGAGGAAAAAAAGAACTTAAATGATTTTAGCGAATTGCTGCAATACAACAAGGAGTGAAATTTAAGGGGGTCTGAATACTTTCCGTGCCTACATATTTGATATATTATAATATATAATATAGATCTAATAAAAATCTGCAATACTTTTTGTAAATTTATGAATGTATTAATTAATGTATATGTCACAGTTTAGCTGGAGGGGTCAAGATCCACTAGATGCACATCACTGCATGTATAAACCCCTTGTAAAGCCTTCCGTGTTTCCCTGTGTTTTTCCTAGTTCTTGTTTTTCATTCTCGACCCTGCCTGCCTTGGATTTTTGCTCTTGTCTCTGCCTCTTTGGATTATGTTTGCAGATCACCTGACCACAGCCACATATTTTGGATTATTCTCATGTCTCTGCCTCTGATGTTCCTGTTCACTGTTCCTTGAACTTGTTTGCCTGTAATGTGAGTTTTCTTAATAGACAGTCTGCACATGGATCCGTTTGTTTGCGTCATCCCTAAATCCCCAAATCTCCCTTTTATGTCAAAGATACTAGAAAAGGTAGTATCCTCACAATTGTATTCCTTCTTAGAGAAGAAATGGTATCTGTGAGGATTTCCAGTCAGGATTTAGACCATATCATAGTACTGAGACTGCTCTAATTAGAGTTACTAATGACCTAAATCATAAAAGTGATTGATTGATTGATTGATTAAACAATGCAACAAATGGTACATTTTATTTTTTTTAATACCTTGGAGCAATTAGTATTTTAATACTTCACCCTGGAGCACAAAAGCAGTCATAAGTGGAGGTATATTTAGTAGGTATATTTGTAGCAATAGCCAACAATACAGTGTATGGGTCAAAAAAATCATTAGGATATTCTGTAAAAATCATGTTCCGATATTCTGTAAATTTCCTACCTTGAATATACCAACACATAATTTTTTAGCAGTAATATGAATTGCTTAGAAATTCATTTGGACTTCAAAGGCAATTTTCCAACACAGTCTCACAACCAACTCGTACATATTTTACGAGAAATGCTAATTCATGCTAATTCGTACAAATTTGATTTTGTAAAATTTGTCTAAAACTCCAGTGACGGGTAGGTTTAGGGGCGGGTTAGATGTAGGTCATTCATACAAATTCATACGAATTGGCAACCCGTGAAATACATGTGATTTAGCAAAAATCATATAAAATCATATGAGTGAGGTTGTATGAATTTGTACAAATTAGCCACCTCATATTCCAGATTTTGAAATAGTTGTATTTCAACCAAATATTCTCCTATCCTAACAAACCATACATTAATGGGAAGCTTATTCATTGTATAAAGACTGATGTTTTTTGTTAATTGTTAATTGACCTATATGACTGGTTTTGTGGTTCAGGATCACATAATGATCTAAATATTGTATATTTGAAAATACCATGGTACGGTATTGTACCATGTAAGGGTTTGTCTCATTTTAGAAACCCCTGATTTGCTTCTCTCTGCGTGAGTCATACCCTTTCTTCTCTATTCTATCCACAGTGTGTGTGTGTATAAAATACCTTCCTGATGTATGTGTGTTATAGGATAAAAAAAAATCATCACAATGGAACCCACAAGAGTTTTTTGCTCTAGTCACAGATGCAGGTGCTTCCTGGATTCCTGACAAAAATTACTTGCTGATCAACACATTTCTTAATATATACCACAAACACCAGCGCACACACACACACACACATGTTGGTTTTTCTGATTTATGGGGACTCTCCATGGGCGTAATGGTTTTTATACTATACAGACTGTATGTGGTATTGCCCTAAACTGACCCTACACCTAAACCCACCCCTTAAAGGAAACTGTGCATTTTTAGATTTTCAAAAAAATACAATTTAATGTTTTTTAAGCCTTTTGAATTATGGGGACACTGAAAATGTCCTCATAAATCACCTTCACATTGTAATACCTATGTCATACCCATGTCATTATACAAATTTGTGTCCTCATAAACTACATAAACACGCACACAAACACCAGCACACACACACATTCTTACAACACAGGCTCTTTCACATAAAGAGCATTGACACTAATCTAATATATGTGCACTGTGGGCACCTGGTAAGCCCCACCCCCTCGCTGATGATGATGGCAATGGTGATGATGACAGTGGAAAATTTTAGGATTCCTAGACTCACAGCAGTGTGCCGGTAATATAGTGGGTCACGTTATGACACACGCAGTAAAACATCTCAGCTGATCAATAACAGACTCAAGAATAGTAGGAGAGGAAAAAGCGGAGGCTTTAAAATACTTTCAGAACATGGAAGTGTTCCAGGAGTGAACAAGTGTTCCAGGAACAGAACGTAATGCACTTCGAATAAGACGTCTGTTTGCTTTAATGCCTCATGTGTTTGAAATCCCGCTCATTGCCTCACATCAAAACAAAGCTTCTAATGGCAAGGATAACCCCAAAATTTAAATTTGCTGAAAATGTATTCACTCTAAGGCTAAGCTTGCTAGGCTAATTTAGCATTACATCACTTGCTTACCAGAGATCCTCTTCAGTGAATGGGTGCCATCAGAATGAGAGTCCAAACAGCTAATAAAAACATCACAATAATCCACACAGTCCAGTCCATCAAATAGCACCCTGTAATGTGAAAAGTTGCATATTTGTGAAAAACAAATTCATCATTCAGGCAATTTAACTTTATTTAACCACCGTTTAGGATCAAAACTATAATGCAATTCCACCCTTGTTTTCCTCTCACATTAAAATCCAGCGAAACTGTTGCAGTTTGTAAATGGTGCTTGATCTCTGCATATTTCACTCCTGAGTCAGACAAGACAAATTTTTTGACGTGACAAATCAATATAATGTATACCAGACTTACCCAGAAGCAATAGTTTGAAGTAAAAAATGTATAGAAATAGTGGATTTGTTTCTTACAAACACAAATATTTTCACTTAAAAAGACATTAATTGATGCATTGGAGTGTTGTGGGATACTTTTGGATTAAAACTTATTGGATATAAACTATTCCTTAAAATTTAATGGACAATATTCATTGCCAACAATAGCTACGTTTCCATCCACCTATTTTTATGAGCATTTTGGAATATCGTATAAAACCATTGCTGAATAGAAACACCAAGATTTTTGTTCTCTTTGACTCATTGGATAAAAACTTTGCTTTATTTGCATATGTTTTATGCGATATTCAATTTTTGCACACAAGTTTAATTCGAATCTTTGGATGGAAACACAGCTAATCATGTTTGCTTTTGTTTTCTGAAGTACAGTTCATTCCTAAATGCACACACACACAGGCCTGAGTCACACTACTGTATTACTGATCATTCTAATGTCACAGTGCTACAGGGCACAGAAAGAGAGAGATATAAATGTACCTCGCCTTCTCTATTCAGAAGAACAAAGCAACTCTAGTCAGGAGCAGTAAAAATAGCACAGACTCCAGGTGCTCGCAGACGCTGTCTGATTGAACGAGAAACCACATTGGGGTCCTCGCCTCGGCGAACATCTATTTTCTGTCACATATGTGGAAAATATTCAGTTTACACCCAGATTTTGAAAGCTGTGACTTCTCACTTAGATTCAGGTGGACAGTTGCTTGTTATTTTCTGATTGTTAAGGCAGGACCTCTGTTTAAAAACCTACCTAGACAGCATTTTTAAGGTAACATCCTGACGCAGGGATTTTGCAAAAACCTGGCAACAGCATTATTCTCTCTTTCGGTGTCTGAGTGAGCAAGGTGGAAAGCAACTGACTGACTGCAGGCCTCTTCACACAATTATTTGCAAATATTTCTAGAGCTGGATCAAATAAGGCTGAACACAGCTCCAGTTGTTTATGTTTACATGCACAAGCAGATAATCAAATGATTTGAGAATGAAACATGAGTCAGTCGGCAGAGCTTAATGCCAAGAGAATTACAAGTAATCAGATCGTGTTGAGTGTACTAGACAATGGGTCAAATGGGTGTCTACAGTAAAGGTTTTGTAACGGGCAAGATCACCTAAATTTAACTTGAAATTAAAATTATGTCATCATTTAGCAACCCAGTCTCATATAAAAACGTACCCTGACTACGTTGGTCCAAAGTGCAAAACGTAGAGGGGTTACAATAACG
>JAUMHR010000082.1:10021533-10038795 GCA_032361145.1 Enteromius fasciolatus
GCACACCTGATTCTGATCATTTGAATGGGTGAGCGAAAACTTTTGGTAATATAGTGTATATATATATATATACATACATACATACATACATACATACACACATATATATATATATATATATATATATATGACCGTGGTAAATTAATCTCACTGTAATAGATTCACCCTAAATTGACGTCTGTTGCTTTGTTTGACCCAGCTCAGATATAGCATGTAGCTGTGTAAGAGAGATTAGTTTATCAGTTTTTGAATTAGGCTAAACCTTTTTTTTTTATTATTATTTTTATTATTATTACTCACCATGTTTTTATTTTACTGTGGTGTATCTCCAAAAACTGCAGGTTGTTTTAAAGGGTTACTCCAACCCAAAATTTTAATTTTGTCATAAGTTACCCCCATGTCATTCCAAACCTGTAAAAGCTTTGTTCTTTTCATAATTTTCATTTTTCTATTCCTTTAAGATAACTTGGATGAAAATCAGGAGGCTTTTGACTGTCCCATTGACTGCCAAGTAAATAACACTGTCAGGGTCCAGGAAAGTGTGAAAGACATTATCAATGATGATTAATCAGCGGGTTTATCTGTATGCAAAGAAAATAAAACAAAGTCTGTTCAACAATTCGTGTTCTCTGTTTCTCTCCGCATCACCGTAGCACCATTTTGGAGATCAACTAAACGCAAGCTGCATACACTCTTCTGTGTCAGCCGCAACACAAGGATACATTTTCTACGTGTAATTAAGCTTTGATTTGAACAAAAACAGCATATTCTTGTAAAGAGATCACAGAACCATGTACGCTGTTTGCGTCCAGTGGTCACTCTTCAAAATGGTGACGCAGAGACAAATTGTGGAATAAATGTTATTATTTTTATGTTCTTTGGTGTTCTTTCTATTTTTGACGATGTCAGTGTTCATTACTTGGCAGTCAATGGGACAGTCAAAAGCCTCCAAAATACCTTAAATTGTGTTCCGAAGATGAACAAAGCTTATACGGTTTTGGAATGGCATTGGGGTAAGTGATCAATTGACATTTTTCATTCTGGGTTGGAGTAACCCTTTAATGACAATTTTGCAGTTTCACATTCTGATTTTCATTCCTATGAAATCTGAAGATTGAGGAATGCTTGATGAAAATATATTCTGCAACATCCTTCACGAATCACAAGGAGGCACATTAATCACCTCAGATCTCAAAGTGTTTTTCTATCATTATCCATGTCTTGGCACAGCAAACGTGTGCCAAGTTCCAGCCACTTTTATCACCCTCAGTGTTTCAGACTTATTGGCCCTGTCCAAAAATACTGTTTATCTAACATCAACCTTAAATCTGGCACAGAAACAGGAAAAGCCTTGTAAATATGATTTTGTTTCAAAAACTCGAACTTTCCTTGCCAATAATAGAGGTCTCGTAACTGTTTCTAGGGAAATTAAGCATAGGCGGCATCACAGTCATAGATTTCAAGTTTGCTGATGAACAGCATTTTTCTGTTTGTGTGGTGAAGTATAGCTGCAAATTCATGTTTTAATGTTCATGTTTCAAATTCAATGTTTAATCAATATCAGTGCAGCCGATTGGTGCCCAAATCCAGTCTTTTTGTTTCATGTGGTGTTTTGCAAGACCTCTAAAGACCCTGATCATAATACTTGAGTAATGTAGTACACCATTCTGTAGTATCTGATTGGGTTAAATTAACTTCCCTTGAGTTGAATTAACACTGTATTTTCTGTATGCAGTCTAGAAAAGAGCATAAAGTGTGCACTAGTTGGATGGCAGCCAGTCTGTGATTTCACACTGTACGTGTTGAAGTGTGCACTAGGTCATGCATGCTTAGTGCCTGATTTCTTTTCATGTGGCATTCAGCTGGCTCATTAACCAGCTGGCCAGCCAATATGACAAAAAATATAATATTTTGTAATTAATAAAGCTATTTAGTAAGAGGGCAATATTCAGCCATAGCTAGTAATTAAATTAAATCTGAATCCAGAAACTACACCCTTTCTATCAGTTGTTTGGCTGTTAACTTTTGTATCAATTTTTTTTTTGTGTTTCAATTGACACACTTCTATTAGCTATCTCTTAAATTTGGTTGCATCATGGCAGCAATATATAATGTGTAAATGTTTTCATTTATTATTTGTCCCCATGGAGACGATTTTAAGTCTGGCCATTACTCATGCAAACAGATTTTACTTCCCCCTTCAGAGTTTTTTTTTATTTTGCTGAGCAGCCTATTGCTGGCTTTTTCTTTCATACACATCTGGATGTTGACCTTTTGTGAAACAGTGTTAAGGTCTTTTGAGGAAGGGAGTTGAATGCAGTTGCAACTACAAATATTTAATATGTTTGAGATGTACATTTTAAAGTGGGTTCAAGCCTGTAAACCAAATATATTCAAGGCAGGAGCGTCAAAATCAGCTCCTATAGGACACCAATCATTCAAAGCTGCTGTTAAATCATGAAAATCATGAAAAGATCAGTAAAATTTTAAATCTCATTCATTTAGCTTTTTGAGCTCAAATCATAATATAACATCAGATTGTAAAAGTGAAATGTAACACTTTAAACATTATCCAATTTGAGCATTGTGATTTCTAGATAATATTCTATCTATAATATTCTGGTGCAAAGAAATGACAAGGGCCTCTGGGGCCCCAGATTTAAATTCTGCCCAAAATTTAAAAGCGTCGTCCTTAAGATGGTTTTCTAGTGCAAAAAAAATGGTAAATCATAGAATCCCCCAAGGGCCTATGAGGCACTACATTAAGGTTCTGTACCCTGCTTCAAATCAAAAGAGCCTACCGCCATATGTCTATGGTATACTGGTGAAATGATATGGCAGGGGCCTCACATTCTGCCCCAAATCCAGTCCACCTTTGTATGTCTGTGGTATAATGGTGCAAAAAATATGGAAGGGGCCTCAAAGGGCCTTTAGGCACTACATTTAGGTACTGTAATCTGCTTCAAATCAAAAGGGCCACCACCATATGTAGCCTGTGTGGTATACTGCTGAAATGAAATGGCAGGGACCCCACATTTGGATTTTTTTATACTTTCCAAAATCAAGAGTCCCCCTTCAAGTGTATGGTTTTTTTTTTTTTTTGCAAAAATATGCTAGGGTCCCCCAAGGGCCTTTGAACCATTTAGGTTCTGTATTCGGTTTCAAATCAAAAGAAAAAAACACCATGTGTCTATGGTATACTGGTGAACTGATATGGCAGGGGCCCCAAATTTGGATTCTGTACTTTGCCCGAAACCAAAAATTCACTTTCATATGTCTTTGGTATTCTGTTGCAAAAATATGGTTGGGACACCCAGGGGCCTCTCTTCTAATCTAGTCTGGAGAAAAGATACGGTAGGGACCCCACATTTCATAGGACGTGTGCATTTACGATGTTCAGTATCATTTAGTCAGTATAGGTAGGTACTATATTTGGTGTGTTTCCAGTTTTTAGGTGGTTGTTGTGCCGGGAAATCGCAGTTGGCTTAATATTCAGAAGATTCAGGAACTTGCACTCAGTGACTCTGATTCCAAAGCCTTAACTTTTCAGAAGTCTCAGAAATTCTGTTGCGTAACTTTCAACTATACATTTGCAGAATGTGGCTTGCAGCTTCCAGCTTCTTGTCAGTTTTTGGATTGCAGGAGGCTTTCCCTCCTACATGAATAATTGGTTGCATATTGATTTTTAACATCCCCTGAGAGACCCACACTTGCAGAGGCCCATCTTAGGGCTTTCATTTGGGTTTTCTGTGGTAAACAGTAAACAGTCATACTTTATCCTCCTGTTGTTCTTTACGGTCTACTTTGGTCAGCACTCCCTAGAAGAGCTCGGCAGTTCACTCAGCAATTAAAAAGACATCAGGAACCACAGGATGAAGAAGCTCTACGTGGATTCTTTGCATGTATTAGGCCGGCCCCTTCTGTTTTTACAATTTTGTTTACTTTTACAACACTTGGTTTGGAGACTCCAACGGGAGCTTTTGAGACAAACTAGACACACTTTTACTGATGTCTTACTCAGCAGAATAGTAAGTAAATGCTCAATAGGCCAAGTTATTCATATGCTAATTTGGTGTCACTCTCACTGTGTCTCTTTGTGCCTCTTTAGTTAACAAATTGACCCTCGGACAATCATTCAACAATACTAAAAACACATTAAAATGATACGACCAATTGAGAGCCCCTCTTTTTGTTCTGGACACATTTTGAAGATTTCAAAAAATATATATATTGCAGGAGAAACTGGCTCAGCACGGACTTGTCAATAGCTCCTTTACGATCACCACCGACACTGGAGTCGTAAAGTTTGTGGCATTTTTATTGTCAGCTCTCACATGTAAGATGTTAACCAACTTTAGCATGTGAACCCCGTAAGAGAAATGTGTTGAGTTTGAATTTAATGGAGGTGAATTTATGGAGAATGCAAGAGGGTTTTTTTGAACCCGGCTCTCATTCTCTCTTCATCCTTCATTCCCTGAATATTTTTCCCCAAACACCAATCAATATTTACTAAAGATGAGAAGATTCCACAAAATACCACAAATAAGAAGTAATTAAAGGTTATTTTACAGAATATTAAGTCAAAATATATTAAAATACCATTTGTAGGCTGTGGAACCAGGCATGCACAATACCAGTTATCAGCTGAGGGTTTACTTTATTTATCGTATCAGTTTTTATTTAATTTTTAATAGTGCATATCTGTTTCATCTACTGATACATACATGACCTTTACCATCATGTAATGCTAACTTAAAGTTATATGGCCAATCCCAAAACAAATATCCATTTTCAATGCTGAAAATGACCATTTTTTGATTA
This sequence comes from Enteromius fasciolatus, assembly GCA_032361145.1. Lineage (NCBI taxonomy): Eukaryota > Metazoa > Chordata > Actinopteri > Cypriniformes > Cyprinidae > Enteromius > Enteromius fasciolatus. Next base: position 10,026,355 of record JAUMHR010000082.1, read on the forward strand.
CATTTTTACTTGAATCCTTTAAAATCATTGGTAATATATTATTGATGTTAATTTGTTGGTTATCTGCGTCCATACTTGGAACTAAAACAAGGTGAAACCTGTCCAATTTTTCATTCCAAATAGCTAAAAAATTTGCCTCGTGGGCAGTGTGGTCCTGACTGGAAGTTAAAAATAAATTTTAAGTCTTTAAAAAATATCTAAATATAAATTAGACACAGTTGGATATTTTATGAATTTGAAATGCTGACTTTAGATTTCTTAGTTTTAACAGAGTCAGGTCCATATCTGCCCATACTAGCTCTCCATTTCTGATCATGGATCTACAAAAGAAAGTGTTGGCAGTCTTTCAGGTTTGAAGGCCGCGTTAGCTTGTAAGACCTTTTGAAAGCTGCTTTGGCTTTGTTGCGGTCTGATGCTGGGCATTGTTCAGACCGGGTAACCCTTCAGAGACCAATGAATACCACATCTGAAGAAAGTTAGAAGACAAGAGCAAAAAGAGAGGAAGAGGAATGGAGGGGTTAGCTTTTTTCTTACCCTGACAGTTTTTCATTTCGCCTCCCTGCACCTCCCTTCAGTTCCAGAAAACACTGCCAGAAGACCAAAAAGAGGCAGAATTGGAGTGAAAAAAAGACTTCAGACTTAAACTTGAACAAAAGCCAGCCGGCTGGGCTTTATTGCTGTGACGGTCTTCTACAATGTGCCGGGAGAATTTTAATCAGAGACCCCTCCCTTATGTGTGTGTGTCTCTTTCCCTCTTTTTGTTTCTGCCTCTCTCTATCAGCCACTCCTAACCATGAAGATAAATACAGTAGTATGATATCTTCTCCTGTGGAGATTGGAGAGCCCATGCAGGAACGCTGGAAATTTTCACACCGAGTTTAAGGAGAGACTAGACTCTGAGAACAGGAAGTTCTGGAACGCAAGCAGGTGAATTTTTCTCTCTTGCGACTCTGCTGAGGTTAGTGTGCTGTTATCTCTTCTGCATTTTTGAGGTACATTCCTTTGCATTTAATCTGAACCAAAGCTGCTATGCAGAGTCTCCTTGCCAAGCACCACTGTCCTGATAAGGTTGCATTTCTGCACGTATTTTCTTGAAGAATTAAAGGGAAACGTCATTCAAAAATGAAAATTCTTCTATTTTCTCAACCTTATATGGTTCCTAGCCTATAGAGTTCCCTAAACACAAATTAGGTTAGATGTCAATGCTTTTGCATCAGCTTAAAATACTTCCCTTTCTTCCCTATTCTTACCAAAGTTAGAATTTGTTCGCAAAATATTTGTGTTTTGTTAAAACTTTTGGATTCCCCCTAGAAATTTGCATTTGTTTTCAAAACTTTTGGACTCCCAATATGCATTCGTTTTTGTTTTACTTTTGAATTCCCAATAGAAATTAATTTGACCCCCACTGTGGAGGTGAGTTGTAACTAAATTCTCAGAGCTGTCCTCTTGTAGTCGAAAAATAAATAATTAGCGGACAAGGTAGCAACCTTGGGCCCATATCCAATTCTGAATCAAAGTCAGATGAACAGCAAAGCAGTCTTATCCTAAGAAGTCCGCATTGGAAAAACCTTGGCAGATATATCATTGTGCAGGTCAGAGGTCAGGGTGTCAACAATGTGCTTCAGTTTAATAGAGAAAGGAGCCATTTTGCCTAAGGACTGACTTTTTTTGTGTGCATTGCTAAGCGAAGGTGCTAAAGTGTGTTTGATGTAAACTAATGCTGAAATTGGGCCCTGCCTTGTCATCTCACTTCTCCAAACACTCTTTGCCTGAAGGGCAGCATGCGAGGATTTGAGTACAGCAGTCAGCAGGCGTGTTTGTCTTTCATATGTTTCTGTTTACCGACGTGATCTTAAGTGGGCATAAAAGCAGGTTTCTCACAGGCCCTTTGGCCCATTATGCTCTGCGTTTCCAGATGAATGCTTCCCGTTCATAGATGAAATGCTGTGAAAACCACACCAGTCCACATGATTGCTGCTGCCCTCTGTATAAACCTCATGCTCTGTATTTTAAAGGGAGGGAAAGAATAATTTTTTTATCCTGAGTTGTTGAGCTGAGATTTGAATTGCAGCCATTACTGTGTAGCGCACAGGGAGCAGTTGGGGAACGGTGCCTTGCTCAAGGGTCTCACCTCAGTCGTGGTATTAAAGGTAGAGAGAGTGCTGGTTATTCACCCCAACCACCTAAAATCACTGCCGGACCTGGGACTCGAACCCACGACCTTTGGGTTACAAGTCCAACTCCCTATCTTTTCAAGACAAAGTTGCAGTTCACACATATTTGTCTTGTCACCGTAAATAAATAGTTTATGCTGTCCTAAGCTTGAGCTGAAAAATGAAAACACATGTAAGCGTGTGAACCCTTGTTAGGATGTGTAATTATGAACAAGTTTTGCCCTATATTGCGACAGTCATGTCAAACACTGGAAACGCAGCTTTCTCCTGTGTCCTCGGGCCAAACGTAATTCATTCTTTTACCCAGTTTACAGTATGAAAAGATGCTATCACTCAACTTCACAAGATCCGCCCCCACATCCCAGAATCCCCCAGATATGTGCATTAAAGAGTCAATAAACTGGACAGAGTGCCGCTTTCCCCATTACTAAAATTCCTGACAACCGTCCCAAGAGATTTAAAAACTGCACTTCAAGAGAAATTTTGCATTTAGCAAAAAAGCTAAAGTATCCATTTGCCTGTGGTTTTAACGCTTACAGTAAATTACTTGACGTTATTACTTTTTCTGTAAACTGGGATCTGAAACTCACGCTGACACTAAGGGCTATAAATCATATGTTATGTAGTAAAACTCTCTGTAGTACTATGATGTTTTCAACACTACTTTCATTCAAATATTGCCTTATTTTTACTTCAAGATATTTATTGTGTAGTTTGTTCTTTGGGATTGCAGATCATTTTCATCCGTACTTCCTACCAGCAAATGGTATCCAATTATGGCTCACAACTGTGATTTTATCAAATAAATAATACTAAAACATTCATAACAGTGTGACCAGACACTTCCCAATTCTGGACAGATGACATGTGACAGATGGTAAGAGGCATGCATGATGCATTGTGTGTAAATACAGTTATGTAACATTTCCTTCATTCAGTCTCTGCTGTCTTTTAGCCATTTAATCAGTGAAAAAAAGGAAACCTCCCTCTCCCTCTGTATTTGCAGGTGTGCTTGTAACATATGGATGTGTGTCTTTGCGACTGTGTGTGTGTCTTGGCGGACCATAGCCCCTGGAGTGTGTGGACTAATGGTGTTTGTGTGAGATGGATTGAGTAATGTGGAATCAGCCTTTATGATAAACTGAACCAAATGGATTTGGGCTGGGCCTGAGCTCACGGGCCGGGACTCACGGCATTCTTCAGCAGTGATGTAGATGTGACATGCTTGCTACAATCAAAGAAAAACATGAGTTTTTGCACAGAAAAAGCTTGTGAACACTCTAAAATTATTTTTTGTGTCATCAGGCCAAATTCGGCTTGATTTAGGGTGGCATTGCCTGATTTGCCAGGAAGAGGGATTAACCCATGAGGATACTCGTATGCGCATCTGGTTTCACTTGGAGCTCATTTGGAGGACTATGGCGATGCAGGAGTTAATCACCATTTCCTTGTAGCAATATACAGTTCTCCATAGAACTACGTAATGCAGCCTTCCTACATTTGTTTTTGATCTTAATATAATACTGGCCCATACAATAAACCGATAATTAACTTCATATTGTGAACGATAACTGATAAACATGCTGATAATGAAATAATAAATCTTTTGTCTACATAAATTAGTAATGCAATTTAATTTTTTTAAAGGTTATTTTAAATGCTAGTGAATGAAAGCATCATTCTGATATACATTAATGAAAAAATATTAAATTTTAAAACATGCAAACATTTGTACAAAATAGTGTTTGTATGAATTTTACAAATTGTTAAATAATGCCAAAGAAATTAACATGAACAGTGAATATCCAATAACAGCCAGCAACGATAAATTAAAAAAATTCTGATATCTTAATTAAAAGAAGATTAGCATGCACATAAATACAAGTATCCATGTGCTGTCCATATTGTTCTGCGTTTCCAATATTGTATTTAATCCAAGACATCAAGAAAAAAACAGAGCGACTGACACTTTTGGTGTGCATGGGGATCGGATCCAACTCTGATCCAACTCCGATCCAACCGTCCCACTATCACGCCACTCACATTCCTTTGTTCAACCCCTCAAAGTCTCATTTCCTTCCAGATTTTCTATCTGATACAGAATGCCAGGTCTAATTCGGTGCTGACAGTAATATCGTGACAGATCCAGGGGATGATTCTTTACAGAAAGCACCACATCTGATCTGCTTCACTGAACTTCATAGGAGATTGTGGATTTGAGCTAAGGCACAAATAGATATGCTCATTTTTTCCAAATGAGCTCAAAAAAGACATTTTAAAGAATGTTTTCGATGTTGCAATGAAGTCAGTGGAGTCCAAAGCAACATTTAGTTTTGTACCCCATTGGCTTTCATTGTATGGACAAAAAAAGAAATTCTAAGTCTGAATTAGGTTTGGATCTAATAATAATATTAATAATAATTAAAAACGTCTTTACGATTCAATATGTACTATGAAACTCAAGACTCTAATTGCAACTTTAAAAAACCTGAAATCAAGAATCTTAATGTGGACCATTTGTGGGTTCAAAATCCATGTTAAGTTTTTCATGACATAGCAGCCGGCCCTGTGACTGCGTTGACAGAAGAAAGGGACAGGAAATGTCAGGCCATGGGGCCACGCATACGGCATGTGAACCAACGCCACAGGGGGCATTGAATTGTGAGAGTGCAGAAGGGAAGTCAGGACTAAGAAGGACGAGAAAAGAGGCAGAGAAAGAAGGTGGGAGAGTGGAGGGATGAAATCATGAGTTTTTAAGCTGAGCTTTGGGCCTCTGTAGCCGACTGGAGTCTTCAGGGAGGGAAATGGAATATCTATTGTTATCCAGAAACCACAAGGCCACCATTCCCTATCCTGTATCCCGTCAAACCCACCTCCCCACTATCTTCTGTGCCTTTCAGAAACATCATATACTTTCAAAGTAGGGCGACTTGAAATGGATATTAAAAACTAGAAATAAGCAGTTTATCTGGACAATATTGAAGATTGCTTGCTCAGATCCTGTTAACACACGCTTTACTTCACTTTAGTCACTCTTCTAATCTCCATCTATTTGTATCTGGGCTTTTATTCACTCAAACCATAATCCTGCTTTTAGTCGTAGTCATAGTCTGCCTGTCTTAAAAAAGGCTGAAAGGATTCTTGAAACAAGCATCTAACTACCCCATGTTAGCATTTGTTACTCAATATTTTTTTCATTATATTATTACGCATCAGATTTCAGGGTCAGAACCCCTTTCACAGTTGAGGAAGCACCCCATACTCAAGATATAGCAGCTGTAGGGAGACAGAGAGATGTGGAGGTTATGAATTGCACCGGCTGTTGTTTTTATAGAGCATTGTCATTTCCTCTGCAGCTGGAACAGGCGAGAGGGGAAAACAACACTGAGTTTTTGGAAAACTAAACATTTATCCAGCGAGAGTTTGGGTGTTCCTCTGTAGAGCATCACAGAAAACAAGATCAGGATAGATGGACAGAATCTTTTGTCATCAAAGCACCAGGTTTTGAATGTACGGACTTTGTGGCATGTTCTACTGCCTTCCATTAGAGCTCAATATATTATGTGCATCTTGTCAGTAAAGCCGGTTCTTTGATTAGCAGGAAGTCTCTATCACCTGTTTTCAAATGGAGCGCCAGCTAATACACAGAGCCGTAGATCACTGACAAGCTACGCCAATGAATCGAATCGCTCATGAAACTGAACGTGTAGCTTGTCAAGGATGTCTCTCAGAGCACTGTAGTCAAACTGATGATGGCCTTAAACTGGTAATAAGTAGGGAAAAAAAGTCTAAACAAACTGTTGGATGCCTTGAACTAGCCATAATAGGAATTTTTGCTCTCTGGCTACTTTTAAAGTGCATGATTCTGCATCAAGTTATGCATATTTAAGTGGTTTTGTGTCATTCTGCATTGTATTTAGATTTGTTTTGTGCAAAATGTTGTTTTGTGCAATGTATCCCTAACAGTTGTGCCTAATATAAATTGGAACAATTAGCAGTTTTACAATAAATCCATGTAAATTACCTTATTGATAGTATTACCATTTCATATTTAATTATTGATTAACCCATATTTTAATATAAATAAATATGATCTAGCATAAAGCAAAGTTTAATAATAGTCTCATTAGTATTTTAGTTTTACTTGAAAACACAGTGAAAAGCTGGGAGGTTTTAAAAGAGTACTAAGGGAATTATACAAAAAGTTACTTTTAGCCTGTAAGCAGTCTTGCCCAAATAACTGAATTTGCATACCCTGCTGTACATTTTGACCAGTAGATGAAAAACAAGCTTATCTGCATTCTACACATTTAAACATTTGGAAAATGTATCTTTACAGTATCTAGAATTACAGATAAAATATAATCATTGATTAATCAGTTATCGTTTTGACTTAATCCCTTTGTTTATTTAAAGGCTGAAATGTGAGGTTTACCATTTAATGAAACCTTTTCAAAGTTTTCTTTGAAATTTCGTACATTATTAGGTAAACTGTAGTCAGTTATGTTGCAATGTAAAAACCAAGCATCATTTGTAATGTTATTGTTATTGTATTATAGAACATCCTATAAATAAACTAATCTGTAATGAAAAAAATGGCATTTTTGCACAACATTTTGTTACAACTAGTTAAATGGTAAAACTGAGTAGTCATGCAAACCCTAGAAGCAGCCATTAAAAATTCCAATGTAATGTGCCCTCAGGCTCATGAAGAGCTCTTGTATGCTGAAGTCATAAAAGAAAGAGAAAACCACTTTAAAACTCAATATTGAGTCTTCTGGGCCACCCAGTGTCCAAGAGACCCCCAGTGAAACAGCTTATGGAGATTGTTTTGAGGCCAGACCTCACTGCAGGAACCATCTGATAGACATTCTGTGAGTAAACAGCCCAGTTTATGAAATAAACACAACAGTAGTGTCACTTGGGTTGGGTTCCAGGCCTCGGAAAACCAAGTGGTTTTGATATCGCTGTAAGACTTTAAGGATAAAAGTCTAGAAATGATTCAGACCTTCATGGTATCTAAAACTGTGTGACAATTCAATGTAAAGTATGCCATTTCTGGTCCACTGATGGCATCAAAAAGCAATGCAAAAGTTTCAGACTCCCTTCAGATTATTGAAGCTGCCACTCAAACTGATTTCAAAAAAGTCTACTTCAGTTTGCCTCAGGATTCTTTGAATGAAGATTCATAGTAGTCATTGACTCTAGAGATGTGTATAATGCAATATGTCAGGATCTGTATTATGGACTTCCTTGCATTTTGGCAGGTGAAGAGTAGAGTTATGGAAGCTATTAACATTCTGTGGCTACATGTGGACATTTGTTTATTTTTCCATATGTGGGTGGGGCACGGAGAGTATTGCACTGTCTGTCATTGGAGACTGAGAGGGGCTCTCTGAGGGAGCCTGGACCCCTCCGCCCTCTCCACTCCACCAAACAAAGCGCAAAGACAAACGAGTGCTGGGAGTCAGTGAAGTGGAAGAGAGGCATTAGTACTGGTTGGATGGGTGAAGGGATGGCAGCAGTGAGGAACAGAAAGAGATGGAGAGAGCAGGGGCAAAGAATACAGAGGATAACAAGAATATACAAGAATGTCCCAATCCAATATTCGTTCTGTAACAAAAAGAACAGGGAGGGGAAAAAAAATAGAGAATTTAACAGCAACTCATCTAGCAAATGTAAAAACACTATTATACTTGCCAGCAACTACAAATTTTGCATTTAAGGTCTGAAATGTTTTTTATTACGGTATGCAGGCTGTCCTTAAAAAGATCTTTCCACTGACCATCACAAACCTCTTTCTACCATAACGGACACAGTTTAGTGTTTAATACCTCCTTATGTATGTTTTAAACCAATTTCAGCGACAAAACTAAGAAATAAAATGGAAATATGAGTCATCCACCACTTCTGAGCTCACACAATCCATACACTGCTCGGGACTGAGAGAGAGAGAGATGATGCTTTAAACAGAGAAAGAGAGAGAGAAATAAAAGAGAAATGGAGATCATAGCGGGTGTATGAAAGTGATATTTTCCCATTGGTCACTGCTGAGAAGTGAGACAGTCTGGAAGGTTTTTATTGGTTTACCAGTGACCAGTAAATTCAGACACATGCTGCCTCACCTTTAAAAAAGGTTTGCTGTGCTCACACTCCTTGTGTCTCATATTCTGTCTCTTGATCTCATGGTTTCTTTTTGGCAAAACATTCATCCGGTCAGGTAGGCCAGTAGCCTGTTTATGCAGTTGCAGTGCATGTGTGTTAGAAAGGTGAAAAAAGGTGGGAAATGAAATAACATTCAAGAATGAGGTATTGATTCTGTACTTTGGTGACAAATGTCGGTGTACTTTTTGCCATGTGACTCGAAATGGCCTGTTGAGGAGAGCTGGGTGATTTGGCTTGCCGTATTCAAAAAACATTTCCTTAGCACAGGATTATATTTCCGTCTCTTGGCCTTTGAGGCATGTGGGATCCACACCCAGGACCATTTATGAGGAGATATCTTCATGCTTTGCATGGTTAAGGTAGGTGATTTGTGATGGGCAACTTTGCAAAGTGGAAACATTTTACAACCTGTCTGGATCACCTCAGCACTATCACAGGTGTAAGGTAAGAAGGGATTTTTCAGACTGTGATATGCAATTCTAAAAACTTTCCTTACCCTTTTTTAGTTCACATCCTTACTTTGTTCTTTAGAAATGTGTTACTAACATTTACCTGACTGTGTTTGAGCAGTCAGTACCTTCCTCACAGAATGGTCTACACTCATTCATTACATCTTCACTTCATGGGGTGTAGAAGGAAACAGCTGGAAGGAGTGACCTTTACTCTTAAATCAACACACTAGTAGGGATACAACTCATATGACTGAGTGCAACCTACTCCATTGAAAAGGCATTGACGTGCCCCCTCAGACCGGCTGAACAACCCTGATTGTGACAGCTGTGTCCATTGGCGGTCCATTGTCAAGACTCTTCCTGAGGAACAAGTTTTCCATACTTGCGGGCAGGGTTGCTGGTAAAATTTACAGTGTCCGGGATGTTTTTTAGAATAGGCTTGCTCGTCTACAGTCCCAATGAGTGGGATATATTCTTAAGACTCCCCTTATCCTGGACAATATTCTGGGAAATGGGATGACTAAAGTTTATTTTATGTTGAATATAATTGTGTTTGGACTTGAATGTTGTTGAATTGTTTTCGTCTATGTTCTAAAACTAATAGTCGACTTGTGAGTTCAGAATTTACCGTTGGTTCTGAGTCACATACATATTGCTCATGCTTCAGTCTCTTTGCGTGTCATCCCAGCAGACAGTTGCAAACTCTGGCTGGATGCCTGTGACCCTGCAGGATCCCTTTGTCTGTCAGGAAGTTTGGCTCCTTGCTTTCTTTCTCTTTAATTCTCTTGATCTGCCTCGTCCCAACTGCGGAGACCCATCAACACTCAAACATTAATGGCCAGTTGCACAAGAAATAGAAAGTGTTCTTGTCCGCTACGCTATTTAGTTGTGCCGTTCTCCTTCCAAGGTTCTGCAGCAAATCTAGTGACAGGTCCTGTATTCCCTTGAATGGACAAAGCAGCTCCCACAAGCTCTTATATCTGTTTGGGAAGAGCTAGACTTGAACACTGTAACTAGCTGAATGGTGTTTCAGCAGGAGGTGGTGCTGTATAAATGGATTTGGCAGGGGAAGTGATGGCTCCCGCTGCTGGGGGAGTGGACATCTATGGGTCTCTATCTTGGTTTTTACTGCTGGTTCAGCTTGGAGCTGACCTTCTGCTCACTTCACAGGGGCTCCAGAATTTTCCAAACCCCTGCCGATGGGTGTTTAGCATTGATACACAGTGGGGCATCCACAGTTCTCTTAGAGAAATGGCGAAATAACCACCTCGGTTGGACTAGATGCACTTCCTCCAGCTGAACTGTCTGCTATTACAAACATGCCAGATTGGAACAGAGCCTTGCAGCTTTCAGTGCTAGTTAAAAGCTCATTGATAATTAATACATTATCATCAAAGTCAATATTTAACCACAGTTTCATTTCATCCTAAAGAGATCAATTACTACCTTGAATATTTAGAAACCCTGTTTTTACTTTTCTTTTCTAGTTTTCACTATGAGTTAATTTGCTTTTTATTTAACCTGCAGCCATATTCTCCAGTCTCTAAACTTTGAGCTACCCCTCTTACCTCTTGGGATTTTGCAGGATTTTAGCTTTGCTTGAGAGCCACTTCATTTTATTTAACCATTTTACCAGAACAATCTTTAGACAACAAATCCAGTCTTCAATCCATCCCACGAGACACTATCTTACATTATTAGGCCAGACACTAAACAATGCAATACCAGCCATTGTTGCACCTACAACCTTTGCTGATGGCCTGTATCTAAACCTGCTTGTAGCTTGACTATTCAAAACAAGCCCAGAAAGAACTGAGATCAAAGTGTTAACAGACCTTTCAGAAGGCTTTCAGATGAGACCCCTTGAATAAAACAAGGTTTTTATTCCCTTTAGAAGGGGGGAATTCCTGAGCATGACATGGCGACCGAGTAGTAGAAAGTTCTCCATGATTCCTTCATTCAGTCAATGTGCTTTGAAAACACAAAGAGACCCAGAGGAAAGAAAGCTCGCAACTCCCCTTAGCAACCCTTCATCCTACAAATTACTCTTTCATCTAGTGGCTGAAAGGGTCAAAGTTCAAGTTCACGACCTAGAATGTATTTGCTTACGCCTTTGGGAGGCCTATGAAAATCTTCACCTCTAGCTGGTTACTCGTAGCAGGTGGCAGATAATAACGTCGTTATCTGGCAAAGGGCTCAACGTGAGGTCTCATACAAAGAACGAAGAAAAAAGATCATCCCATATAATTGTATGTTTGCTTCATTACTTCTTAAAGCTTTTGCACACATGTTTTATGTTATCATGTGTTTGAGATGTTTTCTATATGTGAGTCCCTTGAAGATGGTAAAGAGAACCATATGTGAAGTTTGAAGGAAGGGGAGGAGGGGACTTACCCAGGTTGATTGCTCTCTTAGGACATGAGGTGGGGCCGCAACATACATCTCCACTGTTTGTGTTTGTCTCCCTGGAAACCTCTGATAGTTCGGCTGAGTGGACAGCAGATGTTTTTAAGTGTGTGTGTGTGTGTGTGTGTGTGGAGGAGTGGTCATACAAAACTTGTGAGAAAGTCTTTTGACTCATTGAGTAATACATCATTGTCCCTCTCTCTCACAAAGTGTTTCTTTTTCCTGACTGCGTAATACCCTTCCACGAAACATTAGTCCCTTCCTTCATCCATGCAAGCTTTGATTGTTTCAGTATAATATTGTTCAGTGACAAGTCACAAATCTACTGTCACAAGTTCAGCTTCATCTCATGAACTTGCAGTAATCATCTCTCATAATCGACTCCGCAATAGACATGGTGTGACGGTGAAATTAAATTTTTTTAGATTGCAACAATGGCATCTGCAGATGTGAATGAGTGTCTTGTTCTCTTTGTCTCTGTAATACTCATTCTTCTTTTTTATTTACTTCTTTCCATGCCAAAAATGTTGAAATGGCTCCACAGGGACAGTGAGATGGTTATTATGCTGTGCTAAAGGTTGCTTGTTGACATTCCCTACGTTTCTGTGCTCACAAAGTAAAGTTTTGAGCCTGAACTAAACAGGTTATGCTGATATCAGATAAGTAACAGAGAGCTCAGACTTGAAATTGGTAATAGATAAAACTTATGAATTCCATGTCTGATTCATCTTGAAATTTGCTGTTCCTGTAAATAATTCTCTCTAATTCTCTAAATAATTATTGGAGGGTTTACATTGTGACTGCAACTAATTAGCCGCTAATTGAAGTTATGTGTATGTTCGTGATCCTGTTCCTCTAAAGCCAAGAATTCCTACTAAGAACAGTTTGACAGCCCCATGTGATATCCTCCATCAGGATCTAATCTGTGCCTCTGAAATGACTCCATCCTGAGGGGCTTGAACTTGTGTGGTCATGACATAGAGAGTCACAGCAGTGCCATGTGATACATAGCACACAAACATCCTCTTTATCAGAGTCATCACAAAATGAGGTCTGTTACACATGGATGAATGGTTTCTGGATAGTTCTTTTGTGAAAGGATGTTTTCAGTGGATCAGTTATGGCGCTTTTCCACTACACAGTACCAGCTCGACTCGGCTCGCCTCGGCTCGGCTCTGTTTGGTTTTCCACTGTGTAAAAGTAGTACCTGTACCGGCTTCCAGGTACTTTTTTTCGTACCACCT